>CAWUFW010004815.1:1145555-1457577 GCA_963921515.1 Calotriton arnoldi
CTGTCCCACCCCTGAGCAGGATGGAGCACTCCCCCACCCAGAAGCATGTGTCAGCCATTGCATTGTTCACCTTCATCTAACAGGTAGGTAGCCATCTTCACAGGGAGGGCTGTTTGGGGGGCGAGGCCTGCACTACAACTCCCACCAGGCACCCCTGTCCCACCCCTGAGCAGGATGGAGCACTTAAACACACACCCAGAGAGATGTGTCAGAAAGTCCACCCCAATGTGACAAATGAACAGGTAAGTAGACAGTGCATGCACCCCACCATTCCTCGCAAAAAGCATGGAGCCATATGACAACACCAGCCCTCACATCCCACCCAAATTGACACAGATACAATATCAAATTACAGCTAAGCTTATGTAACTGTCACAGAAACAAAAGTGTGACTCACCAAATCCCATTTTGAAGTAAATCAGGGCACAAACATGCACAGCACTGAATGCTATCTGTAAGTTCCATGTGGGCTGAGCTTGAAGGACCATATGAAAACAAAGCAAGCATGGTCTGTAGAACAAAGAAATCAAAGCACAGGACATGACAAAGGTATGCATGAGATGACAATGGCTAGTTCATGCGCAGATGTAACACATGCCAGGCAGAGTAATCAGCAAAGATGCTGCACATCAGGTCGTATTGCCGCCAGTTGTCAGATGACAACATGTCTTTGTAATCACAAAATCTGCACGTGGGGCATGGTATCCATTGACATGTCACACCATGGAAAATTAATGTATGTACCTCCACATCATGTTATGATGCACATTACTGTGCAGACATACAATGTGAGAACTAGTAAACTGTGTGTTGCATGACCTGTAAATAAGATACATCGAACACCAAGCTTGAGGGGTGCACGTCAATGACCATTTCCCCTCTGTCCCACAGGTGACCAAGAACTGACTGCAGAGGATGACAACACCAACCTGCAGAGCCAGTCTCCACCCCCGGAACATGGACTCACTGATGATGACTCCCTGGATTTCGAGGCTGCGGAGCTTGAAGCCGGCCCATCTGGCATGCCAGGGCGCAACAGGTCCCAGGACCCCACTGTCCCCCCAGCCACCACATCAGCAACAACAACAACTACGTTGACCCCTGCTGGAACAACCTGTGCGGCCTCCACCACCACCAGTGCTGCCTGCAACACTCTCCCTGCCACAGAGGATGACCACCCCACCCCACCAACTGAGGAGGGCAGCGAGAGTAGGCAGGTGCATACAGTAGTGAGGCAAAAGGTCCGTGACAGCAGGGCAGGTGGGAGGGCAAGCGGGAGGCTAAGCCAACCGGACACTGGGACCGAAGCCCTGGACAACATCACCAGAGTCCTTGGGGCCTATGAACAGGCCCAGGGACAAACGAGCCAGGCTCTGGAAGATTCCCGTGAGCTCCGCCTGCTGCTGAGGTCGATAGACACCCGCATGGGCCAAATCGTGGACCTCTTGGGCCAGCTAGTGGCGGTTCTGAGTGACAGGCCTGCGGCACAAACAACACCTCCACCTCTCTCCGGTGGCCCGCAGGATGACAGTTCCACATCCTCCCCTGCGGCCACGGAGAGGGGGGACTCCTCAGACCCCACTGGCCCTGCAGCAGAGGCCAACCCTGCCAAACGACCAAGGGGCCGTCCAAAGAAATCCAAGGGAGGATCCCGTGGCAAAGCACCTGCCAAACGCCAGTCAAGGAGCCAGCCATGATGGCACCCCTCTTCACCTTGCAGTTTGAGAGTGGTAGAATGCACACCATTTTCTTCAACGTACTCAATATTTTTTGTTTCTTTTTCTTGTCTTTTTTTCACACTTGCGTGCTGACTGGACCCGTGCCTCACCTCAACGCACGTTTTACCTTAAAAAAACATTACTTCACCCCAAAACTTAGTCAAATATGTTACGTTTACACTCAAATTGAAAAACAACACGGGGGTTGAGGATGGAAGCTGAGAACAAGATGGAGGGAGTGGGAGTCACACGCAAGGGGTTGTGGAACAGGTAGTTGGAGGGGAAGGGAGTTGAAAGGAATGTGGTTAGGAGATTGGCGGTAGTCAAGTTGGGGGAAGTATTTAAGAAGAAAGGAGGGGGAGGAGTCAGTCGTTTGAACATCCGTTCGGCAACACGCTCTAGATGAGAGAAGATGACGGCACAGACAGAAGTAAAGAAGGGGGAAGAGCAGGTATGAAGCTTTTTGAAAAAAACGGATTTGGGAGAGGGTTTACAACTAGGATAGAAGTGGTAGAAGCAGAGATGTCGGGATGTTGGACTGTAGATGTAAGGCGTGTGGGAGGACTGACAGATACATGGTGGTTAGAGTCTATTGAGCACATTGGGTGACTGAGAATTCGTCTAGTAACGCGGTCTTATTTGGCAGGTATGAGAACGAGGATGGAAGTGGGGGAGGTCACCGCGTTCAGCGGATACTCTATAGGGTTGTGATATGACTAAGTTTTGGGGTGAAGTAATGGTTTTTTAAGGCATTAATGTGGTGATTTAGAAAGGTATTTTGTTATTCTTTTTTTTTTTCAGTTCAAAATATTTTATTGAATTTTCATAATAAACAAGTAACAGACAATACAGAAAACAATATTCTAAAGCGAAAATACCTAGTTATAATAAAGAAGATTAACAGGAATAACAGTTGAATTACTTTAGGTAAGAAAAATAAGTATTCTTGGAAAACATAAAAAGGAGAGGGGGTGAAGGGATCAATAATAAAGCCATTACATTATCTATAAATCGAGCTACAATATTAAATCAGTAAATATACTATATTATCAATAAAAAGCAAAATTAGTTATAAATATACCGTTTAAGAAGATACATATACATCAACAGGTATCCAAAAGAGTGAAAAGAATTGGAATTATGATTGAGCCCAGTTAAGGACAATTGAGCTCCTCTTCTTGTAAAAATAACCCATGACCACCAAGCATGCACTGATAATAACGAAACATCTTTCCAACAAAATGTAATGGATTTTAAAGCAGCTGATATTAGGAAATTAAAAGTTTACCTTCTAAGTTATTTAAACTATGTGAAAGAAGAGCAGATTTGCAAATTAACATATTGTAAGAAACATCATCATGGATATTTAATATCTTTTTAATAATATCCCAAACATCAGTCCAAAACTTAAAAACTAAAGGGCATTTAAAAAGCATATGCTGTAATGTACCAGGGTGCGATTTACAGTGCCAACAAGATGCAGATTGAAGAAGTTTAGCTTGAAAAAGACGTAATGGAGTCCATAAACAATTAAATAAAATATAAGAGTTAGTTTGATAAAGCGAAACAGGTAACCAACCAGAAATACTATTGAGCCAAATATCTTTCCATATATCAATGGACAGTGAAAGTGAAAGTTCATTATTCCAAAATACTGAAAGCATATTAATGTTGCTACCTAAAGAATTAGATAATTTTTATATAAAATAGAAACACCATGTGATGAAGTAGAGACAGTTTGAATGTAAATTGATAAGTCAGCTTTAACATTAGAAGGAATATCTTGAGGAAAAGAATCTAAAATGGAATTACATAAATATTCATATTTAGAAAAATCAGATTGAGGTAGATTAAAACTTGTTCGTAAAATCTCAAATGATATAAAAGCATTGTTTGAATATATATCTTTAAGATAAAAAATACCAGCATTAATCCATGAATACCAGAAACTAACATTCCTATTCAATTTAATAACATTGCTATACCATAGTGACAGGTCTTCAGTAATAGACATAGGGGATAGAAAAATTGAATCTATATCATTAAAAATCATTTTAGTGGACTTAAGGATAACGGATTTATGAAAAAATGATGACTTATTAGACATAGTTAACAAAGTGGGGAGTGGAAATGGATTTACCAATGATTTCTCAATATTAAGCCAAATAGGAGAATTGTTTAAATAGGAATGATTAAACCATATGGAACTTTGTTTTAAAATAAAGGCTTTATGGTAAAGTAAAAGTCAGGTAATCCAAACCCAGCATTACATTTAGGCATTTTTAATTTTTTATAACTGATACGAGGCGGTTTACAGTTCCATAGAAATTTGGATAAAATTCTATCAACATCTTTATAAAACTTTAATGAAAATTGAGTAGGAATCATGGCGAGGGTGTATACATTTTTAGGAGCAATTGTAATTTTAATGGAATCCATTCTACCCCACCATGAAAGATGTAATGAAGACCATTTAGACGTTTTATCTTTAATATAATTTAAAATAAAGTTACAGTTCAATGTTATTGTTGATTTTATAGAGGAGGAGAATAAAATACCAAGATATTTCAATTTAACCTTTTGCCAAATAATATCAGTCATAGGTATCATATCAGGGGTACAATAAATGTTTAAGGGGGAAAATTCAGTTTTGTTAGTATTTAATTTATAACCAGAAACTGTGGAATAGTTTTTGATAATCTCTAATAAGGAAGGGAATGAGGATATAGGATCACTAATAAATAGGAGTACATCATCAGCATAAGCTAGGGCTTTAATAGTAACATCTTTAATATTAATTCCTTTAATATCATCACATTTTCTTATAGCATTAAGAAAGGGTTCAATACCAATAAGGAATAAAAGTGGGGAAAGAGGGCAAACTTGTCTTGTACCTCTAAAAAGTGAAAATTGATTCGAGATTTGGCCATTGATAAATAAACGAGCAGTAGGAGCAGAATAAAGAGCAGAAATCATGCGAATAAATGTCTCACCAAAATTAAATGACAATAAGGTATTAAATAAGAATTGCCAGTGAATTTTATCAAAAGCTTTTTCAGCGTCCAAGGCCAAAATTCCTGAAGGTAAAGTTAAAGTGGGAGCTTGTTCGATAACATGTAGCAAGGCTCTTGTATTGTTTGCAGAATATCTATTTTTCATAAAGCCAGATTGGTCTGGGTGTATAATAGAATGCATTACAGGAGCTAATCTAGAAGCTAGTATTTTAGCATATAATTTACAATCTTGATTAATTAGAGATATAGGCCGGTAATTTGACACAATAGTGGGGTCCTTATCTGGTTTGGGAAGTACGACAATTAAAGCCTCAGTAAAAGAGCCTGAAGTAATTCCTGAAGAGCCAAAAGAGGTAAAAAGTTGAAATAAAAGAGATTTAATGGCTGATAAAATTTCATCTGTAGTAATGGGAGAATCTAATCCAATTTTATCTGATTGAGAAATGCTGGGTAAACCACATGTAGTTAAAAAGGAATCAATTAAAGAGGCATCATGAAAATCAGGCTTGTTATATAGATTAGAGTAAAAATCCAAAAATTCATTAACGATATCATTGTGAGATAAAGCAATTTTGCCATTAGGGCCATGAATAGAGTTTATTTGAGTTTTGTCCTTTTTATACGTAGATAATTAGCTAAAAGTTTCCCAGATCTGTTGGCATTAAATCGAAATTTGGCTTTAGAGTTAGAAATCTGAATGCCAGCTCTTCTGCTAAGGATTGAATTAAATTCATACCGAAGCTTTTGTAGTTTAAATCTATATTGAGGATCATTAGACGTAATGAAAAGTCTCTCAAATTTCGCAATTTGTTTTTCTATGTTTTTAATATTAGTATTGAAGGATTTATTTTCATGAGCTATAATGGAAATAGTTACACCTCTAATGTAGGCTTTAAGAGCATCCCATCTATTAACCATAGACGTGGAACCTTCAGGATTAAGTAGGAAATAATCTTGAACTGCAGTTAAGAGTTTTGGTTTATTATGTTCATTAAGAACAATATCAGTATTCATTCGCCATCGGGATTGTTTTGTAAAAGTTGAATTTAAATTCAAAACAAAAGAAATTAAAGCATGATCTGAAATATCAATGTTACCAATCTTAGGAGAAATCACGGATTGAATTAATTGTTTAGAGACCAATAAATAATCAATCCTAGAATGAGAATTATGTGGGTTTGAAAAAATGTAAAACTTTTTTCTGTAGGAAAATGTAGGCGCCAAATATCAACTAACTTAGTGGTTTGAATAAATAATCTGAAAGCATGAAAAACCTTAGGAGGGTGAAATTTAGTACAAGATAATCTATCTAATAGAGGATCAGATATGACATTAAAATCACCTCCTACAATTAACGGAACATTACCCAATTTCAGAACCTCAGTAGTAAGATTAGACCAAAAAATAGGGTCAGTCCGCTGTAGGGCCGTAAACATTAAGTAAAAATATGACTGAATCATGTATTTTAATTTTAACTATAATATATCTCCCATCAGCATCTGAAGTTTTACTCAAAATTTGGCAGTGTAATTTTTTGCAAAAAAATAGAAACCCCATTTTTTTCCATTAGCAGGAGAGGAAACAAGAGTATCGACCCACTTTTTCTTCATATAATCTAAGATTTTGTCATCTATATTAGTCTCCTGAATAAAACAAATATCTGCCTTGCAACTACCTAGATAATCTAAAATCTTTGTACGCTTAACTGGATGACGTAAACCTTTAACATTTAATGAGACTACTTTAATATTATGAACGTTAGCCATAATGAAAAAAAGAAAGAGAAAAGATGAAGAGTAGGAGAGTGAAAAATACAAAAAGAGTGTGAGAAAATAATAGCTCTAAAACAAGGAAGATGAAAGGAAAAAAATAAAACATGGAAAAAACGACAAACAGGATACATTAATATCAAGAATGAAACGCACACACGTTCAACAAGCATGACCGGTACCGTTGGAGCCCGATGAAGAATAACTCAGTAATTTGTCAGAAAATACATAACTGGAAACAATCAAGTAGTAGAGTCATGAGTATCCATTAAATGCTGTGACTGTTGATCCAGAAATTGTTTCAGTTCCTGAGGACGATGAAAGGATTTCGAAAAGTTATCTCTCCAAATACGCATTGTTGAAGGATCAAAAAGACCATACTTGAAACCAAGACTTCTTAGTTGAGGACGAAGAGCAGTGAATTCTTTGCGAACAGAAACAGTCTCCTTGGCGAAATCTTGATGGATAAATATTTTATTCCCATTGACCATCAACGAAGGAATTTCTCGTGCTGCTTTCCTAATCAAAACCAAATGGTGATGACGGAGAACTTTAAAAATCATTTGTCGAGGTTTTGTGTGTTGAGGGTTGCGATGAGAAGGAATCCTGTGAGCCTTATCAATTTCACATTTTTCTGGAAAACTGATTTTCAAATGGCCAGGAATCAAAGTTTCCAAATATAATCTGCAGTTGGCCCCTTCAACATCTTCTGGTAGATTGAAAATGCGTAGGTTATATTGTCTATTGCGGTTTTCCATATCTAAAAGGAGTGCAGACATGGGTGATATTTTTGCCACAAGTGGGGTAAAAGCGTCTATTTTAACCTTATTATCTTGTATTTTAATTGAATTGTCAGAAATTTTCATTGATAAGCAAGCCATTTCTTTGCGCACATTTTTAATCTCTGACGCAATGGTATCTGTATTAACACGAAGTGCTTGAATTTCTTGTAAAATTAAAGATAAGGAAGGTTCAGATGACTCTACCACTTTTGATTTAATTGGCGGAGGTGAAACCTGCTGTCTCCTTTTATTATGTAGAGAATTTTTATTTTCCATTTTGATGTAAAAAGGATCCAATTTGCAATTAAATACAATGTTTGTAGGAAAGTATAGTATTACTGGTGATCAAATCCTTCAAATAACTGGTGCAGCAGCTAAAATGGTCTGTGGGAGTGGCTAGGCCCAAGCCAGGCCCTTTCTTAAGTGCTTACTCCGCCCCCCTGACAGACAAGCCTGGCAGTACCTGAAGGCAGACTGGGAGCAGGAGCCTGACGAGAGAAAACACCACTTTCGCCGTCCAGAAGCACCCAAAACGACCTTACAACACAGGTACCAGCTTCAAATCCACAGCGACCTCTTTACAGCATTAATTTTTGTAAAATTTCGTCGTTTTTAAAGTAAAACGGGCGAAAACGCGGAGGAGCTCACCGGGAGGCGGCCATCTTGTTTCGCGCGCTCGCGCGTCTGGTATTTTGTTATTCTAATATGATTTAAAGCATCCAAATACGATTGATTGAAAACGAGTATTTTTGTGAATCTATTACGGTTGTTACCAAGTAAGACATTAACAGAGGTTCTTTATTTTAACTTGACAGTTATCCCTGACAAAGGGCATAAAAAAGGCCCGAAATGCATTGAATTTTTTTAAAACCAGAGCTGCCTAACATGAATTGTATGTACCTACGTGAAGCAGTAAAAGGCCCGGATGGGCATAATTGTTTCATTTGAAAAATTGGGACTTTTGTCAGTCTAATCGTGTACTGTGAAGTAAAGTCTGGTCATCTAATGATAAACTGGAATAAACATGGATTAAAACATAAGAGGAATTTTGCAATTATTGCTTTTGCCTGTGCGATTGGAATTGGAGCGTCAAGACGTTGCAAGTGTTGTGAACTATGTAAAACGTGCGTTGAGGTGAGGCACGGGTCCAGTCAGCACGCAAGTGTGAAAAAAAGACAAGAAAAAGAAACAAAAAATATTGAGTACGTTGAAGAAAATGGTGTGCATTCTACCACTCTCAAACTGCATTCTTGGAATTACTTTTACCTCAAAAACCGGCAAGTGTTGTGAACCCCTCTTCACCTTGCCATTGACTTTGTTGACTGTCCTTCCCCACACTGCCATGTTAATGGCATCCGTCTGTTGGACTGGGTCACCACATCAATGTGGTGACTACTCGATTGTCTCATTTTACATCACTGACAACTCATTGCTTCACTACTCACCTTTTTGTAAATATTCACTCCCCTGTCACATGTACCCATTGTAAATAAACACTCCTTACACACCTATGTCGTTGTGTCTGCTCCGTGTTTTAATCACAGGATGTGCAATGTTCACCATGAGTACACTGTACCAGGAGCATGGATTGTTTGTAGGCAAGGAGAAGCTGATGGGACCTAGGAAAACACAACATAACAATATTCACTAGTCAGGCGGTGGCATCACAGCCATCACACAACACTTGTCATCAAGGTACTCCAATCTGCACACATCACAATGAGCAACAGTACCGACATAGACATCCTGGAACTGTGCCAAACTACCCTGTCCCAGAAACATTGGCAGTCAGCACTGAGTCAACAACAGGCTGCAGTCACAAAGCTCACATATACCTTTTCACCAACAACGACATCAGCAGACAATGGCCCCGTTGTACATTGTCACTCACCTTCAAGTGAAGTCGCGGTTGATGAGCTGTTGACGTAGGTCGACACCTTCCTCCTCTCCACTATCCTCGTCACTGGACATGGGTTGGTTTGCAGGCGGGGGCCTCGGCTGCTCATCAGCGTCCAGGAGCAGGGGTATCTCCTTGCGCAAGGCCAGGTTGTGGAGCATGCAGCATGCTACTACAATCTGACCCACCTTTTTGGGCGAGTACATCAGTGCACCTCCGGTCTTGTCCAGGCAGCGAAACCGTGACTTCAGGAGACCAAAATTACGCTCCACTACACGACGTGTCCTCCCATGGGCATCATTTTAGCGGACTTCACTTGGGGTCCTGGGATTCTGCAGTGGGCTCAGCAACCAAGGATGGTTGGGATATGCAGAATCACCTAGGTGGGAGATACACAGACCAACTTTGTAATATAACTGTGGCACAGGACAGCATGTCACACACACAGCATGCTACTTGACTCTGCGAACTCACCCACAATCCATGCACGCTCCGGAAGCAGATTATCCATCAACTGTGGCACAATGCTGTTACGCATGATGTACGAGTCATGGGCCGAGCCAGGAAATTTGGCACAGATGTGTGAGATGATCATATCGGCCTGGCACACCACTTGCACATTGATGGAATGGAAATGTTTCCTATTCCTGTAGATGTGCCTGTGGTGGAACCAGGCCAACATGTGTGCAGTCAATGGCACCAACAACATTAGGGATGTGGCCAAGGGCATAAAAATCAGCCTTCACATCTGCCAATTCATGTCTCCTGGGGAAATGGATGTATCTGTCCTTGTAGGTCATCATAGCGGACAGGACATCACGTAGCACCATGCTGAACATAGGTTTCGACATCCCACCAGCGCTGGACACCGTGTACTGGAATGTTCCAGTAGCAAAAAAATGCAGGGCCGCCTTCACCTTAGACATTGGTGTGAATGCAGTCGGATATGTTCTGCGAGGCCGCAGGTGGGGCTCCAACATAGCACATAGGTCTTGTAGGGTGGGTCGATCCAGACGGAATTTCTGTATGACCTCCTCATCCTCCATGTCTGCCAGCACTGTGAAGGGACGATGCACATTTGGTCTCCTCCTAGGTGAGATGAAAGGGGACACATGTCAATGCAACACACCATGAGATGTGTCCGACATCTTACGTTTTGACTGACACAACGCCAACAATGACTGTCTTCACAGTTCAGATTACAGCCCAACTTACATGTAGGGACACCTTTAGCTACACTAGTCGTACACTTGTCAACTTTTCACACAGCGAGTACCTCCAAAACAATATCTGACTATGTGAATGCCCAAAGGGATATGGCCACATCTTGCATGAGCAGCCCTGAGAGTAGTTCATACAGCATATGTGTGAAACAGCAACACTACTGTCTCCTACCTAGCTGCTGTACCTGCCACACCTACTTGCGTAAGTCGAACAGGGCACACATCAACAACACAATGAGCACAGTCTGTGCGTGAACAATAAGTATGTGCATGAGCCAAGCAAAGTAGACAGTGAAATATGCACATTGTGTAGTCAGACATTCATCACTGTGAGTTGCTCAGCCCTATCACACATTGACATGTGTACCCATTGGGGAGTCCATCACAACACTGTACTGTGTACATGCCCAGCAATATCACAAGTGACATGTGAGGGAGTACATGCCAATATTTTCAATCATATACACCAACATGGCATGTGTAGTCAGCAGTGGGGTAAATGTTACATTGGCATTGTATGCACAATCTTGTGCCATGATTCATGTGTCTACTGTGCACTGTTGCGAACTGGCCATTGGCCATTCACACAGCATGATGTGTCCATAGGTGCTATCAAGGTGCTCCGCCACATAAATCACAGTCACTGGCTCCAATGTATAGCAGCCATATCAAGGTAGCGAACGCCTGGCCCCTGCGGTGTGTCACCGCCAATGCCCAAGCCCTTACAGCCAATGAGAACCACAATCGCGGTAGCAGATGCAATTTTGAAAATCGCGGTAGGCGTCCTCTGCCACCTTGGGGCCGGTCATTGAATGCAATTGAAAGATGCACGACGCGGTAGCGACCGCCTGGCCCCTGTGGTGTGTCACTGCCATTGCCAAAGTCACACTCGCGGTAGTGATACATATATGATAATGGTCAAATGGCAGTTAGCATGCTCCGCCGCACAAATCACGGTCACTGGCTCAAATGTCCAGCAGCCATATCACGGTGGCGACCGCCTGTCCCCTGCGGTGTGTCACTGCCAATGCCACACTTGCGGTAGTGATACATATATGATAATGGTGAAATGGCGGTTAGCATGCTCCGCCACACAAATCACGGTCACTGGCTCAAATGTATAGCAGCCATATCGCGGTGGCGACCGCCTGTCCCCTGCGGTGTGTCACTGCCAATGCCAAAGTCACACTCACGTTGGTAATACATATATGATAATGGTAAAATGGAGGTTAGCATGTTCCGCCACACAAATCACGGTCACTGGCTCAAATGTATAGCAGCCATATCGCAGTGGCGACCGCCTGTCCCCTGCGGTGTGTCACTGTCAATGCCAAGCCACACTCGCGGTGGTGATACATATATGATAATGGTGAAATGGTGATTAGCATGCTCCACCACACAAATCACGGTCACTGGCTCAAATGTATAGCAGCCATATCGCGGTGGCGACCGCCTGTCCCCTGCGGTGTGTCACTGCCAATAATAATAATAATAATAATACTGGAGCTTACATAGCGCAAACAGCTACCTCAAACAGAGGTGTCCCGTTGCTCTAACAGTAGGCATTACGCGCATAGAGGTCCAGGCATTGATCCCAAGCCTAATCAAGCCTAAAGAGCCATGTCTTCAGCGCTTTTCTGAAACAGGTCTCTGAATCAACTTGGCGGAGGTTCCCAGGCAGGGCGTTCCACATTTTGGCCGTCTTCACTGAGAACGCTCTTCCACCCAGACGGGCTTTCGCAAAGCGGGGGGTACAAAGCAAATTTTGTGAATTTTACCTCAGAGATCGATTTTGCTTATAGCAGCAAAGTCTTTGTTTAAGATATCCGGGGCATTTACCCTTTAGAGCCCGGTAGGCCAGAGTCATGGCCTTGAATTCAATTCTTTTGGTTACTGGAAGCCAATGAAGCTCGTATAAGTGCGGAGAGACGTGATACCGAAAAGGTATGCGTCTGATCAGTCTCGCAGCCACATTCTGTACCATCTGGTGACGTCTAATCGAATATTTAGGAAGGCTGAGGTATAAGCCATTTGCGTAGTCTAGCCTAGATGTCACTGTGGCGTGGACTACGGATTTGCGGCAATCTTCTGGCAGGAAATGTAAAAATTTCCGAAGGTTTCTCAATTTGCTGAAGCAGGTAGCAGAGACCTGTTGAATTTGAGCCGAAAAGGAAAGATCAGCCTCCCACCTCACGCCTACATTTTTAATATTAGTGGCGGGGGTAGGAGGTGGGCCCATTTCTGATGGCCACCACAGATCTGGCCAATGCCAAAGCCCTTACAGCCAATGGGAACCGCAATCGTGGTAGCCTAATGCAATTTTGAAAACCGCAGTAGGCGTGCTCCGCTACCGCGGGGCCGGTCATTGGATGCAATTGAAAGATGCACGACCGCAGTAGCGAACGCCTGGCCCCTGGGGTGTGTCACCGCCAATGCCCAAGCCCTTACAGCCAATGGGAGCCGCAATCGCGGTAGCTTAATGCAATTTTGAAAATCGTGGTAGGCGTGCTCCGCTACCGCGGGGCTGGTCATTGGATGCATTTGAAAAAAGCGGACCTGGAACACCAATTGCAGCAGCTTAGAAACACTGAAACTACCCCATGGGGCTATATATGTGTGGGAGAGAGCCTCACATTTCCACTGCTTCCAGACACTGCTGCCTGACACCCCTCACCACCAACTGCTGCTGCTCCTGTCTCCAGACACTGCTGCCTGACACCCCTCACCACCAACTGCTGCTGCTCCTGTCTCCAGACACTGCTGCCTGACACCCCTCACCACCAACTGCTCCTGTCTCCAGACACTGCTGCCTGACACCCCTCACCACCAACTGCTGCTGCTCCTGTCTCCAGACACTGCTGCCTGACACCCCTCACCACCAACTGCTGCTGCTCCTGTCTCCAGACACTGCTGCCTGACACCCCTCACCACCAACTGCTGCTGCTCCTGTCTCCTGGACCCAGTGATGGCAAGGACTGACAAGATCAGGGCCCGTCCCTTCACCACCGAGGAGCTGGAGGTCCTGGTGGACGAAGTGCTCACACAGTATGGGAGGCTATATGGTGCTCCAGATGTCATGGTAAGTGTTTCAGAGTGGAAGTAGGGGAGTAAAGGGAGTGCACACATGAAGTTGATCTGCTGCAGTACGTGCCTGAGAGTGTGGGGTTGTGTCATACACTGCCTAGCAGGCTGACTCCAGGGGAAAAGGGTGTGTAGCCTATCTTCTACGTTTCCCTGGCTGCACATCAGAATGGGAGGGACATGCATTGTGTTTTCTGCCCTACAGTGACACAGCAAGTTGGTTAAGCAGGAGTCAGGACAGAAATTGCCTGTGTGAATGGATGTGTGGGTCCATGAGGTTCTTCACAGGCTCATCTGTGACATTACCAAGGGTATACGTCCAGAGGGTACTGATGGAAGTGTGTCTGACTCAAAATTGCCACCATGAATAGCTCAGCACTATGCACAGGACATAAATGCCAGAGGGTGACACTCTTGGTGGTAGTTCACCTATGACACAGCAGATTGTTGTACTCTTGTACAGAGCCCCTTCCATTTTCATCAGCATGTGTACTGACTCGCATGTGTAGGCACTGTTTACGCTCTCATTTGTCCCTGCATGTGACATTTCTGATGCCCCACGTTGGACCTCAGTGTGAGCCCACCTGTCCTGCACAGTCACTGCCAAATCTGACAGGGACACATCACTGAGTGAAACATATGGGTTGTCTGCTAGACTATCCATCAAAGAGCTATCTCAGCCCTGTAGATTGCACACAACAGACCTTGTGAGAAGGGTGTGAGATTGTAAGATCATGTCCCTAAATGTGACCTCCATGACACAGTGAGCCATTCACAGGGCAAGGACATTGAGGGCAGAGCAGTGTTGGACACAGTGAGTCTGCCCCAAAGCATATTTTCCAATGTAATGTATGTCTTGCTCACCCACAAACTGGATAGCAGATGTGGGCCCCCTACACATAGCTTTCTGTGCTGGAATCCTGCATGTGTATGAGATGGGCAGGTACTGTGTCCACCCTCATACCTGCATGCATTTTTGTATGTTTCTCCCATGCTTATGTACTATGTGAGATGCTGTATTGTCTCTGCTAGACATATCTGTGAAGTAGTGCTGAGTTGGTATCATGCTCCTGTACTGAGAGATAGTGGTACATAACCCAGTGTCACTGAAATTTCCCTCTCTTGTCTCCCATGCCTGCAGCTCAAAGTCCACCAGCGTAAGGCCGTGTGGAGGGCCATTGCACGCAAGGTGCGGGCTCTGGGTGTCTCCAACCGACGGCGCACACACTGTCACAAGAGGTGGGATGACATCTGCCGGCTGAGCAAAAACGTGGCGGAGATGACACTGGGGCTGCTCCCTCGGACTGGAAGGTTGGCGCGCAGGAGCATGACACCACTAATGGCCCGCATCTTAGCTGTGACACAGCCTGAGCTGGATGCCCATTTGAGGGAGCATCAGCAGCAAGCTGGGGGTGAGTATTCTGGGAAGGGTGACTTTGGTTGTGAGTGACTGCATGTGTTCCAAGCCTGAGCCAGTGCTGAGCTCTGTGATGTTGCCAGTGTGATGCAATGGCTTGTAAGTGGCCTCTGTGTTGGGTGCAGCTGTCATGCATTTTCCCTACCTGTACTTTCTCATGTCATTGAAGTAATGGCCCTTGACATTGCATTCTGAGCTGTGGCCTTCTGGCATCGTCTGCACTGGGGAAGTCAGGGACATCCCATGGAAGGGAACGGCAGTGTGCCTCATCTGAGTGTGCTTACATCAATGTGTGCATTGCCTGATGTCAGAATTGTGAGGACTACACATCTGACACAAATGTGCAACTGTAGTGGACATGGTGGATGGCATGACCTCATGGCCATTGTGGACTGATATTTAGGAGTCGGTATCTGTGTTGTCCCCTTCTGCTGCCTCCAGATGTGACTGTGGCAACATGTTGGGAGGTACATCTTTTCCCCCCTCAGGGGGGTATATATACCTAGTTTTGATACTTGGTGGTTTCATATGGGTGTGCACTATTAGACAAATGAATAGTGGATTTAGTAAGTTTAGCACCAGTGGTGTGCATGTTTTGGGGTCTAAACATATTTGGGTGTTTGGCACTGATTGTTTGTTTGTTATGCAGGGTGATGTATACAGTGTGATTTTAATACCACTGTTTAATTGAGATATGAGCAGACGATACTATTGAACTCAGGGTTTTTCTATGGTGTTTGATTTGTTTGTCCTGATGGTTTTTATTTGCATTAGATTTATTGTGCAACATATCGTCCTGAAGATGGTCTCGTGGATCTTGGTGGCCTTATAGAGACCGAAACGTCAACGCAATAAATACCCTTTTTGTTAAAAAGATTGTTAATGAACAATGAAATCAATATAAATGCTTAATTGATCACAATGTATGGTTGATTGCATGAACTATCCATACTGTTTTCAACAAAAGGGTGTAAAAACACTACTATTAGTTTTATAAACAAGGTAGTAGTGCAACTGTTGCCGCAGCATGAAAAGATGAATGTATTTATATCTTTTCATGATTTTAAGATTTTGTAGTGATATTTTGATTAAATTAAAATCACAAAATATACAAAAAACAACATATCTTTGTTTTGAAATTTCCCTAATGCAAGAGTAATTTGTTCACATATGTGACGATAGAAATACTGAACTGTTGATAAGAATGATTCCTCAAGGAACACTTTGTAATTGTTATTAAGTTTGCATGATAACACGCAAAATTCGAGTTAGGAATTTAGGTTGCACAATGTTACTGCACAGGGTGTTGTGCAACATGGGGATATCATCATCTTGTTTAGTGCTTTGCTTGCATATGATGTATGTGTTAATGCCACTGAACTACGTCTCTGTCTCTTGCAGCATCTACCGTGGGCACAGGACAGGGGACGGACACCAATGGTGAGGCATCAAGCACGACTGCTACACACAAGCACACTGACACTGATGTGACCAGAGCCTCGGAGGGGGACAGGAGTCTGCTTGAGGAATCACAGCCAGAGACACCAACCTCAACGTCATCTGACGCCAGCGGTGACACATCTATGTTGGCGGGCACAGGGAGCGGGAACTCTGCTTCCTCTTCCACCACACATCCTCCAGTGCCCACCCTCCCAACTACTTCCACTAGTGCTGCATGTGCTCGCACCAGTAAGAAGGGAAGAGTGTCCTTCACCCCAGGCACCACTGCCCCTATCCCTGTCTCCCCTGCTGCCCTCAGTGTTGAGGCTGTGGACCTTTTGCGCCAGCTGTGTGTGATTCAGGCAACTCTCCTCAATGCCTTCCTAGGCCATGACAAAAAATTGGCACAGGTAGTTGCCTTCATAGAGGGCATTCATTCAGACGTGGGTGGGCTACACCGGACTGTCCAGTCTTTGTCCTCCACAGTGACGGCAGCCATTCAGCTGTCACAGGCTCAGAGTCTAGATCCAGTCCCTTTGGCCACCCCCCTGCCAGTGGCTACATCTGAAGATAGCGACCACACACCACAGACCTCAGGCTCAAGATACAGCACACGCAGCACACAACAGCAGCAGCCCAAGCGGGCCATAGCGCAGACACCATCCCCCCTAAATCCAAAGCCACCCCAGAGCGCAAAGGCAAAAGCCCTTCAGGTGATACTCAGGGGCATAAAGCCAAGATGCAGGCCTCAGGCTCACATGCCTCAGCGGCATCCCCAGCCAAGGACTCTCCTGTCCCAAAAGCGTCTCGCAAAGAAAAGCAGTCAGTTCCCGTTCCTGCTGTGAAGCTGGTGCCTGCTAAGGGTCAACAGAAAAAGCCCGCTAAGGCAGATTCACCCACAACCTCTACTCCCATCCAGACCCCTGTGAAGCAGGGAAAGGAGGTCAGTGTAGGGGGTCCACCTGGTAAACAGGTGGTGGAGGGGAAAAGGCAAGGCCAGGCCAAGCGTACCTCTGGATCCAGCAGGTCCCCAGAGGGAGGCCCACCAGCTGCACCTGATGCAGCTTTGGTGGAGAGTGTGCCTGTTGTGCCCGCCACACTTACCACTCCGCCCAAGACAATAATTCCCTATCGACTACCCAAGAAGTGGAAAGGCACCCCTCCACATTCTCCCTCCCACACTGTCTCACAGCAGCATGACTCCACCTCCACGTGCCACCACACCACCCGGTCCTGCAAGCCCTCCGGCACCCAAAGCCACTGATGCCTCTACCTCAGCTGGTCCTCTCTCTCCCAGGTCCAGTCATCCAACTGGCCCCGACACTCAGCCAGCTTCCAGTCAGACTGACAGCCAAGTCTGAGCCAAAGTCCCCCTCACACACCTGTCTCTCCCACAGCGGTGGCTGGACTGCCCATTGTTGTCCCCCTAACTGTGTTGCTGACCATGGCAGTGTACAGTCTCACCCATTCCCTGTGCAGGTTCTCATGCACACATGTGCCTACTCTGCACTTTGGACTGGCCACTGGCCTTGCTGTTCATTACTGTGTTTGCCCATTCCCTGTGTAGGATCTCATGTGCCTACTCTGCACTTTGGACTGGCCACTGGCCTCGCTGTTTATTACTTTGTTTGCCCATTCCCTGTGCAGGATCTCATGTGCCTACTCTGCACTTTGGACTGGCCACTGGCCTTGCTGTTCATTACTGTGTTTGCCCATTCCCTGTGCAGGATCTCATGTGCCTACTCTGCACTGGCCACTGGCCTTGCTGTTCATTACTGTGTTTGCCCATTCCCTGTGCAGGATCTCATGTGCCTACTCTGCACTTTGGACTGGCCACTGGAATCAAGCTATCCTGGCTGAAGAGGGGTGAAACCCTGAAACCGGTCCTAGGATGCTTGTTTCCGGTCCAGGGAGGACCTGGCTTGGCAGTTCGGGCTGGACTGTTCCCATGAGGCACAGGGTCAAGACTGATATGCTTATGGCCAGGTCTAAACTGGGGTGGCATGGTGAGCAAAGGAATGATGGATTTAACCCAGATCTCTTGACTGGGGGTGAATGTTTTGATTTTTTCTGCATTCCGTCCATCAATTGTGTGTCTTTAGCATTGCTTCAGGCATCCCTGAGTGTGTGTGATGTTTGTGGATGCACCCCAGGGAGTGTGATTCTTTGTCAGTGTATTCACAGGACATTATTTGCACCATTCTGTGTGTTTGACACTAGTGTTGGGTGGTGCAGGTGTGAGGTGGGTGGAGGGAGGGGTATGTGTGAAGGGTCCAAGTTGTGGTTGACAGTCATGGAGTGTGTCACTGGGCCCTGTGCGTTGTGCTGTTGACATACACATGTCAAGTTAGTAGGTACAGATGTGTGGCTGATCACTATTTGACTTCAGACACTTCCTATCATCCCTGTGCCTATGCATGGCTTGCATTGCTGTCTCCCTGAATTGTTGTTGCACAGAGATCACTGTGGTTTGATTTCACTCACTGTGCCAGCCATGTGTTATTGGTTGGCCTAAGGGTGTTGTGATCTGTTCCTTCTCTTGCATGTGATGTGCATATGCTTTGTGGCTAGCTCCTTGTGTTCCCATCACTGTCCACCTCACTTTTGTCTTGCCCATTTCTTGTCCTCCATTCCTGCTGCCATCTAGTTTGTGTATGTGGCTGTGTGCCAGTGTGGGGTGTGTCTGGGTGGCTTGACAGGCATTGTGTACAGTTAGGGTATTGTTCATATTCAGTGTGAGTGTTCATTTTGTGATTGGACTCAGTTTGCTTGAGATGTGTGGAGTGTGGGTGTGGGGAGGAGGGTTGCCCTGGCCCTGTGCTTCTGTGCTGTGTGTTCCTCTTCAGCCCCACCTGCTGAGGCTGTCTCCCTGGTTGTTTGGTGTGGGTGGTTCAGGGTCTGGGGTCACCTGGCTGGTTGTTATGCAGGGGGGTGCACAGGAGGAGCACACAGCATGTCCCCTAATGTGTGTGGGGAGCCTAGTGTGTGGAGGGTGGAGGTGTAGCCCTATGATCTTTGTGGACTGTCCATGCCTGGCCCTGCCTACTCCATTGTGCGCATGTTTTCCCGCGTCTGCACCGCTGCGGTGACGTGACTGGGACATTGCTGTGATTTCGCGGTTGATGGCTGGGCCGGATGCGGAGGGGTGATTTAGTGACAGGTGGGACATGTGTGGGTACACTTAGGGATGTGTTCCTGTCCCCACCAGTGTGTCTGATGTGGACAGGAACCGTATGTCAGCCCAGGATTTGTGTGTTGTGGTTGTGTGTGGAGTTGTGTGTTTGCGTACCTGCGGCGTTGTCTGCGACAGCCCATTATTTGCTGGTGGTGGAGCAGGTACAGCACCAGAAAGGCGTGTAGAGCTGGATCCATTGCGGTCGGGACCGGGTGGAGGGGACCGGGAGTCTGGTTTCACGCTCCGCTGTCGTGCTTCCGCCGTCTCTGGTTGGGTGGTTTCTCCGCTGTGGTATGACTGGCTGTTTGGGGCATCCTGATTTGTACGGCGGTCGGGACGTCATTCAGCACGGCGGTGGGTCTCTATTGGCTCCAAGTGCCGCGGTGGCGGGCGCATTTTGATGGCGGTTCACGTCGCACCGCGGCGGACGGGAAATGGGCTGTGTTTGCCCATCGTAATATGGCGGGCGTGAGGACCGCTGCTGGTGTGCAGAAAATGGCATTGTCCGCCACCGCCAGCACCGCGGTGGGGCCTCCACCCGCCATCCTAATAGGCCCCTAAAATGCTAAAACAGAAATATAAAAATATTTAAAACTCTTACTGCACAATTCTTGGCAGAAATCAATAGTACTCACTGGTGTGTGTATCACCGATAAAAACACACCAATGTCAGGTGTGCGAATCACCGATGTAAACAGTAGTACTAACTGCATGTGCTTTACAAAGACATGCGTATCGCCAAGAAATAGATGCACACTGAAATTGCTTCACAGCAGGAAGGCGTGCGTATCCCTGAGAAATTGATGAGCACTCTATTTTATTTCTCCACGGCTCACCGGAGAAGTGGTTGACCTCCCAAAGGCGTGCGGATCGCCACTGTGATCCGATGCGAAGCTGCGCAGCATGCTTTAGAATGAATGATTGTGTATAGATGTGTTCTTGCTAATGCGGCCCAATCAAATATGGCCACTGACCGATGATGTAGTTTGGAGTTTAACGTCTGATGTGGCTAGGGTGCATCAAGGATGCATACATCTGACGTGGAATGGAGAGGTGGACGAAGAACACGGAGTTGGAGCTTGGAACTCAAGCCTCTGGAACTGCAAACCCGCAGTAGAACGCTGGATAAGTTGAAAATATGCAGCAACTGCAAAGGTGTTGTTGTCAACCACCAAACGACTCCTTGAAGTCCCCCAAAAAAATCACAGGTCATTCATTGCACCCAAATAGTCTGCACGTGAAACTATACACTCCATGCGCAAAAAACCCCCACAGAGGGCCAAGTCCAATAAAAATGAAATCACGGTTTTCAGAACTAGCAGCTGGTGTAGGTCCTTATACTGGGGTAACTCATCGCCATAAAATTGTAGTAATGATCCGGAATCCAAAGTAGGTTCAATAAAGGTTTATTGTAGACAAATACCCCAGCAGCGGGAGCAGTAACATTCATCAACCTGTAAGATCCCCAGCTGATCATAAGATGCCCTATCTCTACATTCCACAACAGTCATATAATTCCAATTCTACTGTTCCTAGCTATGGGTTCCCTAATAGGAGAAACTAAAGAGACATATGGATAATAATTATACAACGCACAATACAACAAGTACCTCTTAACTACTGACCGCAGGACAACTGCAGGCTCAGACAACGTTCTCTTGCATTTGGTCAGAGGTCTAGCCCATTGAACCTCCTGCAGCTTGATGTCATCAGTGGCAGGCTAATCGGGCAGTGCTTTTTGTTTCTCATGGCACACAGGTAATCTGGTGGAGATAGGTAATATATCAGAAGAAGTTGTTGAAGGTTGAATCTTTCCAAATTCACCCATCTGGTATCCTTGTGTCATAATATTTTCCCAGTTTTGGGTTATAAGTATATTGAACCAAGTGCCTGACCTTTGCTTTTGTATGAACTGGTTTGCTTTTTGGAAGATAGGGGAAACTTGATTTAAGTGAAGGCCTTTGTCTCATTCAATGCTTGCAGTACTGTTTATGATGCTGACGTGTTTTGAATTTACTAATGTCATTGTTCTTCTAAGTGCAGAGGCAATTTTCATACAATTTTTTTTGAAAGGAACCTCATTTTAGGCTTTACCTTGAGGTAATCTGCATTTGTTTAACAGGATATGATTAAATAAATACTTATTTACATCAAAAGTAAATACTTTTTTATGGTAGCTGAAACGACCATTTGTAAAATCAGAAGCCTCTACTTTGTGAAATCAATGTTGACTTGATTTATTCTCAGATTCAGCATATCCAATACTTTTTCCATGTATATGTGAGTCTGCACTGGCTGTACCTGTTTCACATGCTAGTGCCATGTCTTTGCACTCGTTTTGGAAAGTCAAGTTTATTGTTTTCAGCAATTAGGGCATACAAATTACTAGAAAGCATCCCAGTACATTAAGAAACATGATGTAAAAAACAGTTACTGAAATACACATCATGCAATAAAACTATTTAATAATTCATTAGTCTTTCATCTAAATGGCAGGAACTAAAAATATATGTCTCTGTCTCTGTTTAATTTAACTGTTATAGTACGTGGCCCAACTAATTAGACCGTACCGGTCCCGGGATTCACTATTAAAATTTAGATTAGAATAGTGCGAGTGCAGAATAATATTAAAACGTATTACATGAATGGAATTCTAATAATGCAGCAGCAATGTACAAACTTAATCTCTGCGGCCAGTAGAGTCCTTAGACAAGTCAGGCTTCGTTTGTTCTTCCACCCTCTCCCTATCAGGCTCAGAGTTAGAAAGTCTGACTCTTTCTATATAAAATTCTGTCAATTTTTGTGCGATGACAAGTCAGATAGACTAAAAAAAGTGCAGTACTGTATGTTGATAGTGCTGAGATAATATATTGCACTTGCCCATCTAAAAGGCTTGCCAATCTTGGCCTGAATAAGCTTCCATTCATTTGGTCCATGTAAAGAAACTGCAAGAAATGTTAACATTTTTGAGGCGGCTATTTATATACTGTCTGTGAAACCTCAATCCAAGACTTTTATCACTGCCTTTTCCAAATCTTGCCGCTTTCCTCGCTGCATGTATATATGATGCTACTACCCAGTAGATTTCCTTGAGGTCTCTTCTGTAGCAAAACCCAAGCGCATCTCTACCACGCCGCAAATTGTATTTTAAAAACAAGGGGCGGAGGTAATACTTTCGGATTTTCAATAAGATACTGCACAGCAGCATAAGCTATAAGTCCTTTCTTTACCTACTGCGGTGCAATTAGCAATCCTCCCTTGGGTCAGGGGTGACCTAGAAACCTTCCCACCTTTAGTAATTTCTGTTGCTAGTCTAATATGCATGGGTGACCAACTTGTCCTTTAATTTGGTCCCCTGAACTACTGGAAAAACTTGGTGCTGAAAATGAAGATCTTCCAATAAAGTACACAAGATGAGGAGCAAACTCAAAAATGGCTAATGGGTAGCCACAGCTTACAGAAGGTTACATAACAGATGGTCTTAGAGATATTTATAAACATTTGCACTTCTCATGGATGATCGGTACAGTAGGGATCTTCTTCCCAGTTGCACTTTAGTAATTTAGTAATTATATGCGAACCACTCTGTTTCTGACACCTTCCTCCTCTTCACCTCATGGTTAAGTACAGCTACAAATTTCTGCTGTTATTGGAGAACACATGCAAACATCATGCACAAGACAAACAACTATTCACCATAGCCAACACACTACCAACTATACAAATTAAATGAAGAGAACATACCATGTCCTACCAGAATGCGCTTTTGGGAGTTTTAATAGGTAAAAAAGCTCTAAAGAACTTATATAATGCAAAATGCACACCATGAAATGATTATGTTTAACAAACTAAATATATTTAAAACACCATCCCTCCCTAAACCCAACAACAATCCCACCTACAACACACACAGCTATAGATAGGTAATAAATCCAATTAATTACAATTACAAGATTCACCCACCTCCTCGTTAAACCAAACAAAACCCACCTACAACAAAACAAACCCACCCCCCCACCAAAACCCAGCAACCCCTCACACAACAAACAACAACCACCCAACCATATCCACAACACTAACACATAACACTTTTAAAGAAAGTGTAGTGGTTATTGTCCCAGTGCTCATATCAGTGGTTAATATACTATGGACTGGAATTAAGTTTTTACAAATGTCATCTTGGAAAGCTGGGGCTCCAATGGCTGCTGTGGCGATGGCAGTTGGATGCTGGGTAACAGTGCCTCCTCACGCTGATTCTGCACCAACCTTGGAGCTGCATTGGCCCATCAACATTCTTGCCTCCTGAGTGGCAAAAATGATATTTTGATACAGTCATACAGGTACCATTTGATACCTCTTTTTCCCAAAGTTTTTTTTAAATTCCTTACTGGCAATGCTATAGCATTCACCTGTAGAAATTTTAACAAGCATTGGCATCAACAATAGGTCTTGCCTTTGGGACCTTATAAGTGCTTAGACATGGAGCACATTATCCCCACTCGCATGCCCACACACTCCAACAACACATAGCATGCTGGGACCAGTAGGGCCAATCTTATAAGATGAAAAATGAACAGAAAAGACCTACTTTTGTTGGCTACAAATAACAGAACTGGAAGAAGCACAGCATCAGACATGGGTCAACTTAAAATCTGAGCAGTCTGCAGAAAGAAAACAACCAGTCTAAAACTGTCAACACCCACAGACGCTGTTTTCCCTGTTGTTGCTGCTAGTGTGGTACAGTGAGGGGAAAAGATGCTCAAAAGGTGGTTAAATAGCAGTTTTAGTGTCAGTAGATAAAGGTTCTCAGGCTAATCTAGGCTTTCATTTCCCTACAGAAGGTAGCATTCTAAGCCGTAGTTGGTTGGTAGCCGAGTTCTCACATGTATGCAGAATAGTGTTCCACTACCCTGGAGAACAAAAGACAGCCTGGGTCAATCTGATGTACATACATGGCACTAGTGCGTGCGCGTTAATGTGGAAATATTTAACATCCTCAGGCCAGGATTGCAGAGCTTCTCTTCTCAGTGAAGGAGAAAGTCTCCCTCATGGGAGCTAGTAGCCAGTGACTTATTAATGGCAGCAGTTTCCATCTTTGATTTCCAGCTTTGGCTCATCATGTGTGATGTACATACCACACACATATATACTTTCAGAACTCACTAAAAGTAAAGAGGAGACTGACTTCTCAATGATGGGCCCATGACCATTGGGAGAATCTCCCCCAGCGCATTCACAATGCCCCTGCTCTTTCAGGACAAACCAAAGAACCCGCTTTTTCAGGCAGCCACATCTTGACATGGGGAACTCCAGAGTGTGGTAGCCCAGCAACCCCAGGCGCAGCAGACAAATAGTTAATGCCCAAACAAAAGATCCACAATGCCAGAACCAGATGAAGCATCCTTACTTCTGCCAACAGGCTGTCAATGCCTTACACATCAAAACTAGGCACTGTCACAATTGTTTATGGTTACTCATTACCTATACCACACAAGTGAAATGCAATAACAGGGTAAACGTAACCCCATTGGCCATCATCAAAATTTAGAGCAACTTTAACCCACTCACACCCCTGATCCCTTTCGGAAAGTGCCTGGAGGCAATTTAGTAACTTAGTAACGCTTTTTGTATTATACAGACAAATAAACAGAAGTAAGTTTGGCTATCCTCCTTGGCAGCCAAGCATTATATCCTTCCATTCTGTATAACATGTAAGAACTACTTCTTTTACCAGCACGGTCTTCACAGGGAATCGCAGTCACTATTGCACTGTTCATGGAGGGGATTGCTGGGAATCCCCAGAAAAGGAACATTGGTTTGCTTCATAGAATGAAAAAACAACTGACAGAGGAGGGGTGGGGCAAGCAGTGGGGGGCAGATTTTGGTGTTACCTATGCACTCCAAGATGTTTTGATGTCACAGTCTTTTTAACACTCGTTGGTAGTCTTTTCATTTTGCACCAACATGACCCACCTCTCCTAAGCTTAAGTATTAATTATACACAAGAAAGGGAAGCATGGCATAGGTTATGGCTAAAATATGAGCATGAGGCATGCATTAGGAAGGGGTGCACAGTAGTGACGTGTGTGTGCATTTGCTGAGCCTCAAGATCTTTAGGTCTCTGCAAGGTGGCAACATTTCCAATAGTTCTGAATAAAGATGCATTACTCAACACCTTTCTGCCACTAAAGCCCCACACTTCAAGCAAATGTGTTGCTGAATAGGTAAGAAATATCCTTAACTCAAAGAAAGATTGGAATTTTTACCATCAGTTGAAAATACTTGGTTGAGGGCATCTGTACGCTCCTGCTCCATGGGCCCCTCTAGGGGGAGATGAAAGGCAGATAAAAATTTGTAGTCACTGCAGAGCAAACAGATGTGTTACACTAGCGCAGCCCCCACCCTCTTGTTTCATGTCTTTAGGAGAATGCAAAACCCAAGGTCCAGGGCTCAGATTGGTCTCTCTGATGACGTGTGAACTGCGAAGGAGCGAGCTCCACTCTAACAGTTGGCTGTGCTCAGGCTAAACCAACCAAAACTGTGCTTATTCAATGAAAGAAATAAACAGGATTTGCCAAGCATGTGCACCTATGTATCATGAGGCAGCATGCAGTGGAATTTAACCTCTCAAACACAGAGGAGAACACATTTGTCCCTCATTTTTTAATGGCACTAGTGATAGAATGAGCACAAATGTAGTGCGCTCCATTTTAACACTAGTGAACGGATCTAAATGACTCCACATGCATTACAATTAAATAGCCCACAGCACATGGTTGTACCAGCTCACTGTATAGTTGTCAACACCCAAATACATTGTTGGAATTGTAGTCTCGCTATTATAATGGGACCTGTGAAGGTAGAACTTCCAGTGTGCTTGGTGGCGTTGGTTGTAATAGCAAGACTGGCTGTATGGCAACTATCAGCACCAGTTAAACACCACTATTGTGACTTGAGGCTGTTTGACAGCTATGAAATTACCAAACACAGCTTATTAACCCTAATGTGAACACCATTGAAGAAATGGACGAAAGACTCAACATCTCTCTCTGTTAGCTCTGCAAAATCCAGAAATCACAGACAGGGGGAAGCTATCTGAAGAATCATCTCCACGTTGGGCGCCATGTCATTTAGTTTCCACAAATCAGTAGGAACTGTGCGTTTGCAGACGACAAACTTGGAATGGTGCCAGACTGATTCCATGCACCCCTATAGGATATGTTGTCCCTTGGACCAGCTAGCTCACAGTGCTATTGTTAGCTCCCTTAAACCTAGAGAGGGAGCAAACAGTTTTGGCAACCACTGAACATGAGAACTCTGTTCCCTCAGGAACCATGATGATGGACTTAGAAGTATTCTCTTAACCACTCGTGCTCTCTTTTTGCTCATATTTTTATGCAAGAATCCCTGCGGTTCAATAAATATTGAAAATGCCCCTTCGTGTATTCTTTGTATGTTTCTCTGAGCAAAAGAGAGCATGGAGTCAGTCCGGCACCATCCTAAGTTTGTCACAAACGTGCAGTTCCTACTAATTTGTGGAAACTACACAACACTTTCCCCAGGGTACCATGTAGTAGATACCTCCTATTCTGTGTATTCAAATTTAGAATGAGGCATAACTTGCACTTTTGGTATTTAACATGCCAAATGTAACATGCAATGCCTTTTTTTATAGACTTTTCCCCTGATAGATTTCATCAGGTTTAATATACTAGAATTTAGCAGAACAAAACTGTGAGAGTATGATAATTTTTACACAACTCGTAATTCTGATCCCTGTGCAAACTGACAGGACATACAGACAATAAGCTAAGTGTTAACATTAGTTAATTTCAAAACAATTAACAACTATTAAACATGACTTACCAACTTGTGCCTGAAACTTGAGGTTGAGGGTCTGCAGGAAGCTCTCCCCCCATTTTGCATTGATGCACTATGAGCACGCAAAACTGTTACTCAGCACATGCCCCGATGCACATGCTGTCAGTGGGTATGGTTCTTTAGATAAGGCATAGCACTTCCCATCCTAGAGCTGTTGCCAACATTAGAGGGATGTTTTGTGCACTGTAAAAATGAGTGGTGTCACCTCCCTCATAAAACTGCATTGTTTGGCCTTGGAGCTGGTGAGAAGCATGTCCTTGCCTTGCTTCTCTGACATTGCTGTTGCTGATAAAAAATAAAACGAATACATATTTTTTATAAGCGAGCGGGCATGGCTAAGATGCAGATGTGAAGAGCAGCATAGCGCTGGGGCTCCCACATGGCTGCCTACCTCAGTTGACCCCCATTAGCGATTCCCCTGCTGATCCTGATGCCTATGTCACTAAGGAGAGAGTAGCAAGGAGACTTGAGGCAAAAGACACACACGGGATCCCGGCAGTACCTCAGAAGTGGCCTGGGAGAAATTGGACCTAAACTCATGCTGCCACTGGAGGAAAGGCAGGATTAGGATGATGAAGAAGGCAGGAACATAAAGCTGCAACTTAGCCACCTAAATCAGAGAGCCAAGGTGCGAGCCGCCTCCGGAGTTCATCATCGTACTAGAGAAATAAACAGATTCCTTCTGGTTCTAGTGATTGTTGTCACTTAATCACACTGTACCCAAGTAATTGAACATTATGACCAATCCTCCATGAAGCTTTTGAATTCACAGCAACTCAAGTTTCAGACTGGACTTCTGTGGTTATGCGTAGCATGTGCCATTTTCTGGAATAGGAGCTTCTCAGCCCATCCCCATAAGTTCTTCGCCACCCACATAGCATTGTTGTATTGAGGTTGCTCATTTTCTCTGTCCTGAGGAAGACCCCGATTTAAGGAACTACTGGCCTTCCGTGATTCTTTGGGGTCGAAACGTCGACTTTTTTTTTACCTTGACCTGTACTCTTAATTTATGCCCAGATGCAGATGATGAAATACATATTCACAGCGTCTTGCTACTTGGGATTTGACTAGTTAGCATTTCAAACATTGTTAGACAGGTCTTTTCATCATTGTAAATATTGTAATTATTGGCACTTATAACCTATCATTCCTGTCCCGTCATGAGCACTTCCTTGAGCACTTGTTTCACTTCCCGTTTATTGCAGCAACCATTGATACTG
Source organism: Calotriton arnoldi (assembly GCA_963921515.1). Lineage (NCBI taxonomy): Eukaryota > Metazoa > Chordata > Amphibia > Caudata > Salamandridae > Calotriton > Calotriton arnoldi. Next base: position 1,174,173 of record CAWUFW010004815.1, read on the forward strand.
TGAATTATGGATGAATTTACATTATAAAATCTTTGATAAATGCTCAATAATTTGTCACTATTTAATTAACTTGTTGAATGTGGGTGTCATACAAAAGATTTCTTACAAATACTGGTCGGTTGGACCAACTGTTTTCTATACAATTATTGGCCCAGGTCTGGCTGAATACTGGGTTTCCCTATTGTTGTGTAACAAAAAAATAAATCAGAGATGTGGCGGCTTGAGAGGACTTAGGTCCAAGCAGGTGATTGACAATATAGCAGGGCTGCTGAAGACCGGGATTAAAAACAACTTGTTTTTATGAAGTTTAAGATACATAAATCAAATCTTCAGCAAAAACAAAATATTTTTTTACTATGTACTAATAGTTATCTAAAGTAATGTAAAGAATTAATTAAAATTCTTTTAATGATATTATGATAAACAATAATGTTACATTAATTTTTAGATTAAAAAGGTTGTTAAAATATTTTAAAATTTAAAATTAAATATGTTTTATCGTTAGACAACTTTTTCATAATTACATTATATTTATTTATATTTGTAACTATTTTAAATAATTTAAATTCATTTAACATTTTTTTCCTAGGGTTTTATTTTAAGTTTCAACCTCCATTATTCTCTATAGCAGGGTGTTGCACTAAATGTGGTGGTTATGTGTGGTGCTAGACTTACTACTGCTCCTTTGTGGTAGTAATAACCTTACACTTGTAAATTTTCACTCCGGCCCCTGTTCCAGGGGGTTGATACATGTAAGTCTACACATTTGAGTAACTCTGAATATTGAATATGTGACTAGCCAAAGTAGTACATTTACTCCAAAAAAGAGTAAATATACTAGTTATAATTCTACACATGTAGATTTACCTTTGTGAATAGGCCCTTTATTTGTATACAGACAACACACAGACTCTTCTCAAAGTGCATAAGGATATGAGTGCTATAAAAAACTTTCAATCATGGCCTGTGATAAATGATGTCTGCAAACGTACCTATCGCTCTAAAGTTAAATGTAACAAAAACTAGATTGTGTTCCATTTCCATAAAGCACCATTAGCATCCAGTATACTATGGCCAACTCACATAAGAGTTCAACCCTCCCCAGCATGTGCACTAGGATATGTAAGATGGCTTTCACCTGATGATAAGACCTCATATCAGTTCAGTCTTGAAAAACTGTTCTTACCAGTTTCCAAATTTGATGCGCCATTTCATCTTTTTCTCATTTTCTTTCAAAATCATGTTCATGAATGGCTATATTTCTACTTACTTTTATAGTTCTGAATAATTAGATCGTTTTAATTCTCATGTTAAGGTATCAGGATGCAGTGTAAAATGACGATTGCTATTGTACACTAGTTTTGCGTGACACACTACTCTGAAACTCATGAGCATGCATGCCTTCAGGAGTGGTGGAGGATCAAAGGGTGTGCAGGGTCTAGACGCTGTGTGAACAGACGTCTCACAGTTTAGAAGGGCAAATTTCATGAGTAAAGACAAGAAGAACAGCAGGTCCAGTAAGGCTGCATAACTCTCACAATGCTTGCCAAATATGGTGGTTATCTTAAGGCACAGACTATAAAATCTTTGTGATCAAAAGCATTCTTGCTACATGATTGCGATACATAATAGCTGTGTTAGAACTGGGGGTCTCTAGTTGGCAAAGGTAGGTACCTTTGACCAAATAGGGACCCTTGCTTCTAGTCAGGGTAAGGGGGTACACTCCTAAAATAACCCCTGCTCAACCCGTTGGTAGCTTGGCACGAGCAGGCAGGCTTATCTCAGAGGTAGTGTGTAAAGCATTTGTGAACACATACAGTAATATAGTGACAACACTACAGATGGACACCACACAGGTTGTATATCAAAAATAAGTATTTTTTATATAGACTTAACACAAGACCACAAAAGACAAAAACCCACAATACTGTACTTAAGAATGGTAGAAATAGCTTAGTTCTCTTTAGATGGTAAACGCGACACTTATTGTTCAATGTAACTTTGGATGCATAACGCTATACAACGAAAGTGTTGCAGGGAAGGTGATGCATCGGTTCCTTACACGCAAGAACGGTGATGCGTCGGTTCCCTACTGCTGCGCAGGGGACGGTGATGCGTCGGTTCTTCTCAGCGTGGGGAGGTGATGCGTCGGGTTCTTACTGCGCTTCCGTGGCGATGCGACCAGCAGCGCCGTGATGCGATGATGATCCGATGCAATGCAACAAAAATGGCGTCTTCTCCTTGATGCGACAACTACGAGGCGATGCGTGCACGCCCGGCGGCCGTGCGGCGACTCTGCGAATCTTCTGAGCCGCGACAGGCCCTGCGACACGCTTCTCCGGTGATGCGACGGCGTCTGCTGCGACGGCGACACTCTTCTCCGGCGATGCGAGGGACTCCGGTGATGCGATGCCACAGCGGCAGCGGCGGCACCCTTACTCAGTGATGCGACGACAGCGGCTGCGGCGGCGGCACGCTTCTCCGGTGATGCGACGGCATCTGCTGCGACGGCGACACTCTTCTCTGGTGATGCGAGGCACTTCGGTGATGCGATGTGACAGCGGCGGCACCCTTACTCAATGATGCGACGACAGCGGCTGCGGCGGCGTCACACTTCTTCTCCGTGAGTCGCGCTTCCAGCTCCCTGCGACACGCAGTCTTTCAGAAGGCCCAGCACAACAGCAGGCACTTCAAATTCCCAGCAAGGGAATTCAGGGTAGCTGGTTGGTGAAGTCTGTTGTCCCTGAGACTTCACCAGGAGGCAAGCTCAATCTTCAAGCCCTTGGAGATCCTTTACAAGTTGATGAAAGTTGCACAAAGTTCCTTTCTCCTTTCTTTGGCAGTCAGGCAACCACTGCAGGCCAATCCCCCAAACAGCACTCAGCTTAGGGATAGTCTCCTCCTTCAGTTTCTCTCTGGTTCCTCTCCTCAGCAAAGGTTCTTCTTGTTTCCCAAAAGTGATCTAAAGTTCTGGGGTCTGGGTCCCCTTTTATACTCATATTCTCTTTGTTCTCTGAAGGCAGAGAGGCCTTTGCCTAGTCCAAACCAGTTCTGGTCAGTCCTGGAGCACTTTGTTTACAGGACTCCTTCTTTCCTTTGACAGTGTAGGCCAGGGACATCAGACGCACCACAGCAGGTGGAGCCAGCATTGTGGAGGAAGGCACAGCCCTATTCAGACCCCAGGTGCAACTCCTCCCACCACTCTACATGGAGATCTCTCTATTCAGCCCTGTGCTGACTCACCCTGTCTCCTGGAATCCCCCAGCCCCTGTCACTCAAACTCCAGACAAGGAATACACAACCTAGCAGAGGCAGGCTTGGATAGTTAGGCAAGAAAATACCTACTTTCTAAAATTGGTATTTTCAAACACAGAATGTTAAAACCAACTTCACTAAAAGATGTATTTTATCATTCTGAGTTCAGGCATACTAAATTTGTTTTTCTACCACGTTCCTGGGTCAGTTAGGATTATAAGATGTTATAATCAAACTGCCCATTCTGGCCTATGGGGAACAGGTAGCCTTGCAATAGTGAAAAACGAAAATGGCTGTAATTCACTATTAGGACATGCCACACACACCAGGGCATGTCCTACCTTATACTTACAATGCACCCTGCCCTTGGGCCTACCATAGGGGTGTCTGATATGAAGAAAAGGGAAGGTTTAGGGACTGGCAAGTGGGTGCACTTGCCCAGTCAACATGGCAGTCACAGACTGCACACAGGCTCTGCAATGACAGGCCTGAGACACACTTTACAGGCTGCTTCTGTGGGTGGCACAACCAGTGCTGCAAGCCCACCAGCAGCATTTGAGTCACAAGCCCTGGGCACAACCAGTGCACTGTACTAGGGTCTGACAGTGAATCAAATTGGCCAAACATGGAGTCACTAATCCATACATCAATTTATCATAGAGAGCATATGCACTTTAGCCCTGATCAGCAGTGGTAAAGTGCCCAGAGTCATAAAACCAACAAAAACAGGTCAGAAAAAGTACAGGAGTAAGGCAAAAAGTTCAGGGATGACCCTGCAAAAAGGGCCAAGTTCAACACAACCCCCTTCCAGCCAAAACGCAGGGTAGACCAATCACTACCTTGATGGGCTTCCCTGCTTTGGGCGATAGAACCTGGACCCTGGCCCGCAACAGCAGGGGCATATTCCAGTTCTACGCCAATCTGAACCTATTTGGATCCCTCTGTCCATACTCTCAGGGCCCACCAAGCTAACCCATGGGGAACCCTTCTCCTCACCTGTGGACACCATCTGTGCAGCACCTAGCCTTAGCTTGCTCACAGGTGTGTCCCAACAGACAGACAGTAAGCTCATGGCCACCACAGAGGTGTGGCCCAGTCCACCCCTGGGGTGCGACTCCTGTGCCCCCCCCGGGAACACTCTGTCCACCAGGACAGCAAGCCACAGTGGTCACTGACAGCTGGCAGTGATGAGACCCAGGCCTTATGCCTCTCAGGGCTCTCAAACCTCTGGGGCGTCAGAGAGTGGGGGGCAGTAGCCCCAGGTGCCCGGCACCCTTTGTCCACTCTCCCTCCGGTCAGGTCAGGTATGTCATCCTGACACTGACCCACCAGCCCCGGGCCTGTACCTGGCGGCTGGACAGGAGACTGGGGTGGGCTTTCCCACACCCGGTCCTCCTTCTCCTCGTTGGGGCTCTGTACCCTCCCACCTGGAGTGGTATCCCCTTCCAGAACTGCCAGGGCACCTGTGGCAGGTGTCCTGCACAATTCACCCACCAGTTCAGGGGTTCTATCCTGCAGCTGGGCATCCAGGTCAGGGGGGACACCCCGAACCTGGCCCTCCAACCTAGGGTCTAGACCCTCCAGTTGAACCGGGGTCAGAGGCGAGGACTCCCTCCCTCTGCACCCCCTTCCAGAGTGCTGTACCCTCCCACCTGGAGTGGTACCCCTAGAAGACCAACCGGTCAGGACACTGTGTACAGTTGTCCCTCCCTCCAGGTCAGACAACACCTGAACCTGGCTTCCCAACCCAGGGACTAAACCCTGCAGCTGAGCACCCGCCTTGCGCACCAGGACTTCCTTGGGAGCACGCATGCCCCCCCTGAGGGTGACACATAACTCATGTGTCGTGTGACAGTCTGCCTGGCGCAGATCTCCCGACCCCTGTCCCTCTGACAGTCCGTGAAGATCCCCCAGGACAGAAGTGGTGTCACCATGGTCCTTCATTGGTGACTGAGCCCTTCTGGCTGGCCCCTGACCCAATGGTTCTTCCACTGGGGACTCTTTCCCCCTCTCACCCCTCAATCTGGACTTCTGCACCCTCCACTTAGGAGTGGCACTGCCAGACACCAGAACCACTGGAGCTCCATTTACAGATGCTCCAGGTTCTCTAGACCCTGGGAGATCACTCTCAAATGGCCTACCAGTACAGTCTAGGCCCCCAACCTGGTGTTCCCTAAAGGAACCCTCCAGGCCCTGAGACTGGGTTTCGGGCACCTTGGGACACGCAGTCCCACACTCACTCCTTCTCCGCAGAGACAGGACGTGAGCCCCTACACCCCTCCCACTACACTGGGACCTAGCTGGGCTACACTGAACCTCTCCCACCACTCTGGGTTGGAAGACACCTGAGCCACTCCTTTTAGGGTCACTCCCCAATGCCTCTTCAGACCCTCTGGAATCCACCAAGAGGTCTGCCTCCATTGTGAGCTCCCTGGGGTCAGAGAACTCACACTCCACCAGGTGTTGGCATAGCTCTGGAAAATAGGGACTTACAATATGCTCTCCCTCAATTGGATCACACAGACCCACCAAACTATCCTTCACCTCACCATCCAGTGCCTTGCACACGTACCCCACACCACTCTCCTGAGACTGGCAAGACAGTATCTGACTGTCTCTGTCACTCAACCCAAACTCTTCTGGGCGGTCTTCACACTCACACACCAGGACTTCAACCATGGGGGAACCCCTCTCCCTGCACCTCTCATCTAGAGTCAGTAGAGTGTCCCTCCCACCACTAGGACTATGAACCCCTGTGCCAGTTCCCCAATCCACCTCAGGGACACTGCGCACCACTGGAGCTACCTCACATCCTAGAACCCCCTGGTGTATATTAACCCCCTCCTTCAAGTCAGGCGCCACATCTCTGGGTGTGTGTACTACTCCCTCAGCACTAGAAAATTCAATATTGCTGCCACCATCTGAGCTGGACTCCACCTCCAACTCAGCAAAGCTCACTTCCTGAGCTACAACATTTTCTTGTTGCTGGGCTGAGACCCTCATGGCCTCAAGCTTCTCGAGCTCCAAATCAAGCTCTCTCATTCTCAACTCATGCTCCATTTGCATCCTCTTTTCCTCTAGGGCCAATTTCCTATTCTGCAACTCCAACTGCCCACCCATCTTGAGCTTGGCCAGCTCCATTTCGTGCATCCTATTTTTCTCCCTGTCCTCCAGCTTTTCTGGGGACAGGCCCTTGGCAGAAACACTGCTACCTGCTGGGGAAGCTACTCTCCTCTCCCCTGGACCCACTGGCCCTTCCAGCTGCTCATCTGCATTTTCAGCCCCCTCCACTTGCTCAGGGGTGCTCCTTGCTTCCACCCAGGCCCTCAGCGCCTTTTGGAACTCATCCTTCTTGGTGAGACCAGGTCATAGCAACTTTAAATCTCCTGCAGAAGTGCTTCAGCTGTCTCACATTGTAGCTTTCTAGTTTCTCCTCCTCAAAATCATAATCCACAGATGCAATGGATGCTGCTTCACTCATGGTGGCTAAACTTGGCAGTTCTTGGCAAAAATAGAAAATCCCAGGAAAAACAATCTACCAAAAGTATGTGGTTGCGTTTGGTCTGCACTCACTAGTAGTGTTCACTCAATCACTGCATATGAGTCACAAATGCAAGTCCAGAATCCTCACCGCTGACCACCAATGTTAGAACTGGGGGTCTCTAGTTGGCAGAGGTAGGTACCTTTGACCAAATAGGGACCCTTGCTTCTAGTCAGGGTAAGGAGGTACACTCCTAAAATAACCCCTGCTCACCCCCTTAGTAGCTTGGCACGAGCAGGCAGGCTTATCTCAGAGGTAGTGTGTAAAGCATTTGTGAACACATACAGTAATATAGTGACAACACTACAGATGGACACCACACAGGTTGTATATAAAAAATAAGTATGTTTTATATAGACTTAACAGAAGACCACAAACAACAAAAATCCACAATACTGTACTTAAGAATGGTAGAAATAGCTTAGTTCTCTTTAGATGGTAAATACGACACTTATTGTTCAATGTACCTTTGGATGCGTAACGCTATACAACGAAAGTGTTGCAGGGAAGGTGATGCGTCGGTTCCTTACACGCAAGAACGGTGATGCGTCGGTTCCCTACTGCTGCGCAGGGGACGGTGATGCGTCGGTTCTTCTCGGCGTGGGGAGGTGATGCGTCGGTTTCTTACTGCGCTTCCGTGGCGATGCGACCAGCAGCACCGTGATGCGATGACGATCCGATGCAATGCAACAAAAATGGCGTCTCCTCCTTGATGCGACAACTACGAGGCGATGCGTGCACGCCCGGCGGCGATGCGGCGACTCTGCAAATCTTCTGAGCCGCGACAGGCCCTGCGACACGCTTCTCCGGTGATGCGACGGCGTCTGCTGCGACGGCGACACTCTTCTCCGGCGATGCGAGGCGCTTCGGTGATGCGATGCGACAGCGGCAGCACCCTTACTCAGTGATGCGACGACAGCGGCTGCGGCGGCGACACACTTCTCCGGTGATGCGACGGCGCTCTGCTGCGACGGCGACACTCTTCTCCGGTGATGCGAGGCACTTCGGTGATGCGATGCGACAGCGGCGGCACCCTTACTCAGTGATGCCGACGACAGCGGCTGCGGCGGCATCACGATTCTTCCTCCGTGAGTCGCGCTTCTCCAGCTCCCTGCGACACGCAGTCCTTCAGAAGGCCCAGCACAACAGCAGGCACTTCAAATTCCCAGCAAGGAATTCAGGGGAGCTAGTTGGTGAAGTCTGTTGTCCCTGAGACTTCAGCAGGAGGCAAGCTCAATCTTCAAGCCCTCGGAGATCCTTTACAAGTTGATGAAAGTAGCACAAAGTTCCTTTCTCCTTTCTTTGGCAGTCAGGCAACCACTGCAGGCCAATCCCCCACACAGTACTCAGCTTAGGGATAGTCTCCTCCTTCAGTTTCTCTCTGGTTCCTCTCCTCAGCAAAGGTTCTTCTTGTTTCCCAAAAGTGATCTAAAGTTCTGGGGTCTGGGTCCCCCTTTATACTCATATTCTCTTTGTTCTCTGAAGGCAGAGAGGCCTTTGCCTAGTCCAAACCAGTTCTGGTCAGTCCTGGAGCACTTTGTTTACAGGACTCCTTCTTTCCTTTGACAGTGTAGGCCAGGGACATCAGACGCACCACAGGAGGTGGAGCCAGCATTGTGGAGGGAAGGCACAGCCCTATTCAGACCCCAGGTGCAACTCCTCCCACCACTCTACATGGAGATCTCTCTATTCAGCCCCAGCCCCTGTCACTCAAACTCCAGACAAGGAATACACAACCTAGCAGAGGCAGGCTTGGATAATTAGGCAAGAAAATACCTACTTTCTAAAAGTGGTATTTTCAAACACAGAATGTTAAAACCAACTTCACTAAAAGATGTATTTTATCATTCTGAGTTCAGGCATACTAAATTTGTTTTTCTACCACGTTCCCTGGGTCAGTTAGAATTATAAGATGTTATAATCAAACTGCCCATTCTGGCCTATGGGGAACAGGTAGCCTTGCAATAGTGAAAAACGAAAATGGCTGTAATTCACTATTAGGACCTGCCACACACACCAGGGCATGTCCTACCTTATACTTACAATGCACCCTGCCCTTGGGCCTACCATAGGGGTGTCTGATATGAAGAAAAGGGAAGGTTTAGGGACTGGCAAGTGGGTGCACTTGCCCAGTCAACATGGCAGTCACAGACTGCACACAGGCTCTGCAATGGCAGGCCTGAGACACACTTTACAGGCTGCTTCTGTGGGTGGCACAACCAGTGCTGCAAGCCCACCAGCAGCATTTGAGTCACAAGCCCTGGGCACAACCAGTGCACTGTACTAGGGTCTGACAGTGAATCAAATAGGCCAAACATAGAGTCACTAATCCATACATCAATTTATCATAGAGAGCATGTGCACTTTAGCCCTGATCAGCAGTGGTAAAGTGCCCAGAGTCATAAAACCAACAAAAACGGGTCAGAAAAAGTACAGGAGGAAGGCAAAAAGTTCAGGGATGACCCTGCAAAAAGGGCCAAGTCCAACACGCTGCAGCTGGTAATTCTTGTGGGAGTCCAGTTATTTGTTCTGTGAAGTAAAAAAAAATCTGGAAACAGAAAAGTATCACAAAACAACTCTATAGCCCTTGCTTCTTTTACCAGAATCATCCTTTGTCAATTCAGACTCTATAGCACCTGCTTGTTTCCCAAGGAGTCACCCATAAGGAGAGCAAACTCTACAGCACTTGTTTGTTTCACTGGGAGCCATCCATAAGAATTACAAACTCTGTGCACTTATTTCACAAGAGTTTTTTAACTATTGCAAACTCAAATGGAAGCATAGTAACTAAAAAGTATTATTCTATGGTATGGTGAGGTCAAACATTGTTAAGGACATGGATTTCCACAAGTCCTCACCCCACTCCCATCCACCTCTTGCCCTGGGCATTATTTGTCACCTTTTCAGCTCTCTGCTCAGGGTATTACCACTCAAGATGTTATCCGTGTAGCACAGCTGTAGTCATGCTGCCCCAGATTGTTGCTGTCACATGTGTGCTGCCTAATTCTTACCCCTCATCATTAGCACAGTCAACCCTGTCTCAAAGCAAGCACCCCAAAAGGTGTGACCTTATTCCCATTCTGAGTGACATGGTACAGTGGGTTTTGAGGGTCTACTGTAGGATTCAAAGATCTTTATAGGTTAAAAACCAGGGGCTACAATGAAGCAGATTTACGATAAGCAGCTAATATAGCTTGGAAAATCAATAGAATTGATACTAAGACCAAACCCAGAAAATCTGTGGAACGTTTATCATTTATCACCACAAATTCCAGAAAGAATCAGGCAGTGTTTAAAATCCTGAACAAACACTGGCCTCTGCTAAAGGGTGTCCCTGGAGTTGGTAATATACTTCCAGACAAACCATTCATAACATATAGAAGAAGTAGAAATATTAGAGAGGTGGTTTGTCTGAATTACACTCTACCCAATCCTAAAGAGCCCACTATCTGGCTCAATCGACCCACAGGTTTTTATACCTGTGGAAAATGGAATATTTGTCATTTGGGACTTAACAGAACAAGGGATTTGAATACAATACTAAAAGAAACACAGCATCCGACACTTCAACTACTGTCAATCTTGTTTTGTTATTTATGTCATCATCAGTGTCTGTGATAGGATTTATGTGGGTAGTACTACGCATCAATTAAAAACCTGCATTCAAGAACATAACAGGGCGTGCATTAAGCATGATTCCTCTTATTATCTGGTTTCGCATCAATGCATTGCTGGGGCCAATTTTAAGTTTCATGCAATAGATTTGGCTCTTCCTACCCGGAGGGGAGGGGATAGAAAACTGGACCTTTGACAGCTGGAAGCTAAGTGGATGTGTGAATTAAGATATGTGAGTAGGGGACTCAATTTAAATAAAGAATTACATGACTTCTTATAAGGGCCCATTTATGGTTCCCCTGTCTCTGCCTCGCTTAAAAGACTGCATGTATCTTCTGGATTTGCGATTATTTTGGGGTTGTTTGATGTCCTATAAGGACCCTTTCATGGTTCCCCTGTCTCTGTTGCACTTAATGCCTCGGTTACTTACCAGTAACCTTCATTACTCCGAGTATAGTCTTCCTCGCCACATGATTAACGAAGTGAGCTTCAGCTCCACACCAGAACCCTCCAAAGCAAAAAAGTTAGCCTCCCATGCCTCCCATCCCTTCCCAATATGGCCGACCCATTTCACCCTTGACCTCTATAAGAGGCGGGCCGGCCCAACCCTTCAGCCTCAAACTACCAAGCCTAAACATGCAGCCGATAGCCAGACAGGGAGGGAGGGATGGGAACTCATGTGGCGAGGAAGACTATACTCGGAGTAATGAAGGTTACCGGTAAGTAACCGGGGCATTACCTCCTCGTAAGCCTTCCTCGCCACATGATTAACGAAGTGAGCACATACCAAAGCCAAGCGGCCTCATGGAAACTCACAAGAAACCAATGGACCAGAAGGGGATGCCAATGAAGCAGGCAAACCCAAAAGACCAGACGAGTGGAAGGACCACCCAAGAGAGAGGCAACCACGAGCAGGAAGAACCAGCCCGGGACAGAGAGACACCGGGAGGGCCGAGAACCCGGACCCCCGGGACTCGAAAGGCCGCCAGAAAACCCCCCCGAACCAACTACCGAAGGAGTACAGAGAAGGCACGGGGCCAAAAGCAACAACAAACAGGCCCAGAACAGAAAGCAGCAAGCCGGTCCAAACACACCAAGACCGCCCAACGGACAGCCAGAAGCGAGAGGGGAGCAAAAGCCCAGACGTCGGAACCGAAGAGACAGAGGGCAACTCGACCACAGGGACCCAACAAAAAGCCACAGCAGTAAAGAGACGCAGTCCGACCGAAACACAGCAACACCGCACGGTGGACCACCAATAGCGAGAGAGTTGAATCCACCCGAGGACCGAAGCAGCGGAACCAGATGCAATCAACAGACTGGTAGGAGCCGCAAGAACGGATCGAGGGGCCGAAAGGAACCCAGCACGCCAACCGAACAATAAAAAAATGAAGGCCACCAAAACCCCACCAGCAAGGAGATAAACAGGTGGGACACGGACCCCAGTCGCACAAAGGACCCCCCAGAAGGGAGCGCAACACCAATGAGAGAACCCAGGCAGGCACAAGGCAAAACAGACCCAGGAAGCCGCAGGAACGACCCGGCCCCCAAGGGAACCCAACTGGCCAACAGTGAAAAGCCCAGAAGGCCGCCCACGGAGCCCGAAGAGTGGAAGGGACCAGGCCCAGGGCCAAGCCACCAGAGCGGAAGCGAATGCCCACAAGGGGCCACCAATCACAAGAAAGCAAACAGAACCCGGTAGGGAGGGGAACGCAGCACGGAGGAGCGAGACCGCCAGCGCAGGGGCCAAGCAAATCGTCCCAGGAACGTTCCACATGTAGTAAGCGAGCCGCAGAAGCGAGCACCCAGCAGGCCATACAGCCAGCCAACAACCAGGCCCGACCCAGCCGAACAACGAAGAGCCGACAGGAACAGGATCGGACAGGGAGGTAAGGCCACAGGCAGAAACCCACCAAAGGCGAGAAGGACAGAAGAGCCGGGCGAAATGAGCCCGAGCAACGTCAACACCTCCAGGGAGCAAACCCAAGCCAGCCGGCCCCAGTACCCCAAAACCAGGGACAAAGAAGAAAAAGATGCAAATCCGCACAGGAATCGCAGGGCCCCGCCCGGGGAAGGAGAACCGGGAAATCCCAGCATCCCCGGACAATCAAAAGCACCTTCCGAACATATACCAACGTGGTAAATTCGAAAGAAGTGGCAGGAGACAAACACATTGTCCTGTGCAAGCCTGTGCCCCCAGAAGTACAATACTCACCATAGAGCCATAGCTCCATGGTCCAACACCCGCATAACGGGCATCTTGGAGCTGCATAACAGATGTTTATGGTCACCCAACTCAATGGCACACAAGTTACCAATCTCAGAAGAATGAAAGGTTGAGTGAACCCACCAGGAACTGAACCTGTGACCACGAGGACAAACAAAGGCACCGGGAGTGGACGCAGCAGCCCACTAAGCCACCAGACCCTAAGTAAACAAGAGAGAAGCACACAGGTGAGCACCACCAACAGGCCAGATGCCCCGTCCAGGCCAGACAAGCCCAGACCCCCGTAAGCAAAGGGACCAGAGGAAAACACCAAACCGGGAGCCTGGGCGAGAAGGCAGAAAGAGCCACCACCGGGGACTCAAACCGAAACCGGAACAAAAGTGACCCAGTCAAGGACAGCACAACCGTGCCAAAAAACCAAAGGGGTCAAACCAGTTACCCCCCGGAGAACGAGGCAGGTGAAAAAACCACCCAGAACAGAAACAAGAAGCCCCCACAGGGCAGGGGCAAACCCCAGACAAGCCAAGGAACGGCCAACAGAAGCCAGACGAGAAACCAGCCAGCAGGGGGACCAATCGACCCTGCACCGACCGGGAACCCAAGCACGGCCCCCAGCCCCACAGGCCGGAAAGGCCGCAACCACCTGGCAGGGTGACACAGAAAAGGAAGACCACATGCCACACCCGCAGACCCGTGGACCGAAACCATGGAGACATACCCACCGGCAGAACGGAACCGAGAGCGGGACAAGGAAAGTACACTCAAAGGAACAGGTGAAGACAAGTACGAACCAGAACCCAGGACGGCCCAGAAGCACTCGAGAACCCCGGATGGCACGAGCCCCCAACAGAAGGACAATGCAAAGCATCGCCCGCCAACTAGGCCCAAGAACACCCGACACACACTCCGAGGAGGACCCTGACCCCAACCCGAAGCCAGGGGGCCAGAGGAAAAACCAAGGAGTACCGCCAGGAACAGGAATAGCCCCGAGACCCCACCTGAACAGTCCCCCCCGGAGAAGAACCAGGGAGACCGCCAAGACCGACAAAGGAGTGGAGCGGCAGTAGGCGGGACCCACAGAACCACCACAGGGGCCACCTAGGACGGAAGGAGAGGCCACAGACGGCCCCCAACAGAGCCCCAACGGCCAGGAGCTGAGGAGAAGCATGACAGGGGCCAGAGGCATAGCAGCCGCCCGTAGAGCCAAGAAGCCGGCCGAGAAAGGCCCGGACAGGAGAGGGCAAGTCCAAAGGAGCAGAAGCAAAAGCCCACTCGGAGACCACAGAAGCAGCTCAGAGAAGGATGGACAGGTGCCAAAAGCAGCCCGCCCCATCAGACCTGCAGCCGCCAACAGCCCCCGGAACCCTCAGGTGGACGCCCAATCAGGGACCAACCAGGCCAGACCCCGCACCCCAGTGGAGAGCAGGCGGGAACAGGAGCATACAGGACGGAAGGACCGCAGGCCCCAAAGCCCGGAAGGGAAGAAAAAGCCAGGGACAAACCCAGCAATAAAATGAAGCCATGGCTCTGCGATATACCCCAAACGTCAGGAAAACACCAGGACATGAACACACAAACCATAGGGCAAATGGCCGAATCAATGGTCCCACCAGAGCGAACCAAGATGGCAAAATATACAGCGCTGTTAAACAGTGCGTCTCACTACCCTATGGAACCCTCCACGGCAACTCCAGAATAAAGAAAACAAGAGAAAACACCCGGAAGGGCCCACATCTGTGACATGCAGCGCACTTGACCGTGAACGCACGGCTCCTGGATGCCGCTACAAAAATCACTAATCCGCAATAAACAAAAGTACGAAAAGACCAGCCGGAAACAAATACAAGATGTATGCCACAAATGAAGTACATAGTGGACCACCTCAGAATCACAGGATGTTGAGCGTCATTGCCGAGACTTGAACCGGGGACCCCCACCTCCAGGGCGACCGCTCTAGCCTAAAGGCCACATCCTCTCTTCTCCCCATGTACACAACGTGATTAGAAGCAGGTCCAGCAACACAAGCTGAAATGGGGGAAACCAATGTATTCCAGAAAAATCAAAATATATAAATACAGAAGCATCACACTCACCCAGAGTACGAAGATTCCGGATAACAGCACTGGGGCACCACGACCCCACAAAACAACGATTTGTCAGAGTCAGAAAACTGACAGCAGCACTTCCTGCCCTCTGAAACTCAGGATCACAGTGCAGCTGCGAGAGAATAACGCAGCGCGCATGCGTGTGTGCCAGACACCACAAACAACCTATACACAACGGAAGTAAGTGAGAGAAACACAACACACATTGTACGGAAAAGAAGCCGAAAGAATCCCACTGAGGACAGACGACACGCAAAGGACACCATCAAATACAAGCCGCACGCCTTCGGCCCGAGGAACGGGTGAGTAATGCGGCATCAGACGTGGCAGGGAACGACTGAGGCAACGGCCGCAGTGCGCGGCTTCAGGCTGAAAGCAGCTGTGCGCGGCTCCCATCAACTTGCGTGCCTACTCCAGGAGGAAGCTGCCTGAAACCAACCCCCCTGAAGAGACAACGCCCAGTAAGCGGACCATCCTGGCAAGACCCCTTGAGTCCGACTCCACCTCCAGGAGCCGGAAATGCGATACGGGCCAAATCGCCCAGCCGAGGCCGGCAGAGGTAGCGAAGCCCTCGCAGCAGACTGCGCCCCGCCAGCCCCTCAGGACAGGAACAAAAACAGGTGCAGTGAGGCCCCCTGGGGGCCCCGAAAAACCAAAAGAAAGCGCTAGCACCCACCTGGACGCTCTTTGCCAACAGAGACAAGTCATTCTATCACACTTGGTATGCAGTGTGGCTTATCCAGCGCCTTGCGAGGGGTTGTAAGCGCTACACATGCATTTACAATACAAAGGGAGACAAGAGACCTAAACCTCCGTGTGACACAGATCCCTCTCTGGTTAACCACGAGGCGGAGGCGCGCCCGGGGAACGCATAACCGACCGCCGGGCACCCCCACCCCCACCTCACACACAAGCCCCAAGCCGACCCTAGCAATGGGAGACCCGGGGATGTCAGAGTGTCACCCACAGAAGGAGCGCCCCCAGGGGGGGAGGGGGGGACCCGGGCACAAGGATAACCATCACAACATTGTGCCCACACGGACGAGGGGAGAGGAAAAACAAGGCCGCCAGGAAGAGCCCCAAACCTCCTCGTCCGTCCTCCTGTACACCCTTGGCTCACTAAAGCAGAGCCTAACCGGCCCACACCTGACACCGGGGGAAGGAAGGAGGATGGTCCCAGAGTCCTAGGGCCCGCTAGAGCAGGGCCACCAACCAGGGACCCCAGTTCCAGCTACAGCAGGAACCACTTACCTTAAACACGCTCTGGAGAATCTGCAGCGCAGAACCAAAAAAACAGGCTGAAGCATTGGGCCGGCCCGCCTCTTATAGAGGTCAAGGGTGAAATGGGTCGGCCATATTGGGAAGGGATGGGAGGCATGGGAGGCTAACTTTTTTGCTTTCGAGGGTTCTGGTGTGGAGCTGAAGCTCACTTCGTTAATCATGTGGCGAGGAAGACTTACGAGGAGGTAATACACTGCACATATCTTCTGGTTTTCATTTCTGTTTTGGAGTCTTAGATCTCAATACAATATGGTTGAAAATACCATATATACCGTGATAAAATGTATGAGTATCAATATCTGGAAAGAGGATCATTGTTTTCCGAGAACATAGATTGGCTTGATGAGAGCAACATTGATTATTTGGTGTACGATCAGAGCAAGGGAAGGTAGATGTCTCATGAGTTACTGTTAGAAATATATGGGGGATATTTCTTCAATGGTTAAAAATTGGTGGTGTCGTATAGGGATTCTATAGGTATGTGTTCACATGCCCTGTCTGGATTGACATAGGGGTATATAGTAAAAAGAAAAAGAGCTACTAAGTTCAGTAGGTATTTGAAAGGATTACAAACTAGTCTATCACTTTGACGAGTGGATAAGTGGATGGATAAATGGTGGTGCCCGTGGAGGCCTTGACGTATTTTAGAAGCCAGAACAGAGAATTAATGTTGCCCTAAACCACACCTGACTCCAGAGGTGGGACTAATCAGATTGTACTGGGAACAACTCATGGAGGCTCCGCCTAGAAGAACATATATGTGTTCTCTTTGGAATGTTTGGTGCTCGATTCACTTTATGTGTAAATAAAGGTGAAGGACATTACAGGCACTCGAGCCAGTTCATGGCTGCTAGGCATTCGAAGTGCTGTGAGCACTTGTCTGGGTTCACTTGCGGGAGTTCACGAGAACAGTAGTTGGTTGTTAGAACAGGACGGCGTTTGGTGGACGTTAGATACCGGCGCATGCATATCATGGTGGAGAGGTGATGGTCCAGTGGTTCATGGGGGCTGGGCTTAATGGTATTTAAGCCTCCCCAGACTGTACGTTGGTGGATCACATATCGCAAATGACAAACGCTGCCAGTTGGAATACTCATTGCTGAACACGAGTGAGTAAGGCGGGTACTAGCTTGTGTGATTCAGGGTAGAATTTTTGGTAGTTATTTTGAATCTTTAGTGATTGCCTTAAGCTGGTTTGCTTAGGTGGAATAATGCGGTGAGTAACATAACTGATTTGTTGTAGTATTTACATGCTAGCCTGGTACTGGAGCTAGAACCTTAGCTCAAGCGTGCTTGTCCCCTCCCTGCTTGCAATTAATTATGCACGCTGTCTGCGTGCTGTTGCCTGAGTACTCTAAACGTTTTAAATATCGGCATGATAATAAGTGCCCCCAGGGCTTTAAGTGGGCCGGGTCTGTCCGGGTCTGAGCACCGGCAGTTATTTTCAGGGGGCCTTGAAACGGGTCTCTATCGGGCTCTATTTTCGGGCCTCGCAGAGGTAGTCCGTTTTCTTTTTTTTTTCTTGGCCTATTGTTACACACATACTTAAGCAAATCAAGCTAATGCGCTCCCAGTACCCCTGGCATCCCCACACCAGCTCGATCAGAGGCGCAACTAGAGCCAAATTTCGGGAGGGGCTAAGGAAAAATTTCTGGGGGGCTCATTATTCCAGTAGTAGGAAGTGTGGAGATGCAGGGGCTCTAAGAAGGGGTGAAAAACGACAAAGAATCATTAACATGCAAATGGTCTTTTAAAGACCTGTGAAGTACTCGGGTGCGACTGTGTGTGTGCCCGGGAAGCTGTCTCAGCCCGGGCTGCCACACACGACGTGGGGGGGGGCTGAAGCCTTTTGAACCCAATGGGCGTTGCGCGCCTGAGCTCGATTATAAGGTCTTCCTTTAAAGTCCACTTCGGTCCTCCGATTCTGAGGTACCTCTTCGATTGCCAGTTTCTGAGATGAGTATCGCGCATATGCCCGAGGCCGGCAGAGCTCTCGACATTGGCATTTGGGTTCACCCCGTCCGGATTTTCCAGTTTATGTAAGTACTGAACGGACGCCATGTTTTTCAAAAACACCTCATTCCAATGATAAGATACCTTTTTAGAAACGTTATGTGAACTGGACCTATCTGATAGACTAGACGTAACTAGATAGGACGGTGCGCAGCACGACAGAGCTAGTCTGGTCTGAGCACCAAGCCACAAAATCAGTTGAGATTTTAAAAAAATAAGATAGTGTCACGCAAGAAAATTTAGGGTTTATTTTGAGCAAATGACAACTTCTAAAGTACTATATACGATGAAAGAGGACGTGTTACCCTTGAGCTTTTTCTTTCAGGTAAAGTAACTGCTTCCTAAAATCGGTTTTGAAAATAGACCTTTCCACCACGCAGTTTACTGCAGGTCAGCAGGGTTGGATTGGGATAAAAAAATCGTCCGGGGCACGCTAAAAAAAAGTGGCCCACATTTGCAGATTGCCTTTCCGCAAAGCACTGCTTCGGCGAACTTTTTTTAAAAAGAAGGAAGTGGGTGGGTCTCTGACAGAGGCATGTTTTCTTAGGAGGGGAGAGAGCAAGCCTGAGCGGGGAATTCCAAATCTAATGACACTCTGAGGAGTCCTAGAGCTGACGGCTTGTCAGAGCAGGGGGTACTGCTACACTAGTTATCTTTATTTAGACCACGCCCCTACTTAAATAGGCCACACCCCTCTGAGGTTTGCCCCGCCCCTTTTAGAGCACCCCCAGTTTTTTTCCCCACTTAAAGCCCTGAGTGCCCCTATTTTCAAACCGGCTACAGGTCCCAAATGAATTACCTAGCATGCGAGTACCTATTCTTCTTGGTCATGTTAGGGGTGTCATGACGACATAGTGTTAGTTAGCTTCCCGTTGTATGCCGTCATATATGAGGGAAGTATGCGGTTCTCTAAATGTTGGATACGCATAGATTTGAAATGTCTATGCCCAAATCCGTTAAAGGTCCCGCACTCAATGTTTGGTGTGCAGGAACCTATTTTTGTACTCACAATCTACTACAAATATTGCTTTGAAAGTTCTGATTCCGCTTACATTGACTTTTAGAGTGGTACAGCCTTGTTGCCTCTCCCTGTTTTATACATGTTTAAATGTTTGCGGTGAGATTATCACAAAAATATCTAGGAGTGAGACTGGCATCAGCCCTAAATGACTGAGTGCTCTCACATAGTAGATATACAAGTTATATTTTTATATTTATCCATTTCTTTTTTGTACTTAGCCCTATATGCATGGATGGTATTTCCTACTTAAATGGCATAAAGTCCTGTTTCTCTTGCCTACCGGCAGCTGCTAGAACTTTAGAGTTGATTACTAATACAAGGTATCCTTGCCTTATTTTACCTTAGTTGCTACACCGCCACCTCCCCACCCCCCCCCTTTGTCCATTCCCAGTTTTGGGAGTCTTATGGACATTAAAAAGAATATTATATGTTTGTTTGTTGGTATGGTCCTAGTGGTTTTTTAGATAGCTGGACACAATTAGTGTACAGGACAGGCCACAATTTTGTCCGATTAAGGGACCTTACTCTCATCCATTGCATATTTGCCTTATCTTCTAGAGCTTTCGTTGAATACGTTTGTGTCAATTGCAACACCATGTCTGCTCTCTACTGCATGCTCGGCCTGACACAGGATCTTGGTAAGATTTAGGCAGGTGTTGGTGGCACTTATGAGTCACTGTGCAGGCAACATAGCTTTATGGCACATTGACAAAAGGTGAAGGAAGTAAGGGTGTACTATCATTGTACATACATGTGTTTATCAACTGTGTATTTTTTTGCCAACAGGTTGTTTGCTTTTTGTTCTTCTTTTTTCCCCCCATGGATCCTGTCTACTGTGCACATTGGTATTAATAAACACCCCAAGGTCTGGATCCTTTCTGTAAATATGTTTATCCCTTGGTATACTCTTGTGGCATGTGAATACTTTCCATCTATGTATTTGATACATAGGGGCCAATAAGCCTCCGACCTTAGGTCGGAGGCTTTCTGACCAAGATCGTCGGTTTCACTTCCGGCCGCCTAATTACAATTTAGGCAGTCAGAAGTGAAACCGGCTGTTCATTCCGGCTGGATTCCGACATGCTCAAGCAAGTCGGAACCGGCCTGTAATCCATATGGACGGTGTTTTACGCCGTCCGGATAACAATGCTCGGTTTTCGGCAGGGTTTCCATGCCGGGCTTTCCGACATGGAAAGCCTGTCGGAGAGCGAGTTTGGGGGCCCCTAGCAGGGCCCCTTCTGTTTGCAGCCTCTGGTTGGGGGCTGAGGGGTTGATCCCTGCACCGTGTAGCAGGCACCCTGAGGTGCCTGCCACGTGGTGCAGGAAAGACCACAACCTGCATTTCCCTATGGGAGCTTGTGCTATTGCCGGTTTACGGCCGTAGCACATGCTCCCATAGGGAAATGGGAGTATGCGACCGCACCATGTGTGGTTGCATTGTAATTAGGCCAACCGGAGGGCGGTTGGGACCGCCCACCGGTGGTCAGTCTCTCCCGTTTTCATGACGGTGTCTGGCAGACGAAGTCCGCCCTACATCGTAATAAGCCACATGGTATATTAATACATTTTGTCCTTGCACTCATCTTCTTGTCACCATTTCTTTGGGCCC
This sequence comes from Calotriton arnoldi, assembly GCA_963921515.1. Taxonomy (NCBI): domain Eukaryota; kingdom Metazoa; phylum Chordata; class Amphibia; order Caudata; family Salamandridae; genus Calotriton; species Calotriton arnoldi. The sequence continues at coordinate 1,194,840 of CAWUFW010004815.1, forward strand.
ATATTCGCATTGATGGATCGTTGGTTTCTCCTTGAATGTATGATTTGTCTTGTTTTGTATGAAATGTCAGTACATATGTGCATGTGTTACTTGTTGAAATGTTGTGTAGCGTTGTTCACTGTAAAATGAATGTTATAGAGAATCTCTAGTCTGAAAAATGTATGTCCAAAAATGATGTGTATTATTGTGTTTTATCAAGCTGTCTGCCTCTCAAGTGTCAAATGATAATCTGTCTTTCATGTTATTTTTTTAGAGTCATTTTTAACAGGTGTTTACAGATAAGGGTTTTTAATCAAACTGCATGTTGTCCCATGTTGTAGTTAGAATTGTATGTATTGTACATTTGTAAATAACAGTTTTTAGACTGATATGTTGTTTATGTATGCGTGCAGCCCTGAGGAAGCCTGTAACCAGTCAAAAAGCATTGGCTGCACTTATCTATATTCAGTGAAAAAGAAATTGATTAAAGATACACAGATTCAACTAAAGGATTTTCTTGTTTAATTTTCTCTTGGTGTTCTATGTACAAATTGTTGTGTATGATGGAGCAAGGACTCACAAATGAGACTTGCTCGGATGCAATCCTCTTAAAGTATTACTGTATTAATTGTATTGTTTATACTAACCATTGCACACATGAATACAAATAGCAAGGAAGCTTGCTTATGTGTTTTTACTAACAAGTAACGCTTGTCTATTCTAAAATGGCCGCTAAAACGCGGGAACTTTACTGCGCATGTCTCAACCATATCACGTGGTGTGACGTCTTTCTTTGCTTGGTGGGAAAATTCTTGCTTCTGCGCAGTGTCATTATATGTTCTCACATGCTACAGCTTGCTCTTATGTTTTGTTTAAACTGTAATATTCTAATGCTATTAATGCGGGGATAAGTTTATAAGTAAATGGGAATAGAATAGACAGAGTGGGTATACAGTGAAACATTTTATTTGTGATTTTAATATTTTCTTCTTTGACTTTATTAGTTCGTAAATGTTGGGCCTGGGGTTGGTGAACTGAAAACTCGAATGACGTGGGTTCTGCGCATGCTCCTTGAAAGACTGCCCAGAGTGGAAAGGATGAAGTCAACCTGGACATCGTCCAAGGCCGCGACCTGATGGCCTATATTGTCATATTCATGAATGTCCTTATGAAATTGTAACAATGTACATGAAAAGGCACAAACTTTGTCATGAGACGGGTGGGAAATAAAGCAAATGTATTTAATTTGAGGGGCGGTATTCTAAAACAAAGAGCTTTAAGAAATGAATTAAATTAATATGGTGTGAGGATCAACCCCCTGTCCCCATCCAATCAGAAGTAGTGGCCCCATAAGTTAGCAACATTAAGGGGAGGTACATGGGCGTAGAAGGGTATAATAGATATAGAATTAGCAAATTAGCTCAGTCATTCAAGCTTGACCAGGCAGATGCTGCTCAGCATTAGGAAGAACAGGACGAGCTGATCGATTGCAGACTGAACCGCTGTCCAGAGAGGTCCTGAGGTGGGGGCGGCGGAATCCATTAGAAGGAAGAAACGGGAGAATCGAGGAGAAGCGAAGTACCAGAGAGGGGAACGACGCAGGCGTCGTGGGTAGAGAGGTCACCGGTCCTGTCCTGATCCGGGAGGAGTCTTTTGCTCTTCATCCTTCCAGGGTCCTATCTTTCCAACTCCTTGGCCAAGGGGTTTGGTTCTCGCACTTAGGTAAATATAATGCAAACCTTAGTTGCGCTGCTGTCTCTATCTTCTCTTTTCCTAAGGGACCGTCATTAATCGATAAATCATTGTTGTGCTTCCTCCATGAGATTTGATTCAAGTACTATGTGGCTTTGTATTTTACTCTGCTAAATCTTTAGATAAACATTTTAAAACTTCTTGACTTTGTGATTATTTAGAAATTATGAATTGTATGGAATGTCACTCATTTTAAATTTCCCAATTTGCAAAGGATTCATTGGTAAGTCATTACTCTTCAATCAGAAGGTAATTGGTAGCAGGGATTTGATAAAGAGTACCAACTGACCCACCAGCGGAAATTGCTAGCATAGTATGAATGTATGGGCCCAAGTGAGTATTTTGTGTATGAATGCTTGTTGCTAGTAACCCGCTGGATCAGTTTTCTGGTTATCAGAGGATGGTTGTGCTTTGTTAATTGGGTAATGAGAATTTTATTTTTATGAACTAACATCCGCTTTTTGTTTAAAGTTTGTTTTATGTTGTCTAGAATCCCCGGGGAAAATTGAGAAGCGGTTGGTAAGTGGAAGCCATACTGCAGTGAGGTTATCTGTCAGGCAGAAATAGTACTGAAAAGTTAAGCAGGGCTATCAGTACTTGTTAGGGACAACTATGTGTGTGAGTAATAGCAAGGGAATATGCTAGTGAAAGTTCGATGTTATATCACCTAGAAAGGGTAACATTGAAGAAGTAACAGGTATTTCTGAAGCTTGCGTGAAGAGTAGACGGAAATGTTTTACTCGTAGTATATGATTAGTAAACGGAAGAGTTTTACTAAGAAGTGAGAGAATCTATCTTTTCAAGTTAGCGAAACTGACACGATAGCTGAATGTTTTATGTTGTTATTGAATTTAATTAGAAAATAGGGAGAATAAAACTTTGCGTAAGTTTTTGTAAAGGGAGGGTCAGCTGCCGGAGAGGAAGCTGACGTCACGAACGCCGCGCTGGGATTGGTTAAAACCGCGGGCGTGAAAAGACTCTTGTAAAGGAGGGGTCAGTAGTCAGGAGTAGTACTGACGTCACAGGTGTCGCGCTGGGATTGGTTGAAACAGCGAAGGACAGAAAGGCGCAGATTGTAAAGGAGGGGTCGTCAGAAGAGACGTCACTAAAAAGCCGCGCTAGGATTGGTCCAGAAGCATAAGTTAGCTGGAACTTAATTGGTTGTCAACATAGAAGTCGAAATCTTAGTGGACAGTGGAAATTGTATGTTTAAACGCGATCCGACTTTAATAGGGACTCGTCCAGACAGGAGATTCCTAGGTTTTGCAGAATATAGTTCAATAAACAGATATTTACCCAGAATGTACGGAGAAAAGAGAAAAATGTCACTTCTACAAAAGGTTAAGAATTATTTTAAAAAGGACAAAATAATAAAGACTAGAGAAGGGATTATCATTCCACCAGCTAAAACGCCCGCTTCATTCATGATGATGGAGAGAGGTTATCATACTTGTGTATGGTTAGAAAATTGGATAGAATATACCAAAAATGATGGAATATTAGCATTTCCAGAAAATGGTACTTTCAATGGGAGGATTCTTCAAAATTTGAGATTAAGAATGAATGATTTAGAACCCAGACCTAGATTGACTCAATACGAAGCCTTAGAAGAATGGGAAACTGAGGCATTTGAACGTGACCGATCTAGAAGTAATAGGAGTTATCGGGGATTCTTTCCCAGATACCAAAACGAGTCAAGGGACGGTCAGATGAAACAGTGGAGAAGAGCGATGCTTACAGAGGGTCTGTATCCCATATTAATGGCAGAAGAATCGTCAGGGAGTAAATGCACAGAAAAGACCAAACATTTGGCTAGATTTGGAGATTCCGAAGACGAATTTATGGAAGATTTATTAAAGAATCCACCACCATATCAGGAAGGGAGAAGTGGATGCACCCCAAGTGCACCCTTGTTATGGACACCCTTGGTGCCTGAAGTAGTACATGATTCACCAGTTAGTAGAGTGCTTCACGATAAAGAAAAGGAAGCGATAGATAGAAATAGAGCAGAATTAATTCAAAAAGTAACACAATTGAATGTTCACCCTGATTCATTGACCATACCTGTAATGATTGGTCCAGTGGTTCCCTTATATGGTGACAAGGCAATTTATCCCAAACCTCTAGTTGTACCTACACCTGTGAATGTTCCTAAACCGGAAGCAGTAGTAATGGTTGAGGATCACTTTAGTGATTGTGAGTCTATAATTTCATTAATGGACTTGCCCATTCGAGATTCTGTAAATAATACTCCAAGAAGAGTAACACCTAGTTGCTCCAAAGATGTAAACATAGTAACCTCATCAGGAACTAAAAGTGCTACAGTAGTTACACCTGAAGATTTAGAAAGGTGGGCACAAGGATCAGACAAACAGAATTCACCCCCAAAGATCATGGACATTTATAAATTAAAAGTTGAATTAGAAGAAATGATAGCAGGAAATGTAGGAGTAGATCGCCTAAATACTTACGATGAAGAAGAATTATTGTTCGTATGCAGAAGCATCACAAGAAATGCAAAAATATTTCATGAGAAATTATCAGATCTAGCTCAACAGATGGGAATTGAAATAGGGAAGTCAAAGGTGCTGCAAAACCCTATAGAGCAGATTTTTCAGACAAAGATTTAGAGAATATGAATGCCTCAGGAAGGAAATTACAAGTAAAGGAATTAATGACAATTTTGCAGAAATGGGGAGAGCTAGATAAATGGAAAGCTAGATGGACAAAGAAAAAGGAAGAGGCACGATATAGTAAAACCACTTCAGAATATTTAATGAAGGAAGCAGGGAAAGGAGATCAAATGAACCCGATGCGAGAAGTTCCAGGAGGGGGATATGTACATGTCCCATGGAGCAGACAGGATATTTTGTCATTTACAAATGATTTTCCAAAGTTGAGAGAAAAGCCAATTGAATGGTACAAGCAAGTTGAGAGGTTTGTGAAGGTGTCAAAGGTGTTGTTGAAGGACTTGGATGGTTTGTTTGACATAGTGGTACCTGCAGATTTGTGGACAGATTGCAAAATCACAATTGATTGGCCTAGTGAGGAGTATCCTAGAGATCCAAAGACAGGTGCCCCATCTAATGATGTAATGAAAAAATATCAACAGGTGATAACATATTTGAAGGGAAAAATACCACCAAAGGAAACAGATTGGGTGAAAATAGACAGAACTACCCAAGAAGCCAGTGAATCGGTACACGCTTACTATGAGCGATTATTGCAGGTATTTAAGCAGTATAGTGGATTTGAGGACATTGGAGATAAAAACATGAGTCAGTTTGTTTACCGATTTGTTTACGGTCTGAAGCCAGAGATTTGTCAGATGATTAAGCAGCACATGTTGTGCTGGCAAGGGAAACCCATTGACGAGATTTTGAAATATGCGAAATATTGTGGAGATGACATTGAAGATAGACACAATAAATTGCAAGAGAAGGTGATGTGGGCTCAGGTAAAAATGGCTGAGCGGCAGGGAATTAATTTGGACAATCCAAATGATAATCAAGGGAAAGATTCTGGAACGAATGGTGACACTGGGAATGGAGGAAAAGTGAGAGGACGAATGAGCAGAGAAGAGGCTAAAAAGAAGTTTCCTTGTCATGGATGCGGAAAATTAGGGCATTGGAAGGATGAATGTAAAAAGATTCGGAATAATAATGGCCCAAATCAAAATTTAAATCCACAGACACAGAATGACTCACAGCAGGGTGTAAATCCTCAGAGTCAGTTGCCACCTGCACCTATACAGGGTAATGTAAGCAGAGCAAAGCACGGTACAGACGTCGGATATCAAGGAGGAAGTGGTAAGAATGATTATGTAACATCACAATTTCTTTTACAGGACGATTTCAATACCTATAATTTATGACGGTGCCTGGGAGAGGGAAAGAAGGAGTGCGTACTTGGTGCATCCTTACCGGTAGATCAGTCAGGTCCATATGTTGAAGGAAATGTGAAAGGTAATGATATTACTTTTCTTTTGGACACTGGTGCTACTAGGTCTACTGTGAGAACAGCAGACATCCCAGACCTTCCTCTCTCTGGAGAAGCTATCCAAGTTGTGGGAGTGGCTAATCAGAAGATTAGAACACCTCTTACCGAACCAATGGAAGTAAAAATCGGAAACTTTAGAGAAATGCATCAATTCGTAGTATGCGATTCCAGTCCAGTAAATTTATTGGGCAGGGATTTGCTCTGTAAGATGAACTGTACAATTTTCTGCACACCGGATGGTGTGGCAATTCAGACCCCAGATGAAGACCATGTATATAAATTTATGATTGCAAAGCAAGGTTCAGAAGTAGATGAGATGTTTTCCCTGATAACAAAAGACGAGTTACCAGAAGAACTGAAAACTACGGTGAATCCCATGGTATGGGATTTCACGGGAAAGGAAGTAGGACTTATGGCCAAAATAGACCCAGTAAAAATTACTGTAAAGGAAGGTGCGATTTACCCAAACACCAGACAGAATAAAATGAGTGCAGAAGTAAAGGCAGGAGTCATTGAAGAAATTGACAGAATGGTAAAACAAGACATATTAAAGGAAGTAATGAGTAGCCCTTGTAACTCACCAATCATGGGTCTAAAGAAACCCAGTAGAAAATATAGGATCGTTCAAGACCTGCGCAAGGTAAATAAGATTGTGGAACCTTGTTGTCCTATAGTACCGAATCCTGCTGTAATCCTATACCAGATTCCTTGGAGTGCAGGGTGGTTTACTGTGATCGATTTATGCCAAGCATTCTTTTCGATACCCTTGCATCCAGATAGTCAGTATCTATTTTCATTTAAATTTGAGAACAAGGTCTATGTATGGAATCGTGTTCCTCAGGGGTACACAGAAAGTCCTTCCATCTTTAACCAAATATTGAAAAAGTGTCTAGAAAAAGCTGGCGATGCCAGGAAGCTCAGTCCTAGTGCAGTACATAGACGACTTACTAGTGGCATCTAACACCAGAGAGGATTGTGTTGTTGACACCATAGCATTACTAAATCATTTAGCAGAAGAAGGTCATAAGGTGTCACCTGAAAAATTACAGTTCTGTACTACAGCAGTAAAGTATCTAGGACACCAAATTGAGAGGGGCAGAAGGAGAATAACAGATGAAAGAATAAAACTAATAAATAAAATGCAGATGCCTGTCTCTCAACGAGAAGTAAGAATGTTCCTTGGAATAGTAGGGTACTGTAGACAATGGATATTAGGATTTTCTCTACTAGCAAAACCATTGATTCAGATGACGAAAAAGAAGGCAAAAGACCCAGTTGAATGGGATGATGAAAGTGTAGGTGCATTTGTAAAACTAAGAAATGCTTTGTGTGCAGCACCTGCCCTAGGCATGCCTGATTATAAGAGAAAATTTGCATTATTTTGCCATGAAAAAGAAAATTGTGCACTTTCAGTCCTAACCCAAAGACATGGTTTGACCAGACGTCCTATAGCATATTTTTCTGCTACATTGGACCCAGTGGCAACTGCGTTGCCTGGTTGCTTAAAAGCAGTAGCTGCTACTTGTTTGAGCATTGAACAAAGTGAGTCAATTGTAATGGGACACCCTGTAAAAGTGTTCGTCCCACATGCGGTTGTGATTTTGCTGACAAGAACCCCAACTCAGCATCTTACCCCTAGTCGACTGACTAAGTATGAAAGAATAATACTGGGTGCTGAAAATGTGACCATTGTAAGGTGCACAATAGTAAATCCAGCTACCTTACTACCAGACCCATATCATGAGGAAGTTAAAGATGACGAAGAAGAGCATGATTGTTTACAAGTCACAGAATTGTGCACAAAACCGCGTCCTGATATTCAGGAACTACCTCTCAGGGAGCCAGACAGGGAGCTGTTTGTTGATGGCTCATGCCAAAGGCATGAAGATGGAAAACTAACTGCAGCATATGCAGTATGTGAACTAACTGGAATAGTTGAAGCATCCTATTTACCAGGGGTAAAATCTGCACAAATAGCTAAATTGATTGCTTTAATAAAAGCTTGCAAAATTGGGAGGAACCAAAAGGTAACTATATTCACTGATAGTCAATATGGTTACGGGGTTGTGCATGATTTTGGCCAACTATGGATGCAGAGGGATTTCATGACTTCTTCAGGATCCCCCATTAAAAATGGACAGTTTGTAAAAGAACTACTGGAAGCAATACAATGACCAAAAGAATTGGCTGTGGTGAAATGTGCCGCACATCAGTCAGGAGATGACTGGGTGGTAGTCGGCAATAGATATGCAGATCTGGTGGCTCAACATTGTGCCAAAAACAGATTAGCAGTAAACAAAAGGGTGGAAAGAATGGGAATCAGCTGCCAACTTATGCTGTTGGCACCTCCTGAAACATGGAATGATGTAAAAAGATTGCAAGATGATGCTGATGAGAGCGAAAAGAGTATATGGATTAAAACAGGATGTACCCAAAAAGCAGAGGATGATGTATGGACTTGTGCTGACGGCAGACCAGTCATGTCTGATTGTCTGCTTTCACAAATGGCTAGGATGTATCATGAAGACACACATGTAGGGAGAGATGCAATGATCAGGCTCTTTAGACAAAATTGGTTCAATCCAAAGTTTAGGGCAGTAGCAGAGAGTCTTTGCCAGAGATGTCTAACTTGCCAAATGCATAACCCAGAAAGAAAAACAGTAATTGGGTTTGGGAAAATTGGAAAGGCAGAGGGTCCATTCATGAGACTGCAACTTGATTTCATTCAGTTACCACCATGTAGAGGGCTGAAATATGCACTAGTCATAGTGTGTCTATTTTCCAAGTGGGTGGAGGCATACCCTACCAGGAGGAATGATAGTCTTACAGTTGCAAAGTTGTTACTACGCGAACTAGTACCTAGATTTGGTTTTCCAGTAACTTTGGAATCAGATAGAGGAAAACACTTTAACAGTGAAGTGGTTCAAATACTCTGTGAAGCATTCCACATTGAACAAAAGTTACACTGTGCATATCGTCCAGAAGCTTCTGGAGTGGTGGAACAATTGAATGGCACGATAAAATCCAGACTGGGAAAAATGTGTGCTTCAACATCATTAGATTGGCCAGATGCATTGCCTCTTGTTTTAATGGGACTCAGAAGCATTCCTGATAGAAACACCGGATTGAGTCCTCATGAGATAATAATGGGAAGAGCAATGAGACAATCACATGTACCCATGAATAAACTGCTGAATATATCAGATGACATGGTTCTGGATTATTGCAAAGGACTGGCTGACTTAGTGCGTTCTGTCTCTCATCAGGTTGGAGAAGACGCAGTTTCCAGACAGCCTGAACAAGAACATGATCTGAGTCCCGGAGACTGGGTGGTAGTGAAGAATCACACCAGAAAAACGTGTCTATCACCCAGGTGGGGCGAACAATGTCAGGTCATACTGATTACGAACACAGCAGTGAAGTGTGCAGGATTTCCTAATTGGATTCATGTAAGCCACACCAAAAGAGTACCAGATCCTGAAGAAGAAAATACTCAGATAATATCTATTACTGAGGAAGCTGAAGGTTGCCCAGCTGAAGAATCTCGGGCCCGAGATTCAAGGGAAGCTGACGAAGAACAACCGAGCACAAGTCAGGACTGGATACCAGTGGTAGAAATACCTGAGATCTACTACAGAACAAGAAGTCACGTAAATCTAGAAGAAATTGAAGAAGATCAGATAGGTGAAGAAGAAGCAGCTCAGGAAGAAGAAGAAGAACAAACACAAGAACCTGAGCAGGAACAGATAGGGAGAGGAAACTGGGCTCAAATTAAAGAAGAACAATCAGACTTTGAGCAGGGACAGACAGGTTTAGAAGAATCCGGTCAGGCTGCAGAAGTTCAAAGTGCAATAAGCCCTGATCAGAACCAGTTAGATCAGGAAAAATACACAGAAGAAGAAGATCTTGAGAATTTCGAGAATGAAATCGTAAATCAAGAACAAGATCAGTTACAAGAGATCCACAATGAAATAGAAGAAGAAACAAGAAGAGAAGAAACAGTGCAAATAAAAGAAAACGAGAGTGTGCCACAACTAGAAAACAAAAGAATTTCTGAAGAAGGAAATAAAGAGACAATCCAAACAGAGAAAACAAGAAAAGGTGATCATTGGCCTAGCGTCATCAAAAGAGTAAAATACCACATAACAACCAGAAGTGGAGATCCAGAACAAGTGAATGAAGTAACAAGTCAAACAGAACAAAGAAATAAAAGTGAAAAACGAAGAAGCAAAAGACTGAAACTTGTGAATAACAAATTCAAAGGTCCTGATTGGACTTATATTATTCTCGAAGATTACGAAAGCTCAGAATCAAGTGAAAGTGGTGACGAAGGAACCAGTGCAGAACTGACTTATGAAAAAGAAATAGAACCACCTTGAGAACGTGAAAAAACTTAAAGAATACGATAAGAAGAGCAATCTTCCTTGTCAAAAATGACTGACGATAGAGTTACTGGGAGACCAAAGCAGAAAGGTTGTAAAAGATGTTGTGCTATATGCATATGCAACCTGGTAGTGATGCTTATAGTGTGGTTAGTTGTGATCGTAGCAATTCCTTATCTTATGATAATAGATAAAAAGATTAACAATGAAACTAAGGAAAGAATAGGTAACTTAAAGGGTAATAGAGTAGAACTAAAGACAGAAGACGAACCAGAATTACATCATGAAGTAACAGATAACGACACTAGTTTAAATGTTTTCACAAAGTTATTATTTCAATATGTAGATACTATGGAAGTTAGTAATTGTTATGTTTGTATGAAATTACCTGAATCAGTAGCAGAAGGGTTAACGTATCATCACTTGCCATTAACCTATGGCATATCATGTAGTGTAGTAACTAGTTTATTTTATAGAACAGGGCGACTTCAGTATTATTATTCAAATATAGATGTGATATTTTCTGAGGTTCCGATTCGAAAGAATATGAATCCAGTGCTTAGTAGCAAAGATGCACAGTTTATGGGAGAATGTTTCTTAACAATGAAAACAATAGACATAACACACGCACATAGAAGCAATCTAACATGTTCTTTACATGAAGAAGAAAAGGTGTTTTTGAATTTAGTGGAGAGTAGAAGACAAGATTTCCAAAAGAAAGCTTCTGAGCATAAGGCTCATTTACCACCTTGGGCTGAGAAAGAGGGTAGTTACACACCTGGCAAGGCTCAAGCTGCTATGGCTCTAGATTTTGAAAAGACAGGGAAAATTTGTCTACATAGGTTAAAGACAGAGTATAACAATGTTTTCATCGGTACCAGTGAATGTGAACACAATTTCTTAATTATTGGAGGTTGGGGACTCAAAGGAGGAACAGGTTCAGTTTTTCCTGGAATCTATTATGTATGTGGGAATAAGGCTTACTTTAGGCTTCCTGCACGGTGGTATGGAAGTTGCTATTTTGGAATAGTATTTCCAAAAATATACCACGTAAAAAGAAACACTGGCAGCAATGAAAATACTAGTGAATTACACGTAGAAAAAGAGCTAGTTTTTCAGAAATTTTAGGTGATATATTTGGTGCATTGATACCTTCAGTGGGAATAATTCTGAATTCAAGGAAAATATGTAAATTATCTACAGTGGTTGATCGTTTATCAACTGACACTGCTGGAGGATTTCTAATGATTAATGCGGAAATGGTTGCGATTAGATCTATGGTTATGCAAAATCGACTTGCTCTTGACATTATTTTGGCAAAAGAGGGCGGAGTCTGTAAATTATTGAAGACGAAACACTGTTGCACTTACATACCTGATAAAAGTGCAGAAATTGGAACATATATACAGAATATAACAAAACTTGAGAAGGAACTAAAACCACTGGAAGTTGATAGTGTATGGGAAAGATTGACCAGTAGTATTAGGTCAATTGGTACTTGGTTTGCTAATATAGGGAAAGGACTTATAGGTCAAATATTAGTACCCTTAGCAGGGTTAGCAATAATAGTATTTTCAATAATAATATGGTGCAAATGTTGTAGAAGGAAGGAATCATATAATGTGACAGAAAAAGGAAAGAAGAGAAAGTTTGATAAGATTGAACTTGAAGATTTAAGAAGTGAATTATACAAGAAACTGAAAGGAGATGTGAAAAGTAGAAAGTGAAAAAATGAAAATGAAACCATAATATGCTAAAGGTTGGCATCTGGTTGTGGGTAGTATTTTGATGGCTCAGAAACGCCATCAGAGAGGGGATTGATGGAGCAAGGACTCACAAATGAGACTTGCTCGGATGCAATCCTCTTAAAGTATTAATGTATTAATTGTATTGTTTATACTAACCATTGCACACACGAATACAAATAGCAAGGAAGCTTGCTTATGTGTTTTTACTAACAAGTAACGCTTGTCCATTCTAAAATGGCTGCTAAAACGCGGGAACTTTACTGCGCATGTCTCAACCATATCACGTGGTGTGACGTCTTTCTTTGCTTGGTGGGAAAATTCTTGCTTCTGCACAGTGTGATTTAAAATGGCTGCTATATGTTCTCACATGCTACAGCTTGCTCTTATGTTTTGTTTAAACTGTAATATTCTAATGCTATTAATGCGGGGATAAGTTTATAAGTAAATGGGAATAGAATAGACAGAGTGGGTATACAGTAAAACATTTTATTTGTGATTTTAATATTTTCTTCTTTGACTTTATTAGTTCGTAAATGTTGGGCCTGGGGTTGGTGAACTGAAAACTCGAATGACGTGGGTTCTGCGCATGCTCCTTGAAAGACTGCCCAGAGCGGAAAGGATGAAGTCAACCTGGACGTCGTCCAAGGCCGCGACCTGATGGCCTATATTGTCATATTCATGAATGTCCTTATGAAATTGTAACAATGTACATGAAAAGGCACAAACTTTGTCATGAGACGGGTGGGAAATAAAGCAAATGTATTTAATTTGAGGGGTGGTATTCTAAAACAAAGAGCTTTAAGAAATGAATTAAATTAATATGGTGTGAGGATCAACCCCCTGTCCCCGTCCAATCAGAAATAGTGGCCCCATAAGTTAGCAACATTAAGGGGAGGTACATGGGCGTAGAAGGGTATAATAGATATAGAATTAGCAAATTAGCTCAGTCATTCAAGCTTGACCAGGCAGATGCTGCTCAGCATTAGGAAGAACAGGACGAGCTGATCGATTGCAGACTGAACCGCTGTCCAGAGAGGTCCTGAGGTGGGGGCGGCAGAATCCATTAGAAGGAAGAAACGGGAGAATCGAGGAGAAGCGAAGTACCAGAGAGGGGAACGACGCAGGCGTCGTGGGTAGAGAGGTCACCAGTCCTGTCCTGATCCGGGAGGAGTCTTTTGCTCTTCATCCTTCCAGGGTCCTATCTTTCCAACTCCTTGGCCAAGGGGTTTGGTTCTCACACTTAGGTAAATATAATGCAAACCTTAGTTGCGCTGCTGTCTCTATCTTCTCTTTTCCTAAGGGACCGTCATTAATCGATAAATCATTGTTGTGCTTCCTCCATGAGATTTGATTCAAGTACTATGTGGCTTTGTATTTTACTCTGCTAGATCTTTAGATAAACATTTTAAAACTTCTTGACTTTGTGATTATTTAGAAATTATGAATTGTATGGAATGTCACTCATTTTAAATTTCCCAATTTGCAAAGGATTCATTGGTAAGTCATTACTCTTCAATCAGAAGGTAATTGGTAGCAGGGATTTGGTAAAGAGTACCAACTGACCCACCAGCGGAAATTGCTAGCATAGTATGAATGTATGGGCCCAAGTGAGTATTTTGTGTATGAATGCTTGTTGCCAGTAACCCGCTGGATCATGTATGTACTCTGTTTTGTTGTCTCTCGATTGTGTTATAAAGGATTCAAAGATCTACTTCAATACTCATGGCATGACCTACTGCAGTATTTGACAATCCTGGGATTTGAGGATATACTGCCGGATTCAAGGAACCTGCAGTCTATAAAATCCTGCAGATGGGCTCAACTCTGCTTGGGCTCATCTCTTCACCTGTGTTCCTGGCTCTCTTTTCAAGACTATCATGAAACCGGACATCAAGAATATCTTCCAAGAAGGTTTCATTTTGCTGCCTTCTGCAGTATCACCTTTGTTTGCATCCTTGAAATTATTCCACATCTTTCAATACTAGATTTGGAGGTTTCAGGTTAGTGATAACTAGGAAGAGTGAGATATTACTTGTTTGGATTGTGGGAGTCCTGTTGGTCCACTGTACTGTCAATGCACCTACATTCTGGGATTTTGTCACCTACTCAAATTTGTGATGTAAGAACTGTTTTATGGATGACTGCAGTGTTATATGCAGATCATGTGTAAAACTTTGTTTCTGATTGGTATTTCAAATTGTGGAGCATTAACAGCTGCTATAGGACATTAGAATAAGACCAGTCTTGTGACAATTATTTTGACTCTAATTAGATAAAAGTGCTGTGCCATTGAAATGCTGAATGGTTACCATAGTGCAACTGTTACAAGAGTAAATCTTGTGTGTGTTTCATTTCCTATAAAATATTTTCATTCATGCAAAATCCATGTAATTAAAAAAAACTGTGTGTATTTTAAGTTGCTGTAAGAGCAGAGAATAATAGTAGTTTTGTGTTTAGTTCAGAAAAAAAAACAATATTTGAGAGAGGCTGCAGAAAATTCAGAGAACCACCATGTGATGAGACAAGCTGTGTGAATACAAACCAATGATGACTCTTGTGTGTCTTCTCTCATATCCCTATCCCCTCACTTCCTTTGCCATTGGTTCAAAGTGCAGGTTTGGATGTCTTTGCCACTGTTGACAGTGAAGGAGTCTTGGGGGGTTCAATGTCATCCCAGTAGCTACATTCAAATCTACAGATTAGTGATGACATGAGTCTGACAGTTGATATATGTATGAACAGAGTTAGAAACTACACATGCATTATTAATGAATGCTTTTAAGTTACAGTTATCCACCGAACCAAGCACTAAAAGTTATTTCCCAAATTTTAATTTAATCCTGAATGTTATTCAATTGCTATATCAAAATTAAATTGTGTTTCAGCTCTGAAAAAAGTCTGTTTTTCAAATTGTAATAGAGATAGATCAGAAATACAGAGAGTGTCAGTAGGTATGTCATAGATGAATGCGTCCAACTGTAACAAAACTGGTGCTCATGTAAAGCGCTCTGATACCCGATTTCTTGGGTCTAGTTTGCGCTATGTAAAACTCTAAAATAAATAGGCAACACTTCAAGGTAAAACATCAATGTTTGAATTATAGTTATACTAAGCTCTCACTTGCTTTTTTAAATATCAATTTTCAAGTTGTGCAGATTAACCACAGCCATGTGACCAGGCGTGAGTGGATATAAAATGTCTCTGTTCCTCTCTCTTATCCCATTCCTCTTTCCCCAGGACTACTGTATAACTTAATAATCATGTTGCGGAGTTGACTGTGGGTTTGACAAAGTGTGGAAAATACCCTTGCTTCGACCGGATCCGAAGCTCCAGGTTAGTGTACCCTGACATGGTCTAAAGCTGTACTTTCAAGAATGGATTTAGTACAAAGGCACTATTTTGGACTCACAAGGCACTGTATCACTCTAGCCCACTTATTCTGTCAAGAAACTCTTCATTTGCAATACTAGTCTTAATATTCGCTCTGTGGTCTCAATTTGTTTGAAAAGCCCCCAATGGTAGAAAACCTTATTTCTTGCAAAGGAGCACCCCTATTGAAATTGCTAGGAAAATGACTCAGGGAAATCTGATCTGTGAAATTCCACAGGGGAGAACATTTTTTGTTCTTTATCCATGCTAGCTGCTTATTCTCTGAGCCCATTTTTCCATTGTGTTTCTCAATTGCAAGAAGATCAGAGCTTATGTTGTGCCTAATAAAAAACACTCAAAAAAGTAGTGAGAATCTGGTACCTTTTGCTAGGGGCACTGCCTGTCATTGCCTACAATTCCCTAGCTGTAGCTATTGCCCTATTTTAGAATTTTTCATTGTAGAAATTTCAAGTGTGGTAAATTTCCCCAAACATTTAAAACATTTGAACATAATATTTTTTCTGAATTTCTGCGCAAGCACAGTGCAGGGGCATTCTGATACCTGTGCTTGATATAAATTGGGCCTGGAACAGTGGGATGTAACATTTCCTACACATGGCATTACTGTCCTCCAAACCCCTCCAGATGATACATGAGGGATTTGAACACAGTCTGAAAATTTCAACTGTGTACAGTTTTAGCAGTGGTTAAGACAAAATTCACATGTCCTCATTAATTCTCAATTAACAAACTAGATAATGGGCAGTAAAACAACCTACAGTAACATTGTGATTATGCTGTAATTATATTTCTCCCAGATGGCTCTACTGCTTGAAAATTCCGACCACATTGAAACGAGGGACATGGAGTACTTTTTAGATTTTTGCAAAAACATTGTTTTTCACATACAATTTTGATCCAATTCTGGGAAAACAAAGATATGGCAAGTAGTCGTAAAGTGCTACTCAACTGGTTGTATTAGTTGAACGTGTCTGAAAGCAGATGCGACCTCCAGTGCACACTTAAACCTTCTAACTATAAGTCTGAATTTTGCTAAAGAAGCACTGCTTACTATTTTCATGTGGACTCATTTGTGGGTTTCACTTAACATACACAAATCTTCGCGTCTATGGTGGGAAGAAAACAGCGTAATGTTTGTTCAGTAATCTGTTAGGAATGTTATTTGTGTTCCAATGCTATAAATGGCAATGTTACATAGCTGATGCTCCCAGTTTACTAAATAAAGTTACAGCACATTGGCTAATGAGATTGGAAAGCCACAAAGTTTAAGTGTTAGTTCCTGGGAAAACATAGTTGTATGTACTCACTGCAGAATAGCAGAACTACGGTGAGATTAATCACGTTTAACTGTCTGGAATTCCCTGTTTACAACTGATGCCGCACAGGACCTACAGATGTACCAACACAAACTGATTTAATGCTTTACATGGTTTTAATTCTTCAGAGGTCGTGGAACTAGTACAACTTAGCTGGATAATATTAACATGGTATTTATAATACCACAATGCCACAAAAATGTGACATCAACTGTAGTAGGAAGCAGAGTCGGACTGGGTCAGAAAATAGGACCTGGGCTTCAAAATAAAAGCGGTCCTCATCAAAAATTAGATATGTGAAAAAGTAGCCCACATTTGCAAATCGGAGCAGTTTTGAACGTGTAGAGATGTTTTAGGGGTATGAGAGACTGCATGCTTGTGGTAATATCATGGAAATCAACAGTAAAAATCATCGCTGTAGACCACCAAACAGGCCCACAAACAGCCCAAAAAATCGACCCACACACTGACCTGCCAGAGCACTGCCATATTGCCCTATAAGCCAGTCCAACACTGGCAGCAAACACTACTACACTAATGTGAATGACAAAGAGTAGGATGGCATAAAGCAACTACATCTGCAAAATGTGTACTTGTCTGCGGTAGAGGTCAGAAGGTAGAAGTGTAATATGAAGCTGGAAGATATAAGGAAGTTATGGGTTTGGGTGCTGTATGCAGTTTAAGGCATGATATTCTCCATCACACACAACCCCATCACTCGTACTTTATTGCATTTCTGAAGGCTCGTTTCTACCGCAGTTCTCTTAGCTTTAAAACAAGCAAATATAGGTCATTCAGTTTAAGAGATGTCACTATCTTTTAAATAAATAAGCTGTGCTATGGATTGCAATATTTCGCAGATACGGGGGTGGGGGGGTTGGAAGGGTGGGGGATGGCCAGAGAGTGGTAGCCAGCCGTCCTTGGTCGATTTGTTGGATTAGCAGGTGGGGAGGGTGTCAGGGAGGGAGGGGGATAAATAGCCAAAGTTTAGCAAAAGTTGCACAGATGGAGCACAGGGGTAAGGGGCACATATTGAGGGGGAAGGTGACTGGATTGAATCTACAAATATTGTTAAATGCCGTATGTTAAGTTCATGTGTTGGAATGTATCTGGGCTCAATCAGGTCGGTAAGCGTCGTCTGGTAACGGAGGAACTCCGGGTATTTAAACCCCAAATATTAGGGCTTGCTGAAACACATTTAGCTTTTAAGGATAGAGCCCATTTAAAACAGCTTGGATATGACTTACTTGTGTGTACTTCACAATCAGTCTCTATTCGAGGGGTGGCCATATTGAAGTCCAAGCAATGTAGAGTTACTGTGCTTCGAACAATGGCCGATTCTAAAGGGAGCTGGGCAATTGCCCAACTCCTGATTTTTGGGCGTAAGGTCACAGTATGTATGGTATATGGCCCTAATACTGACTGCCCGGAGGTTATTTTCTTATTTATGTTTTGAATTATTGGAATGGGCAGGCGAACTCATAGTTATGGGAGACTTTAATTGCATTCTAGATAAAAAAAATTGACACCACGAATACTTTAACGCGTGCCAGAATGGTTAAGACGAGGGCAGCTATATTTGATCTACTTCACATACATCAATTGGAGGATGCTTGGAGGAAAGTATTTCCAACAGTACCAGGTTATACTTTCTTCTCAAATCCGCATAAACAGTATTCTAGAATCAATATGATTTTTACTAATAAAACTATGCTAGAAAATGCATCCATAGAGGTATGTCCTAAAATTACGTCGGACCATAACCCTGTTATGCTGACAGTGCAGCTTCAGCCAGGGGGGAAAGAGCTAGTTAGGGAGTTTTCTTTTCCTAGACATCTCCTTAATAACCCTGATTACGTGAAATATATGCAAGGAATATTGAGGGAGTACATAGAGAATAATCAGGGCTCGGCTTCTAGTGCAATAGTCTGGGATTGTTTGAAGGCGTATGTGAGAGGGGCTACACTGCAATATGTTATAAAACAGAATCGGCAAAATATAAGCTTGGTGGAGAAGGAACACAGGCTGTATATAGAATTAGAGCAGCAACACGCTAGAGCTATTACTTCAAAGGATACTGGTGAGCAGATGATTTATTTGCAGGTTATTGAATTAAGAGCAAAGCTTAAGAGAAGGCTAAGGGACAGAGTAGCTAGCAATTATCATAAGTTTAAAACTAGACAATATGAATATGGGGAAAGGGTTGGCCGTGTGTTGGCCTATTTGTTAGCCGACCAGAGGGCTAAATCATATATTAAATAAATTAAAGGGGCAGATGGTCTAGTCTATACTAGATCCACAGATATAGTGGAACAATTCAGGCTATTCTATGCTGAGCTCTATAGCGATTCAGCATCTTTTAGCCAGCAAATTGCTGTGGATTATATACAAGAGAGTGTAATGTCTGTTTTGAATCCGCTTCTTACAGAGCCAATGCAAAAAGATGTGGATCTAGTAGAAGTAGACGAAGCAATTAGTGCATTACCTACAGGTAAGGCTGTAGGCGAAGATAGTATTCCTCTAGAATTCTATAGAACTTTTAAAGATATTCTGGTTCTGGTTCTGCTTGAGTTGTGTAATAAAATAATGCAAGGGAGGAAGCTCCCTCCTCCTGGAATATTACTAACATTATAGTTTTTCCAAAAAGGGAAAACCGGTAGAGGATAGGAGCTCATACCGACCAATATCCTTAATTAACTCTGACTCCAAAAATTTTTCAAAAATTCTTGCCTCTCGCCTAGCCCCTATTATTCATTTTTTAGTATCCGAACAACAGCATGGCTTTGTCCTGGGTCGTGATACGGCCGCTCACATTAATACAGCTATTGCTGCATTTGACGTTTCTGGCCAATTGAATCAGCAGATTGGGATGCTGATGTTGGATGCTGAGAAGGCCTTTGACCGAGTGGTTTGGGGAGCTTTATGGCTCACGATGTCATCATTAGGTCTCGGTCAGAGGTTTATCTCGGCGGTACAGAAACTATACAGCAAACCGACAGCTGCTGTCAAGCTTAATGGCCTCTCTTCATCTTACTTTAATATTCAGAGGGGTACGCGGCAGGGTTGCCCGCTATCCCCATTATTATTTGCTCTTTATATTGAGCCTTTTATTAAGCATTTGCTTCATAATGCTCATATCTCTCCAGTGTCCCTTAATGGTATGGAATTCAAATTAACTGCATACGCAGATAATATCGCTATTTTTTCTACGAGACCAGTAAAAACTATAGCTGAGATTACACAAGAGGCCCAGCGTTTCGGTTCTTTCTCTGGCTACAAATTAAATTTGGATAAGACACAGACAATTTAAAATTTTCAACCTGAAACGGCCCCAAGTACACTAGGAATTACAAGAACGGCTATATATCTCGGAGTGTGTCTCAGTTGTCAAGTTGACGATGTGGTTGCTCTAAATTACGAGCCATTGTTGAAAAAGGTGGTTGCAAATATGCGTAGTTGGCATAGGCTACCCCTCAGTATAATTGGGAGGTGTAACGCAGTTAAAATGAACATTCTCCCGAAGTTTTTGTACCTGTTTCGTACTATTCCACTAAGGGTGCCACTGTCGTTCTTCAAGCGGTTAGAAAGTGCTGTAGGCAGTTTTATATGGGGCTACCGTCGGGCAAGGAGAGCTCTTAGGTACGTTAAGTTACCATATGTACAAGGTGGTTTCAAACTCCCGGATTTTAAATGATATTTTTGGGCTGCTTTTGTTAGTCGGATTCCAAGTTTACTTAAGGGGCCTGGTACTGGCATGACCTGGCTTTTATACCAGCTGGCTTGTGGTCCAAACACGGGGTTTCTTTTGCATAAAATGGCCGACCCCAACTACTACAAGAGGGTTCGATTTAAGGTAGTTAGACACATCGCTTGGATCTGGCAAGATATATGTAAGACCTACACATTGCCTGAGCTGCATGCATACACTAAGTTATGGGGAAATCCGAGATGGTCTGATATATTTCATGATCATGTGGGGAGAGGGTGGCAGAGTAGTGGTATAATACAGCTTGGGCAGTTGTATGACGGACAAGGATTTCGATCATTTATATCGTTGAAAGAAGAATTTGGGATTTTACAGAATACATTTTTTAAGTATTTGCAAGTCAGGGATTATCTTATTCGTGGAGAGGGCTTATTAGAATTACCTAGCCCGACTGAGGTACTATCTGCAATTTTTCAGATTTCTGGTCGAGCTAGTATTGGTAAAGTTTATCAGAAACTCTTAGCGGCTGCTAGTGATGACGGTTTACAGATTGCAGTCAGGCTGAGCCGGATCTTTGAAATTGATATAACAAAAGAGGAAGTATATGAATCTTTAGAAACTATAGATGCTGCAGTTACCTCAGTGAATTTGAAACTTCAGCAACACTGGATTATGTTTATGCTGTATTATACCCCAGAGCTTATTTCTAAGTGGGCTACGTCCCAATTATCCGTAAAGTCACACTGCCCAAAGTGCCAAGAATATGCCGCTGATCTCCGCCATATGTTTTTTACGTGTCCAAAGCTGAATTAGTTCTGATCTGATGTAACCCATGAGCTTGCAATACTGTCAGGTTATGATAATCAGATAACACAGAAGGAAATCGTATTGGTGGTAATATTAGATCGGGGCAATCTAACGAAATTTTTAGTTTCGATTATTATAGCATGTGCTCGTCTATGCATTGCTCTGGCATGGATTCAAACAGTGAGTCCAAGTATTACTGAATTTTGGGTATTTTTGGCGGAAATTTATTAAATGGAACTGGCCTTAGCTAAAGCCAGGGGTCCACGCTCTTGGGTAAAATTTAAAAGGGTGTGGTCGAGCCTTCAGTGGGACTAAGAAGTGGTATTGTTTCCGATTTGTAGTTTAAGTTATTTTGTGCAATTAATTAATTTAATGTCATCTTCTTACTTTTGTTAGTGCAATGTATGTTTTACTCTCTGAGTTCTCATGTGTCTTGATTTTGGCTACTTGTGTTGTATTTATGTGCTATTTCTGTTTAATGGTATCATACTTATGGCTAATAAAATTTAAAAAAAGGATTGCAATATTTGCTACAATACAAACAGTACACATTTCATTCCATGCCGACTTCTTCACTAAGTTATTCGTATTAATAGTATCCATCCACTAAGGAGATAGATTGATTATAGTATAGATGGGAAAACTCAACAAACGGAAAGCGCCTTGTGTCATTTCTATCATATGTTAGGGCTAAGGTTCCACGTATGAGTAGTTTCTTTTAATCACTCATAGATTTGATGCAGCCCTAAGCAAAAATAATGTCGGAGAAGCATTTTGATCTGCCCTAGAAGGCCTTTCGAACAGGACTGCAAAAGCATCAGAGTGTCATCACACTGATGGGTTGTGCCACTGTAATTATAAACTTTCTTAGCCAATTCAGGAATTATAAGAGAAAGCTAGAATTGGTAACATTCGTCTATAGTGACTGAACTTCTATGCTACTATTTTAGCTCATTTTGGTGTCATCCTAGGCAAGAAGAAGCACAGAACTTCATCCATGGAAGTGACATTTGCTCTTGGAGTAAAAACGATTACTAAGTAAATACTTTTAGCAATCATAATTGATGATTTCTTATTCTTAACGCTCTAACTTAGTAGACTTTATCAATGGTCATCCCAGAAATTAATAATCTAATATCATTGTAATTGGTCTATATCTGTGATTTTAATGTCAGACACTCGCCTTCTCTGCTCACACTAACCTTCTCTACCCGCCCATCAAATTTCATTTGCAGCACAGTACAGCAACACTCCACCCTGCCATTACTTAGCCATGTATCCGGCACCCGGTGTGTCCAAGCTCTAGACTAACCATCAGACAGCCTCACACAAGCTGCAGTTCTGGTACCATCGATTTACTTCAATGTAGTCTTTCGACCTTCCAAAAATAAGCCATTGCCATATTATGAAAAATCAAGCAGACAAAATGTGCCTCTGTCTAGACTCGTCACCTGAGTAAAATAAATCTGACAACATCACCCCTACATTTTGTGATCCTCTTTGGTTACCAATAACCACAACAATCAGATTCCTATTATGCAACCTCACTTACAAAGCCATAAGTTAGAACACTCTCATTTCAGGTGGGTATAGAGGTCTCAAAAGCCAGAACTCCACACAACTGGAGTTTCTGAGATTCTGGTCCTCTCATGCCAGAATCATTCATTTACTAGAACCACCTGAAATTCTTCACCTCTCAACAATAAGAAGAAACAATCCTTTGATACTTTCAGGTAACACCTAAAAACTAATGGTGCCCGAAACTGCATCATTTTAAGATGAACATTATGCAAAATAGTGTGTATGCACGAACTTTGGTTTGCTGGTATCTCCCATGACGTTTTTATGTGTGAGAACCTGCCTATCTTACAAAAAAATGTGAGATACGGCCAGTGCTTGATTTCTGAAATAAAGAGTGTTGGTGCCTGAAGCTCTCCTCAGAAGCCAGCGGCCAAAGTAATTAAACGTTGCACACTGCATACCAATGCTGGTAGCCTTTAATCCATTACCAGACACTCTCTGCTGCTTTTTAGGTCTCGCCTACGCAGCGCGCATGCGATGCCTTGGAGAGACCTTTAGCGATCGGCACAGCTTTGGGGGCAAAAACGTGCACGCGTTGCATTGCTTGCAATGGCAACGCGTGCACGTCTGGCGATTCCCTTGCGGGAGCGCGCGGCGCCATATGGTGGCAATCATCGCGCCTTGCTGCACGCTCCCGCAAGGAAATAGCGCAGGCCCCCTCCTGCTGCGCGAGGCGCGCGCTTGTGCTGGTTTTGTTTGGATAGGATTGGAACTTGTGGCTTTGACCTAAATCCAGGGGCGTAACACAGGCCCCCGCAGCCCCTGCGTTGCGGGGGGGCCCCCCGTGCTCCAGGGGCCCCCTCACTTCATCATGAATTAATTGGTGCACAACTGCGCACTGCACGCCCGGCCTCTTAATAAATTAAATGGTGCGCACGGCACGCACGCGCACGCCTTTGCCCCGGCCGGGCCTCAGAGGCTCGCTCTTCATGCCCTAATGCCTTCAGTTGCAGCTTTCCGGTTCATGGCTGAAGGCGTGTTTCTAGTTCTGCCCTGAGAACCATGTTTGCCACTGGCCCCTGGCACTGACCGACGGCCTTGTTGTGATGTTGCAACTCATCTAAATTATTCCAGTTGAGTAGAGATACCGTTTTCCCACTACAGAGCAGTAGCAATGTTATTTTCCAGACGCAGGTGAGTAGTGATGTTCAGTTCTATTTATGTGCAGTATTGATGTCACAGCTAGAATGTAGTAAGGAAATCAGGGCATGGCCACTAGCGCGCTCCTGTCCCAGGTTGCAGGAAACTGCGTGTTCGACCGTTAATATTCCCGTACACGTGCCCTCTCTGTAAGCAGCACTTCATACTGTCCCTTTTGTGTCTGCAGCCTTTCTCCCACGTTCACACTATGTTATTGTACTGCACTGTAGGCCGCAGATCACTGCTCTAGAAATCAAAGGCAGCAAATATGTTGCCTTGTCTGCTTGTGGTGTCCCGCTGTCCCCCTGCAGCCGGGACAATGCACGCGCCATGGCCATCGAGAGAGGGCATGGAGAATACCACCATGCAACCCAGAAGAACATGGTCAACAGGATATGCCCACAAAAGATGAATCGTGATAGATGCTACAAAGGTAAGAAGTTTTTGCCAGGAAAACAAAGAGCGCACTGGCCTCCAGCAACAGAGACGAGCCCTATGGGGACCTAACGTTCACTGCAAAGGATGTCCCCGGCTCCAAGCAGTGTGCAAAACTTTTTTTTGGCGCGCAACTGCTGCGCACGCGCGGACCCCGGCCGGGCCTCTGGAGCCGGGACTGCTACACCAGAGAGCTCTACCGATTCCAGAAAGTGGGGTGAGGGGTCAAGGGATAACTGAGGACCCCTGAGCCACACGGACCCCTGTTCTGAAGACGGGTGTGAACTGTGAGCTGCACTCACCGGAGTGGACTCTCACCCTCCAGACCCTCAGAGCCGAGGGATGCTCTGTGCAGGCCTCTGAGGGTCTCACTCTGCGGACATCACCAGCTACCGAGTACCGAGCCGAGCCCCAGAGAATGCGAGTGCGCTGCGAGGGACACCCTGCCCTCACTCCCGGGCCTCAAGGCACCAGAGGAGACGGTGAGTGAGCTGCGAGGGACACCTTGCCCTCTCCCTCAGTCCCCGGGTCACTCGCTCTTCATCCTCTGCCCTCCCCAACCCAAACTTCATCCTCTTCCTCCACCTCACTCTTCCACCTCCTCACTCTTCCACCTCCTCTTCCTTCCACCTCCTCTCCCTCACACCATTTCTTTCAATGTTGCTGTTTTAAAAAAAAATGTTTTGCACTGTAAGTGAAGCAGATGTTTCCATACACGAGTGTGCTGCAAAACACAGACTGACTGCCGCCTCTCCCTTCATCCTCTCCTGTGCACCAGCAAGAGCATCACTGGCGTCACTAGCGTCACCGGGGTCAAGTCACAAGATGCCTTCCCTTGGAGTCAGCAAAAGTAAACAGGGTTTAAGTAATTATCAACAGCTGTTCGGAAGAAGCAAACGACACCTGACGACCTGCCGTTCCTAAAGCCCCCCCTGCTGCAGACAAGCAGCCAAGGGGCTCTGTTGGTCCTTTTCACAGTTTCTTCTTCACAGAGCACTTGTTCCAGCCCCTGAAGTCTGTCCCTCAACACCTAGCATCTGCCCTCATCTCTGCTCCTCACCACCTTCCTCTGCCCCAGGGCCACAATGCAGAATGACGCCCCCCCACCCCCCTCCTGAATGTGATAAGGGACTCGAGTCACCAATGTCTCACAAACACACATCGGCTTTGGGCTGAATGGGGCCCTTGAAGGCCCCCCCCTCTCTGCACCGAAGGAGCTACAGGGACCTGTGTCAACCCTCTGGTCTACCAACCACTCTACACACCGCCATCCACCCTTTCCCTTCTCCTCCACTATCCCCGAAGCATCAACCCTCCTCTGCACAATATTTGGGGCTTTTGATAGTGTTGGTTCATCCCTGGGTGTCTGACAATGTCTGTTTGTTTACTGGTAGTTGATAGTGACGGTTCATCTCTGGGTGTCTGACAGTGTTTGCCTATGTGTATTTGGTAGTGACGGTTTATCTCTGAGTGCCTGACAGTGTCTTGTTTGTTTATGGGTAGTTGATAGTAACAGACCATCTCTGGGTGTCTGACCTTGTCTGTCTATGGGTATTTGGTAGTGACGGTTCATCTCTGGATGGCTGACAGTGTCTGTTTGTCTATGGGTAGTTATTAGTGACAGTTTATCTCTGGGTGTCTGACAGTGTCTATTTGTTTATGGGCATTTGATAGTGATGGTTCATCTCTGGGTTTCTGACAGCGATTGTTTGTCAATGGGTATTTGATAGCGACAGTTTCTCTCTGAGTAAATTACAGTGTCTGTTTGTCTTTGGTTAGTTGGCAGTGTTGGTTCGTCTCTGGGTGTCTGACAGTGTCTGTTTGTCTTTGGTTAGTTGACAGTGTTGGTTCGTCTCTGGGTTTCTGACAGTGTCTGTTTTCCAATGGGTGTTTGTTAGTGTTGACTCGTCTCTGGGTAACTGAAAGCATGCCTTGTTTTCAGAGTGTCTGATGGTGTGTTTGGGTCTCTTTGAACTTGATTGTGTCTGCTAGGTCCTTGCTGCCCGAGGGCTGTGTTTTTCAGTCTGTGTGTTTGATGGACGCCAAGGGTGCCTCAATGCTTGTCTTTTGACTTTTTGCTGAATGTTAACCTCCAACTGTCTGATAGTTTCTAGTGGTCTGTGTCTAATTTGATCTTTGTCTCTAAATATGTCTTTTATTCTTTGCATTGTCTAATACTGTTTGTTGATCTGCTTGTTGATCTGTTTTTACTCTACACTGTGTGTCTTAGTCTCCCATTTTCCGATAGTATCCACTGGTGTCTATGCGTCAGGTGGTAGGCAATGAGTTGGCTTGTTTGTGTTTGATAGTCTCAGTCGTGTCTAGGTGTATGACAGTGTGTATTATTGACTGAGTGCCTTGTAGAACACATTGCAATTTGGATGTCTGACATTACTGCTGATTTCTAATATCAATGGCTAAACTCTTGATGTCATTTTGCTTTAGTGTTTATTGGTCTCTGGGTAGATGGTAGCGTATGTTAACTTTTGGCGTTTGATGGTGGATTTAGTCATTCTGTGATAGTGTTTGTTGGTCTCTGAGTCGTTGGTAGCGTATATTACCTTTGGGTGTTTGATGGTGGGTTTAGTCATTGTGTGATAGTGTTTGTTGGTCTCTGGGTAGCTGGTAGCATGTATACCTTTGGGTGTTTGATCGTGGGCTTAATCATTGTGTGATAGTATTTGTTGGTCTCTGGGTAGCTGGTAGCGTATATTACCTTCAGATGTTTGATTGTGGGCCTAGTCATTGTATGATAGTGTTTTTTAGTTTCTGGAGGTGTTTGATGGTAGGTTTAGTCAATGTGTGATAATGTTTGTTGGTCTCTGAGTCGCTGGTAGCGTATATTACCTTTGGGTGTTTGATGGTGGGTTTAGTCATTGTGGGATAGTGTTTGTTGGTCTCTGGGTAGCTGGTAGCATATATTACTGTGATAGTGTTTGTTGGTCTCTGGGTGTGTTTGATGGTAGGTTTAGTAATTGCGCGACAGTGATTGTTGGTCTCTGGGTAGCTGGTAGCATACATTACCTTTGGGTGTTTGATGGTGGGTTTAGTCATTGTCTGATATTGTTTGTTGCTCTCTGGGTAGCTGGTAGGGTATCTTAACTTCAGGTGATTGATAGTGGGTTTAGTCATTGTGTGATAGTGTTTGTTGGTCTCTGTGGGTGTTTGCAGTGGTGTAACACAGGCCCCCGCAACCCCCAAGCTCCAGGGCGCCACCTCAGCACAGTACTCTGGCTGAAGAGCTCCCGATTGAGTCTGGAGGGGGCCCCTCCACATACCTTGCAGGGGGGCCCCCTCTAGTTTCGTTACGCCACTGCCTAAATCACACTGTTTTCCGAATTTCTCCTTCCAAATGATGTACATTTTGTGAATTATTATTGTGGTCCAAGCTATTACATTCCCAGGAAATCACTTTATTTTTGCCAGGCGTTTTCTATTAACGATTGCAGGGTCTAATTGCATTGTTGCTGGAATCTCCACCTTACATGAAATTTTCCTTAGCATTCATAAACTCTGCATATCTTCGCTCATGTGCTGGATTCTAAATCGCCTAAGTCTATTGACATTTACACAGAACTGACCGTGGAGCCAGCCACAGAAATTTAGAAATAGTAAGTGTTTAGCATCCCTTCATGAAAGAGTAGTTGGTTTGTAAAATGTACCGGAAGAGCCCCTATTAGTAGCAGACACTCTTTATTTTATTTGAAGGAATGATATGCCCGAAAACTCTGGCAACCACACTGTTGTTTTCTGAGAGAGAGAGGTATGGAGTACTAAGAAAGGAAGAACAGATCGAACACATGAAAGCAAACGATGGGAGCACTCATGAAGGAATAGGGGAAAGAGTAAAGCAGAATACAACTGCAAATACAGTGTAGTTCCAAGAACGAGTCTTGCTCATTCCCCTTATGGTTTGTATAGCTTGAGAAAGAACTTAAGCTGTGTCATTGGTGCAAAGGGATGATTACCAACACTGTATCATTGCATAGATGTGATCTCGTTGACATTCTTTTTCACCTAATTTTAAAAAGCCTGGTGTGTCTCAGTATTGGAGGACTCCACACCCGTGCCGTATGGTATTTCTGTATTGCTTGGAGTTCCTAGCTGATCTAAAGCCAGGGGTTGGGGGAGTGGGGAGGGCCAGTGGGATTTAGCGATTTTTCTTGTTCATTTTATGTGTTGCAACCTTCCTGGGACGAGCTTACATAAGGCCTAATCTTTAGCGGACGCCATTATGGTGCCTCCATTTTTAGGTCTCGGCCTGCACCAGCGCTTGCGCTGGTCTGGCCGAGAGTTTTAGTAAGCGGGTTTTGGAAGTGCAAACACTGGCTTTCGGCTGGCGACCAGCTTGAGTTCACGATGGCGTGCACGCGCAGCTGGCATCTGGGTTTCCTATCTCTTCCTCATTTCCTCGTCATGGCTCATTAACTCTCTGGACTCTGATGTTTCAATCGCAGCAGCAGCTCACATTACCAACTGAGGGCCCTGGACTACAGTCACATGAAAAACAACAGCGATTAGCATTGAAATGCAAGCTTTTTTTGTCTAGTTAGAAATATTGCTTCGGTGGGTTGATTTCACCTTATATCGCTATTTGTTTTATATTGGGCGTCACAGCCTAATTACCAGTATTTTTGTCTCTCACTGTTTTTTTTAAATATATTTATTCGCACAAAGCTATATTTAAGGTTACTTTTTCCGCGTCACTTCTTCACTCTATTTAAACTCCACACCCCCCACTCTTATTGTCTCTCTCCTTCTCTCTCTCTCCCCTCTCTAATTCTCTCTCTACTTAATTAACTCTCCCCTCTATCTTTTTTAGCCTTTCATTCTCTCTCACCCCTTTATCTGTTTCTCTTTCAAACTCCTTCATTCACTCTCTCTCCCCTTCTTTCTCTCTCTCTATCCCGCTCCACTCTTTATTCTATGTACACCCTTTCTCTCTCTTTCTCTCTCACCACCCTCTCTAATTGGGCATTATATCTTCACTCTATCTCTCACTCGGCAACACCACAGCATCACTCAGCGCAACCACAGCATCAATCAGAGCCAGCACAGCATCAATCAGAGCCAGCACAGCTTCACTCAGCACCAACACAACATCTCTCAATGCCATCACAGCATCACTCAACGCCATCACAGCATCACTCAACGCCATCACAGCATCACTCAACGCCATCACAGCATCACTCAATGCCATCACAGCATCACTCAACGCCATCACAGCATCACTCAACGCCATCACAGCATCACTCAACGCCATCACAGCATCACTCAACGCCATCACAGCATCACTCAGTGCAACCACAGCATCACTCAGCACAACCACAGCATTACTCAGCACAACCACAGCATCACTTAGCGCCACAACAGCATCACTCAGCGCCACCACAACATCACTCAGCGCCACCACAACATCACTCAGCGCCACCACAACATCACTCAGCGCCACCACAACATCACTCCGCGCCACCACAACATCACTCCGCGCCACCACAACATCACTCCGCGCCACCACAGCATCACTCAGCACCACCATAGCTTTACTCAGCGACACCACATCATCACTCAGGGCCAACACTGCATCACTCAGCACCACCACAGGATGACTCAGCACCACCACAGGATGACTCCGCACCACCACAGCATCGCTCAGCGCCACCACAGCATCGCTCAGCGCCACCACAGCATCGCTCAGCGCCACCACAGCATCGCTCAGCGCCGCCACAGCATCGCTCAGCGCCGCCACAGCATCGCTCAGCGCCGCCACAGCATCACTCAGCGCCGCCACAGCATCACTATTTATTGTAAATACTTTTTTTAATATGGTCGTTCAGTTTTACATAATGCCTTCTTGGTCATATATAAAGTAACAAAAAAGCTTCTGACACTTTTTTATTATAACTTTTCAGCATGCCGCACAGCAGCCACACTTCTCTACAGCACAGTTTGAAGACATTGGCAAAGTCAATAGCTCTGGCTAAACACTTATAAGGCCCCAAAGGCGAGACCTATTGGCTAGACACATCGCTTGGATCTGGCAAGATATATGTAAGACCTACACATTGCCTGAGCTGCATGCATACACTAAGTTATGGGGAAATCCGAGATGGTCTGATATATTTCATGATCATGTGGGGAGAGGGTGGCAGAGTAGTGGTATAATACAGCTTGGGCAGTTGTATGACGGACAAGGATTTCGATCATTTATATCGTTGAAAGAAGAATTTGGGATTTTACAGAATACATTTTTTAAGTATTTGCAAGTCAGGGATTATCTTATTCGTGGAGAGGGCTTATTAGAATTACCTAGCCCGACTGAGGTACTATCTGCAATTTTTCAGATTTCTGGTCGAGCTAGTATTGGTAAAGTTTATCAGAAACTCTTAGCAGCTGCTAGTGATGACGGTTTACAGATTGCAGTCAGGCTGAGCCGGATCTTTGAAATTGATATAACAAAAGAGGAAGTATATGAA
Source organism: Calotriton arnoldi (assembly GCA_963921515.1). NCBI lineage: Eukaryota > Metazoa > Chordata > Amphibia > Caudata > Salamandridae > Calotriton > Calotriton arnoldi. Next base: position 1,225,551 of record CAWUFW010004815.1, read on the forward strand.
TCTTTAGAAACTATAGATGCTGCAGTTACCTCAGTGAATTTGAAACTTCAGCAACACTGGATTATGTTTATGCTGTATTATACCCCAGAGCTTATTTCTAAGTGGGCTACGTCCCAATTATCCGTAAAGTCACACTGCCCAAAGTGCCAAGAATATGCCGCTGATCTCCGCCATATGTTTGTTACGTGTCCAAAGCTGAATAAGTTCTGATCTGATGTAACCCATGAGCTTGCAATACTGTCAGGTTATGATAATCAGATAACACAGAAGGAAATCGTATTGGTGGTAATATTAGATCGGGGCAATCTAACGAAATTTTTGTTTCGATTATTATAGCATGTGCTCGTCTATGCATTGCTCGGGCATGGATTCAAACAGTGAGTCCAAGTATTACTGAATTTTGGGTATTTTTGGCGGAAATTTATTAAATGGAACTGGCCTTAGCTAAAGCCAGGGGTCCACGCTCTTGGGTAAAATTTAAAAGGGTGTGGTCGAGCCTTCAGTGGGACTAAGAAGTGGTATTGTTTCCGATTTGTAGTTTAAGTTATTTTGTGCAATTAATTAATTTAATGTCATCTTCTTACTTTTGTTAGTGCAATGTATGTTTTACTCTCTGTGTTCTCATGTGTCTTGATTTTGGCTACTTGTGTTGTATTTATGTGCTATTTCTGTTTAATGGTATCATACTTATGGCTAATAAAATTTAAGAAAAAGGATTGCAATATTTGCTACAATACAAACAGTACACATTTCATTCCATGCCGACTTCTTCACTAAGTTATTCGTATTAATAGTATCCATCCACTAAGGAGATAGATTGATTATAGTATAGATGGGAAAACTCAACAAACGGAAAGCGCCTTGTGTCATTTCTATCATATGTAAGGGCTAAGGTTCCACGTATGAGTAGTTTCTTTTTAATCACTCATAGATTTGATGCAGCCCTAAGCAAAAATAATGTCGGAGAAGCATTTTGATCTGCCCTAGAAGGCCTTTTGAACAGGACTGCAAAAGCATCAGAGTGTCATCACACTGATGGGTTGTGCCACTGTAATTATAAACTTTCTTAGCCAATTCAGGAATTATAAGAGAAAGCTAGAATTGGTAACATTCGTCTATAGTGACTGAACTTCTATGCTACTATTTTAGCTCATTTTGGTGTCATCCTAGGCAAGAAGAAGCACAGAACTTCATCCATGGAAGTGACATTTGCTCTTGGAGTAAAAACGATTACTAAGTAAATACTTTTAGCAATCATAATTGATGATTTCTTATTCTTAACGCTCTAACTTAGTAGACTTTATCAATGGTCATCCCAGAAATTAATAATCTAATATCATTGTAATTGGTCTATATCTGTGATTTTAATGTCAGACACTCGCCTTCTCTGCTCACACTAACCTTCTCTACCCGCCCATCAAATTTCATTTGCAGCACAGTACAGCAACACTCCACCCTGCCATTACTTAGCCATGTATCCGGCACCCGGTGTGTCCAAGCTCTAGACTAACCATCAGACAGCCTCACACAAGCTGCAGTTCTGGTACCATCGATTTACTTCAATGTAGTCTTTCGGCCTTCCAAAAATAAGCCATTGCCATATTATGAAAAATCAAGCAGACAAAATGTGCCTCTGTCTAGACTCGTCACCTGAGTAAAATAAATCTGACAACATCACCCCTACATTTTGTGATCCTCTTTGGTTACCAATAACCACAACAATCAGATTCCTATTATGCAACCTCACTTACAAAGCCATAAGTTAGAACACTCTCATTTCAGGTGGGTATAGAGGTCTCAAAAGCCAGAACTCCACACAACTGGAGTTTCTGAGATTCTGGTCCTCTCATGCCAGAATCATTCATTTACTAGAACCACCTGAAATTCTTCACCTCTCAACAATAAGAAGAAACAATCCTTTGATACTTTCAGGTAACACCTAAAAACTAATGGTGCCCGAAACTGCATCATTTTAAGATGAACATTATGCAAAATAGTGTGTATGCACGAACTTTGGTTTGCTGGTATCTCCCATGATGTTTTTATGTGTGAGAACCTGCCTATCTTACAAAAAAATGTGAGATACGGCCAGTGCTTGATTTCTGAAATAAAGAGTGTTGGTGCCTGAAGCTCTCCTCAGAAGCCAGCGGCCAAAGTAATTAAACGTTGCACACTGCATACCAATGCTGGTAGCCTTTAATCCACTACCAGACACTCTCTGCTGCTTTTTCTCTTACTCGCAGGTTCCTTCTTTCTGCTAGTGATGGTTTGCCTTCTTTTTCTTCCTCTGTCTCTCAGAGCAGATATCTTGCACTCAGTAAATATCTGGTAGGGGAAAAATAAGTGCCAAAAATAAATGCCAGTGTCTCCCAACTGGCAACCACAGGCTCAAATTTAGCACTGGAGATACCCGCATGAGAATGGTTCAGTCTGAAAATGAATGACTCCATTCAAAGCATTTTAATTAAATGAATCTCTGTGCGAATCAATCCTCCTTGCTCAAAAATTATCCAAACCCACTCAACGTGAAATATTCTAAAATTTCGTGATGCATACAATTCTTAAATTTCACGAATTTCACCCAGTTAATTAAATTTTGTGCGTGGCTATTAAATTAAAACCTATTTTTTCCATTGCTTAAGCTTATGCCCTGCCGGCTTCCTAAAACCTTCACTGTCTTCTTGTTCAAATGCACAGTCTATTGACGATATTTGTTAGTATTTTCCTTGTAAAGCAACATTGTTTCAGCTTTAATTACTTTTACGGTTCAACTGTTTCTTCTGTTGTACTTGCAAGTCCATAATAACTTCTCTATAAAGTGATGTAATGCCATATTGTAGCAGGAGTATTATCAAAACTGTTAAATAAAGAAATAGACACTCCTGATTCTGCCCATAAGTTTCACCAAAACAAATCTGAAAAAAAACATTTTTGTCACAAGCTAATTAGCAGTAAAAGCCAATATTTTTGTTATAAAAAGATGAGATTTGTGTCAAAACAGAATCTACCATCAAGAAAAGTATGAGTGATTTAAAAAATAATTGGCCTAATTACGATGTCGGTCAGACTTGCCTCCGACCAACACCATTTCAGGGAAGGAACCGCCCGACCTTAGGTCAGTGGTTCGGACAACCCCATTAGGATGCGACTGCACATGGTGCGGTCGCAAACTTCCATTTTTCAATAGGAGCTTGTGCTTCGGCTGAAACCGCCCGCAGCACAAGCTCTCATTGAAAAACAGAAGTTTGTACACATCCCTGCACACGGTGCAGGGATGTTGAGGGTGCCGCCCAGGCCTATATGCGTAGGGCCAAGGAGGAAGGGGGCCCTGCTAGGGGCCCCCATAGTCGGTTTCCAACAGCCAATCCATGTCGGAAAGGCCTAGTTAGGCTCACATTTTACTTGCACAAAACCAGTGAAATTCAGCAGTTAAAGTTATCTGAGATAATCATATATATCTTTAAGTCTTAGAAACATTTACGAAACACTTACACTCAAGTGATTATGTCATCAGTGATGTCATTTGAGATGTCAACGGTGATAACATCAGTGATGTCACTGACCATTTCATGAGTGATGTAATATGTGAGATCATAAGCAGTTCATTATGGGGGCATGAGTTATAGTTAGCTCTGGTACCCATAACTGCTGAATTTCACTGGTTTTGTATAAGTAAAATGTGAGCCTAACTATAACGTCCCTGTAAGCATTTGTTTTTTCAGTGTATTTCTAAGGTTTTTTAATTCTATTTCCTAAGTATAATGTCCCTGTAACCTTTGGTTTTTTTCAGTGAATTTCTAAGGTATTTTACATTTTATTTCATAACTATAACGTACCTGTAACCTTCATATTTTTTAGCGAACTTCTAAGGTTTTTAAAAAAATGTCCCCACAACTGTAATGATTCACAATGGTTGTGCGAGTACCTATGTGGGCCTGTTAGTGGGTGTATTAGTGTGTGTGTGGCTCTCTGAGTGGGAATGTGTCAGTGGCTATCTCAGGCAATGTATTAGTATGTGAGTGGGTCAGTGAGTGACTGTGTGGCTCTCTGGCTTTGTCACTGGTTGTATCATAGCCTGTGTGTGTCTGTGAGTGGCACTGTGAGTGCTGCTTTGGATCTTTCCGTGTGTAGGTTAGTGAGTTTATGGGTGTACAAATGGTTGTGTGAGTGATGCTATTGTTTTTATGCATTTCCATACTTAGGGCCTAATTCCGAGTGTGGCGGTCTGGGGACTGCCAGACTCGTGGTGGCGTGGTGGTGGAGGTCCAGCCACTGCTATACGGGTGATACGACCCCCCTATTACGAGTTTGGTGGTTGGACATTAATTTGACTGTTGGCTCCACCAGAAAACCGCCGTTCCCTGGCAGTGGCGCGGCAGTCAGGGCCATTGTAAGCTGCAGGTGATGCCACTGCAGCACCAACATGCATATTACAACTCTCAGGACCGCCAACATTTTCATGGAGGTCTTTCCTCCATGAAAACGCTGGCAGTGCATAAACAAAGTGTGCCGCCTCAGCCTGGGATGCATGCGTGGGGGAACAACATGTGCCCTCCTGTGTGCATGCGGACCAATTCCTGCACGGCAAGGACTTTACAGTCCATGCCGTGCAGGAACCTGTGTGGCATTCCCATTGCTGTGCCTTTTTCAAAGACATCGGGGCCTTTGAAAGAGGCAAGGCCATGGGAACCGCCATGCCACCCGCCCGCTAGACCACAAAATCACTTGTAATCTGGTGGGCGGTAGCGACTCTTGGCGGTGCAGGGGCATGGCTGTGATGGGCTGTTCACCCCTGCACCTCCAAAAGTCATAATAAGCCCTTAGTATATTTAAAGGACAGAGCCGTGCTCCCTGGTCTTAGGAGGAGAAGTAATTAAAGAAATTAGTTTTCACTCTCACTGAAGTTCAGATTTTACTCCAAATGTATTTTTGATGTATTCACTTTTGTTATTGATGTCAGATCATATTTCAATATGGAATTTTAAAGGGAAAGTTTTTGGTTTCTATTCACCCAGCCTAAGAAGATAGAATCATTTCCATTTTTCTCAAGTTTTCTGGAAAATGTGTACTCACCTGCGTTACTTTGTACTGTGAAATTACTTACTATTGTACAAATGTCTACTGCATATTATATACTGATGGAGCAGGATTTTGCAAAAATGAAACCTGCTCGAATTAACACCCCCATAATACGCACTAACAGTGTGCAGTGACAGTTTAACATATACATCAGATGAACACGAGGGAAAAACGCTTTGCGCATGTGTGTACTAATGTAAACTAAAGCATGAAAGAACTAGGCCGCATACTACAATGCGTTTCGAAAGAAAAGATTTAATGCATGTTTAAGCTGCATTTTATATTTCGCATCTTGCATCTTGCTTTAAAAATAATGAATAATGCCGCTTTTGCCTTAAGCTTCTGCTAGGAAAACATGTAACGAGGGATAGTGCAAAGGTGGGTGGTAAACAGTGAAAGGTGTATTTCTATGTAATTAATGAATGTTTATGTTCTATTTGCCGTAGTGAGCTGAAATGGGCCTCCATTATTATTAAGTTAGCCGGATAAAGGAGGGGCTGGAGTGAGAGCGAAAATGTCATGACAGAGCAGCCAGAAGTGCTGAGTGCTGTAAAGAAGGGACAAAAAGTTCAAGGATACCCAGCACTGAATGCATTGTTCGTCTGCCAAAAGGATGTAACTGACAGTGGGACTAAAGACTGCTTCTGCGGACATTGTTGAAAAAGATGTGCAAAATTGTTGAAAAGTATCATATAATAAATCGTGTGAATGAATCAGTTATTGAGTAATGGGAAAGGATGTAGGACTATGTTCATGTAAAATTAATGAATGAAATCACTGTGGTGTGACAGACCACCTCTCAAGTCCACCAATGAACTGTCGAGTTTCGGGAAATGTTTCAACTGATGTGGGACGGACACGTAGGTTTTAGGGTATAACTGGGGTACTTTAGGGGGTGTGGTTTGAAGAGGGAGCAGCAGTCATAGGGAAGGAGAGGCGTGATGCGTCGCTGTCCGTCGGTTTGCAGAGAAGCCTGGCTGTTCCTGTAACTGTCTCTGAAATCTTTGTTCCCTGGCTCTTGTTCGGGGAACCCCCACTGTCCCCTCGGCCAAGGGGGTGGTATTTCACAGATCCTTTGGGTTTGTATTCTCTCTCTGACTCGTACTTTACATAAATTAATTGCAAATGTATTTTGTCTCTGAAACTTATGTCTCTTCATCTATCCACTCCTACATGTGCATAATCAATATTGAAGATGAGAATGACACTGTTTACATCTGCTGATTAATTTCTCTCCCTCTTGTGAATTTTCATTTGTTTGTATTTGTAACCGTATGTAATTGAGCATTGATGATTTACTTCAATTTGAGATAAAGCTTTATTAACCACTTAACTGCTGGGCCTTTCCCCCCCCCAGTGCTGAGCCCTTTTTTGGCTATTTGGGGTAGTTCGCGATTAGGCCTCTGTAACTGTTTGACCACATAAGGTATCCAAGCCAAATTTGCGTCCTTTTCTTCCAACATCATGGGAATTCTAAAGGTACCCAGGGTTTGTGGATTTCCCTGGAGGGGTCCCAGAAAGTAGATAAAATACAGCTAAATTTTGGGGTTTTTGGGAAAATTGGAAAAAGTGCTGCAAATGAAAGCGTCTGAGTTTTTCCCTGCAAATGGTATCAAAGAAGTGTTTGTGGGGCTGAAATCACAATTTTCCCAGCTTTTAGGAAATGACAGACTTTTGTCAGAAAACCAAAACATTTTACACAGTTTTGGCATTTTTCTGGGACATAGCCTATTTTTGCTATTTTTGTGCTTTCAACCTCCTTCCAGTTAATGGTAGAAATGGGTATGAAAGCAATAATGGATCCTGGAAAGCTATACATTTTAGAAAAGTAGACAAAATTCTGAATTCAGCAAGGGGTCATTTGTGTAAATCCATCAAGGTTTCTTTATAGAAACTAACAGTTAAATATAGAAAAAATTGAAAATTAGTTTAAAAAAACAGCGTTTTGTGTCAACGTTTTCACCTGTAACTTCCTCTAATTATGACAGCTCTTTGAAAGCAAAATACCGTTACATCCACTGGACCTTACTGGTTGTGGGGATATATAGGACTTGTAGGTTCACCAAGAACCCGACGAACCCAGAGCCAAAAACTGAGCAGCGTCTTGCAATGGTTTTTTATTATGTACCGGGTATATAGCAATTATTTTGGGAAAATGTATACATGGAGAATTTGGTATGAAAGACTCCTATGTATTTCTGAAATGGGAACAAAATATAGAGTTTAGAAACAGTAGATATTTGCACATTTCCGAAATTGGGAATACTCATACTAGCATGAGAATTATCGGTCATTTTTCAAAATGACTTATTTTTTGCACATTGTCTTTCATTTGGAAGGCAGAAATGCATCGAAAGTCAATAGGTAATAACAGTTGCTTTACATATCTGAATTACCCAAAATCTCCCGATAAAAATGGTACCTCACTTGTGGGGGTAGGCATAGTGCCCACAACAGGAAACGGCTCAAAACGCAACGTGAACACACCACATTTTCACAATGAAAAATTACCCTTTTTTTGCAAAGTGCCTAGCTGTAGTTTTTGAACCCTAGCTCTGCCGGCACCTAGGCAAAGCTAGCAAACCTATACATTTTTGAAAACTAGACACCCAGGGGAATCCAGGATGGGGTGACTTGACTGGCTCTCACCAGGTTCTGTTACCCAGAATCCCTTGCAAACCTAAAAAATTGTCACAAAAACCACATTTTCCTCACATTTCTGTGGTGGAAAGTTCTGGAATCTGCGTGGATCCACAAATTTCCACCCACCCCGCGTTCCCCAAAGTCTTCTGAGAAAAATGGTACCTCACTTGTGTTGGTAGGCCTAGTGCCCGCGACAGGAAATGGCACAAAATGGAACGTGGACACACCACAATTTCACAGTGAAAAATGACCCTTTTTTGGCAAAGTGCCTAGCTGTAGTTTTCAAACCCTAGCTCTGCCGGCACCTAGGGAAACCTAGCACACCTATACATTTTTGAAAACTAGACACCAAGGGGAATCCAGGATGGGGTGACTTGACTGGTTACGACCAGGTTCTGTTCCCCAGAATCCATTGCAAACCTAAAAAATTGTCAAAAAACCCACATTTTCCTCATATTTCTGTGGTGGAAAGTTCTGGAATCTGCATGGATCCACAAATTTCCACCGACCCCGCATTCCCCAAAGTCTTCCGAGAAAAATGGTACCTTACTTGTGTGGGTAAGCCTAGTGCCCGCGACAGGAAACGGCACAAAACGCAACGTGGACACACCCCAATTTCACAGTGAAAAATGACCCTTTTTTTGCAAAGTGCCTAGTTGTAGTTTTTCAAACCTAGCTCTGCCGGCACCAAGGGAAACCTAGCAAACCTATACATTTTTAAAACTAGACACCCAGGGGAATCCAGGATGGGGTGACTTGACTGGCTCCCACCAGGTTCTGCTACCCAGAATCCCTTGCAAACCTAAAATATTGTCCAAAAAAACCACATTTTCCTCACATTTCTGTGGTGGAAAATTCTGGAATCTGCGTGGATCCACAAATTTCCACCCACCCCGCGTTCCGCAATGTCTTCCGAGAAAAATGGTACCTCACTTGTGTGGGTAGGCCTAGTGCCCGCGACAGGAAACAGCGCAAAACGCAACGTGGACACACCTCAATTTCACAGTGAAAAATGACCCTTTTTTGGCAAAGTGCCTAGCTGAAGTTTTTGAACCCTAGCTCTGCCGGCACCTAGGGAAACCTAGCAAACCTATACATTTTTAAAAACTAGACACCCAGGGAAATCCAGGATGGGGTGACTTGACTGGTTCCCACCAGGTTCTGTTACCCAGAATCCCTTGCAAACCTAAAAAATTGTCAAAAAACCACATTTTCCTCACATTTCTGTGGTGGAATGTTCTGGAATCTACATGGATCCACAAATTTCCACCCACCCCGCGTTCCCAAAAGTCTTCCGAGAAGAATGGTACCTCACTTGTGTGGGTAGGGCTAGTGCCCACGACAGGAAATGGCGCAAAACGCAACGTGGACACACCCCAATTTCACAGTGAAAAATGACCCTTTTTTGGCAAAGTGCCTAGCTGTAGTTTTTGAACCCTAGCTCTGCCGGCACCTAGGGAAACCTAGCAAACTTATACATTTTTGAAAACTAGACACCCAGGGGAATCCAGGATGGGGTGACTTGACTGCCTCTCACCAGGTTCTGTTACCCAGAATCCCTTGCAAACCTAAAAAATGTCCAAAAAACCACATTTTCCTCATATTTCTGTGGTGGAAAGTTCTGGAATCTGTGTGGATCCACAAATTTCCACCCACCCCACGTTCCCCAAAGTCTTCCGAGAAAAATGGTACCTCACATGTGTGGGTAGGCCTAGTGCCCGCAACAGAAAACGGCGCAAAACGCAACGTGGACACACCTCAATTTCACAGTGAAAAATGACCCTTTTTTGGCAAAGTGCCTAGCTGTAGTTTTTGAACCGTAGGTCTGCCGGCACCTAGGGAAACCTAGAAACCCTATACATTTTTGAATACTAGACACCCAGGGGAATCCAGGATGGGGTGACTTGACTGCCTCTCACCAGGTTCTGTTACCCAGAATCCCTTGCAAACCTAAAACATTGTCCAAAAAAACACATTTTCCTCACATTTCTGTAGTGGAAAGTTCTGGAATCTGCGTGGATCCACAAATTTCCCCCCACCCCGCGTTCCCCAAAGTCTTCCGAGAAAAATGGTACCTCACTTGTGTGGGTAGACATAGTGCCGGCGACAGGAAACGGCGCAAAACGCAACGTGGACACACCTCAATTTCACTGTGAAAAATGACCCTTTTTTGGCAAAGTGCCTAGCTGTAGTTTTTGAACCCTAGCTCTGCCGGCACCTAGGGAAACCTAGCAAACCTATACATTTTTAAAAACTAGACACCCAGGGGAATCCAGGCTGGGGGGACTTGACTGCCTCTCACCAGGTTCTGTTACCCAGAAGCCTTTTCAAACCTAAGAAATTGTAAAAAAAAAAACATTTTCCTCACATTTCTGTGGTGGAAAGTTCTGGAATCTGCGTGGATCCACAAATTTCTACACACCCCGCGTTCCCCAAAGTCTTCCGAGAAAAATGGTACCTCACTTGTGTGGGTAGACCTAGTGCCCGCAACAGGAAACGGCGCAAAACGCAACGTGGACACACCTCAATTTCACTGTGAAAAAAGACCCTTTTTTGGCAAAGTGCCTAGCTGTAGTTTTTGAACCCTAGCTCTGCTGGCACCTAGGGAAACCTAGCAAACCTATACATTTTTAAAAACTAGACACCCAGGGGAATCCAGGATGGGGGGACTTGACTGCCTCTCACCAGGTTCTGTTACCCAGAAGCCTTTTCAAACCTAAGAAATTGTAAAAAAAAAAAACATTTTCCTCACATTTCTGTAGTGGAAAGTTCTGGAATCTGCGTGGATCCACAAATTTCTACACACCCCGCGTTCCCCAAAGTCTTCCGAGAAAAATGGTACCTCACTTGTGTGGGTAGACCTAGTGCCCGCAACAGGAAACGGCGCAAAACGCAACGTGGACACACCTCAATTTCACTGTGAAAAAAGACCCTTTTTTGGCAAAGTGCCTAGCTGTAGTTTTGAACCCTAGTCTCTGCCGGCACCTAGGGAAACCTAGCAAACCTATACATTTTTGAAAACTAGACACCCAGGGAATCCAGAATGGGGTGACTTGACTGGCTCTCACCAGGTTCTGTTACCCAGAATCCATTGCAAACCTGAAAAATTGTCCAAAAAAACACATTTTCCTCACATTTCTGTGGTGGAAAGTTCTGGAATCTGCGTAGATCCACAAAATTCCACCCACCCCGCGTCCCCCAAAGTCTTCTGAGAAAATGGTACCTCACTTGTGTGGGAGGCCCAAGTACCGCACAGGCTAGAGCCCAAAACCTATTGAGGGGACATCACAATGCCTATCACAAAACAACCTGGTTTTGCAGAGGTCCCCTGGGTTCTCCCGCTGCTCGGCGGCCAGCTAGGAAACCTACCAAACCCACATATTTCTGAAAACTAGACACCGGGGGTTCCAAGGAGGTATGGCTTGCGTGGATCTCCCAACGTTTCTACCCAGAATCCCTGCAAACCTCAAATTTAGCTGAAAATCACTTTTTCACACATTTTTGTGTGGAAAGTTGTGGCATCATCGGGCAGACACGCATTTCCTACACCCAGCGTTCCCCAAGGTCTCCTGATAAAAATGGTGCCTCACTCGTGTGGGAGGCCCAAGTACCACGACAGGCTAGGGCCAAAAACGTATTGAGGGGACATAAAATTGCCTATCACAAAACAACCTGGTTTTGCAGGAGTCACCTGGGTTTTGGCCAGTGCTGGCGGCCAGCTAGGAAACCTACAAACCCACATATTTCTGAAAACTAGACACTCGGGGTTCCAAGGAGGTATGGCTTGCGTGGATCCTCCAACGTTCTCTACTCCAGAATCCTCTGCAAACCTCAAATTTAGCTGAAAAATCACTTTTCCACACATTTTGTGTGGGAGCTGTGGCATCACCGGGCAGACACGCATTCCTACCACCCAGCGCTTCCTCAAGGTCTCCCGATAAAATGGTGCCTCACTCGTGTGGAGGCCCAAGTGCCCGCGACAGGTTAGGGCCCAAAACGTATTGAGGGACATCAAAATTGCCTATCACAAAACAACCTGGTTTTGCAAGGTCACCTGGGTTTTGGCCCGTAGCTCGGCGGCCAGTTAGGAAACCTACCAAACCCACATATTTCTGAAAACTAGACACCCGGGGGTTTCAAGGAGGTATGGCTTGCGTGGATCTCCCAACGTTTTCTTACCCAGAATCCCCTGCAAACCTCAAATTTAGCTGGAAAAATCACTTTTCCACACATTTTGTGTGGAAAGTTGTAGCATCACCGGGCTGACACAAATTCTCCACACCCAGCGTCCCGCAGGTCTCCCGATATAAATGGTACCTCACTTGTGTGGGAGGCCCAAGTACCCGCGACAGGAAATGGGCCAAAACATTTTGTGATAGGCAATTTTGATGTTGCCTCAATACGTTTTGGGCCCTTGCCTGCCGCGGGTACTTGGGCCTCCCACACGAGTGAGGCACCATTTTTATCGGGAGACCTGGGGGAACGCTGGGTGGTAGGAAATTCGTGTCAGCCCGGTGATGCCGCAACTTTCCTACACAAAAATGTGTGGAAAAAGTGATTTTTTCAGCTAAATTTGAGGTTTGCAGGGGATTCTGGCAAGAAACGTTGGGGGATCCACGCAAGCCATACCTCCTTGGAACCCCCAGGTGTCTAGTTTTCAGAAATAGTGGGTTTGGTAGGTTTCCCTAGCTGACGCTGAGCACGGGGCCAAAACCCAAGTGACCCCTCGCAAAACCAAGTTGTTTTGTGATAGGCAATTTTGATGTCTCCTCAATAAGTTTTGGGCCCTTGCCTGTCGCGTGTACTTGGGCCTCCCACACGAGTGAGGCACCATTTTTATTGGGAGACCTGGGGGAACGCTATGTGGTAGGAAATTTGTGTCAGCACAGTGATCCCACAACTTTCCCACACAAAAATGTGTGGAAAAAATGATTTTTTCAGCTAAATTTGAGGTTTGCAGGGGATTCTGGATAAGAAAACGTTGGGGGATCCACGCAAGCCATACCTCCTTGGAACCCCCTGGGTGTCTAGTTTTCAGAAATATGTGGGTTTGGTAGGTTTCCCTAGCTGGCCGCCGAGCACGGGGCCAAAAACCCATGTGACCCTCCTTGCAAAACCAGGTTGTTTTGTGATAGGCAATTTTGATGTTGCCTCAATACGTTTTGGGCCCTAGCCTGTCTCGGGTACTTGGGCCTCCCACACAAGTGAGGCACCATTTTTATCAGGAGACCTGGGGGAACGCTGGGTGGTAGGAAATTCGTGTCAGCCCAGTGATGCCACAACTTTCCCACACAAAAATGTGTGGAAAAAGTGATTTTTTCAGCTAAAGTTGAGGTTTGCAGGGGATTCTGGGTAAGAAAACGTTGGGGGATCCACACAAGCCATACCTCCTTAGAACCCCCCGGGTGTCTAGTTTTCAGAAATGTGTGGGTTTGGTAGGTTTCCCTAGCTGGCCTCCGAGCACGGGGCCAAAAACCCAGGTGACCCCCTCGCAAAACCAGGTTGTTTTGTGATAGGCAATTTTGATGTCTCTGCAATACGTTTTGGGCCCTTGCCTGTCGCGGGTACTTGGGCCTCCCACACGAGTGAGGCACCATTTTTATCGGGAGACCTGGGGGAACGTAAGTGGTAGGAAATTTGTGTCAGCACAGTGATCCCACAACTTTCCCACACAAAAATGTGTGGAAAAAGTGATTTTTTCAGCTAAATTTGAGGTTTGCAGGGGATTCTGGGTAAGAAAACGTTGGGGGATCCACGCAAGCCATACCTCCTTGGAACTTCCCGGGTGTCTAGTTTTCAGAAATATGTGGGTTTGGTAGGTTTTCCTAGGTGGCCACGAGCACGGGGCCAAAATCCCAGGTGACCCCCCTTGCAAAACCAAGTTGTTTTGTGATAGGCAATTTTGATGTCACCTCAATACGTTTTGGGCCCTAGCCTGTCGCGGGTACTTGGGCCTCCCACACAAGTGAGGCACCATTGTTATCGGGAGACCTGGGGGAACGCTGGGTGGTAGGAAATTTGTGTCAGCCCGGTGATGCCACAACTTTCCCACACAAAAATGTGTGGAAAAAGTGATTTGTTCAGCTAAATTTGAGGTTTGCAAGGGATTCTGGGTAAGAAAACGTTGGGGGATCCACGCAAGCCATACCTCCTTGGAACCCCCCGGGTGTCTAGTTTTCAGAAATATGTGGGTTTGGTAGGTTTCCCTAGCTGGCCGCCGAGCACGGGGCCAAAAACCCAGGTGACCCCCCTTGCAAAACCAGGTTGTTTTGTGATAGGCAATTTTGATGTCTCCTCAATACGTTTTGGGCCCTTGCCTGTCGCGGGTACTAAAGCCTCCCACACGAGTGATGCACCATTTTTATCGGGAGACCTGGGGGAATGCTAGATGGTAGGAAATTCGTGTCAGCACAGTGATCCCACAACTTTCCCACACAATAAATGTGTGGAAAAAGAGGTTTTTTCAACTAAATGTGAGGCTAGCAGGGCATGTTGGGTAAAAAAAAAAGCAGTGAGAGCCACGCAAGTCATTCACCCTTGTACTTCCCCCTTTGTCTACTACTCAAAAATGTGAAGGTTTGCCTAGGTGACGACTGAGCTAGGGCAGAAAGTCCCCTGCTACCCATTTTGACAAAAAAAAAATCTTACAAAAGCCCATTAAACCGCCACAAATATAAATCTAACACTAATTTGATAAAGCTAATCCACCACTTACACTGGTTGGTTTTAGCACCTCTAGAAACGCTGGCTTCAAAGCGCAAATACTTATCAAAGTATAAAAATATTGAAGCCAAGCCTTCTGAAGGTGAGCCAGAGAGCCACGTCACGGCACCAACAGCTTTGTGGTCCATTCACACGCCATTCACACACCACACACAAGACTTCCATACCGCCAGCCATGGGCCCAAACAACCAAATCACTTCCACTCACACAAACATACCGCCGCCATGCAAGGGCCCATCACATTCATATGCCACAAGACATAATGAGTTTGGCTACATTTTACCACCTGTCAAGTCTCCCCCTCCTTCTTCCTGAACGTTACCGAACGCATGCCGAGTGAGCCTTTACTACTGGCTTCCAAGACAGCCACATGAGGCTCAGGAAGACATGTCTTTCATGCGCCTTTGGCGCACTCACTATGCTAAATCCAACTCCTTCCAGTTTGTGGATGCAAGTTGGGGGGTGTCTGAGTATCTTTATAGGTCATATCTCAAACTGAGCGAGCATATCTACCTTTGAAACTAAGGCAAACATGCTGGAACTTTTCAAAAGATAACATCATAAACTATGAAGAACGGATGAATGTGAAACACGGGTAGTTCGTGACAACGAATCATATGTCCAATCCACCGTTATGTGCAGTGACTGTAATGCACTTATCATACAGCAAACTGACCATCTACTAAGTTCTAACGGAAGATGAACATGGCAAGCAGCATTGACCCATAAGTACTACAGTAAATTCATTGTGAGTGTGGCAGCAAAGGATTTGAATCTATGGGTGAAGATGAAGTCAGGACGTGTATCTATACTACCTTTACTATCTGCCTTTGACCTTTGCAATATTCCTCGGAAAGCACACCTACCGTAAACTGTTCTAACCCGTTCGTGTGTCTGTCCTCAGAGTCCTGACTAATCCTGTCCAATTCCTAAGAGACCCTATACTAATGCCTTCCATCTCTAGCTACTTGAAGCTTGAGTGAACATTTCTGTCACATGCGAACAATGCTCTCACAATGCTCTATCCAACTCCTTCTAGTTTGTGGATGCAAGTTGGGGGGTGCCCGAGTATGCCGCACAAACATTTCTCGAGCTGAGCAAGCATATCTACCTTTGAAACTAAGGCAAACATGCTGGAAATTTTCAAAAGCTTCCTAAAGAGAACATCATAAACTACGAAGAACGGTTGAATGTGAAACACTGGTACTCCATGACAACGTGGCATATGTTCTGTCCACCAGTATGTGCAGCGTGGGGACTATAATGCACTTGTTAATTGGCGAACAGAACAACTACCACGTTCTGAAAGCAGATAAAGGTGTTGAGAAGTCCATGATTTCCTGAAGTAGAGGAAGAAATATTCTGCAGCTGCTTGCGTAGTGAAGGAGTGGCCCACAGACAGTAGGTATCCATTCACCCCAATTGAAAGGTTTACCTATTGGCAGCTCCACCTCAGTCAATTTCCCAGTATTTTGCTTTAGTGTGATACAACATAAAGCAAGTAGGAAAACAGAAGGCATGCTTACTTGGGCACTGGGGACAGTAAACACGAGTCTCCTGCCTCTTTCCCTGCATCGAGCACACTTTACAACGACAACATGGTCGCTCCTTTTTGGGTGTTGCAGGAATTTTATCAGCAAAGTGTCGCTCCTGCAGCCTTGCCACGTCCTCCAGAACACATGAAGTGGAGGCTGCTACTTCTGTAGCAGTGAGACTTTAAATCACAGACAACTGAAAGTCAAGGAAAGACATGAGTCTTCCTGTGGTGGTCTCACGATAAACAACATACGCATTGTATGTTGCCATTAGGATCAGGTGCGTAAACAGTTTCTTATACCAAGTGCGAGATTTACGACTCGCATTGTATGGCTGAAGAACCTGGTCGTTCTTGTCCACGCCGCCCATGTACTTGTTGTAATCAAGTATACAGGTGGGCTTGTGGACTTCGGCCATCTGACCCCAAACCGTGACAGGGGAAGTGCTCTCAGCATGAATTGTAGTGAGCACATACACATCACGCCTATCTGAGAACTTGACTGCGAGCAGTTCGTTGGAATGCAACGCAGTGCTCTGGGATTTCTGGAGCTTCTTGCAAACAAGCTCCTGCGGGAATACTTTGCGGCGACAATGAATTGTACCGCAAGCCACGGTACCAGCTTTGTAGAGCTCACTGAACAGCTCTACTCCTGTATAGAAATTGTCCACATAAAGGTTATAACCTTTGTGAAGAAGTGGCTGGACAAGCTCCCATACAATCTTTCCTGTGACCCCTAGCGTGGAAGGACAACCTACAGGGTTAAGAGTTGTGTCCTTCCCTTGTATACACTCTCAAGCTGTACACATAGCCAGTCGAGCTCTCACACAGCATGTACAGCTTGATGCCATAGCGAGCGCGTTTGCTCGGAATGGACTGCCTAAACAGCAGCCGCCCTTTATACAAGATCAAAGACTCATCAATGGCTATATTCTTTCCAGGAGTATAAACCTCTGGAAACCTGGCAGACAAATGTTCCATGACAGGCCGATTTTTGAACAACCTGTCATGGTCTGGATGGTCCCGGGGCAATGCAGCAGAATTGTCATTGAAATGCAGCATGCGCTGCAATAGCAAAAAACGATCTCTGCTCATGTATGGTGCGAAGATGGGGGTTAACCAAACCGTGCGAATAGACCAGTAGGATAGCAAGGTTGGTTTATGCACTATCCCCATTTTAAGCGTGAGGCCCAAAAAAATCTTCAACTCCCCTAAAGTAGTGGGAGTCCACTTGCGCGCCCTAGAACGAGGCCCAAGAGTGCCTCCTTGCTCCCTCAGAAATTGTTCGGCACGCAAATTTGTTTGCTGCACAATTTCGTCAAGGAAGTCAACATCCAAAAAGAGATGGAAGTAGTCAATTGGCAAAAAATTCGCCGTATCAACTTTACAACCAGCGTCACCACTGAAAGGCGGAATTTGGGGCTGAACTAAATTGGGAGGCTGCCAAGACAGCACTCCGTCTGTGCTTGCGGCCACACGTGCTTGCACTCTGGGTTGCTCTAACCTGTTACTGGTGTCCTGTTGCACAGACTGTGATGGCAAAGGGACAGCACGACTGACATCGTCTCCTTCAGAATCACTGGACAATGAGTCGTCGGATGGAACTGCGCAGACTGAAAAATCACTCCCAGATTCGGCTCCATTGTCCTCTCCCTCAGATGCTGTCTCAGTATCTGCTGTCTCAGTCTCTGATCCTGCCTCAGAGCTGGACTCCAGAACCAGACTTAGGGCCTGGGCAGCATTCATCCAACGATATGCCATCTCTGCTGGTGCCTACAACTATCCTTTTAAAACACTATCCTACGTAGAAGGCAGATAGGTTGTTGGTTTTAAAGTGTAGGTGGGTGTGTGCGTGAGTGAAGTGTTTAATAGTAAATAATGACGAAGTCACCTTACCTTTCCTTTGCAAAATCCGAACGCTCTCCAAAAAGACTAAGAAAGAGAGAAAAAAGACACAGTATTACTTTACCTTGCCACATACCCATCATCGCAGCCTTTTGGTGCTGGTGAAAGCCAGTGCAACCAGCAATTTGGCGCCAAGATACCTACGGGTGAACGTGTGCTTTACAATTGCACACTTTGACCTCCTTTGACTCCCTCACTACCATCCTTGCAAACGTGCCCCTCATCTCTCCATAGCCCCTCTCTCACATACATTTCATCTGTTTCAAAGTGTTTCTACTGCGTGGCTTTACTAATCCACTTAGCTATCCACATAATACAGATCTGTTCTTTCCAGCATGGCCTTTATGGCGTCAAAACTGCCACTAGACAAAAGTCAGATATCTCTATCTAGCAGGAATTTTTATTTGTACTCTGCAGCAGTACCACTCTTTACTGCCTTTCATGTAACTTCAAAACTCCATTTCCTTGTTTCCTAAAAAGAAAAACAGCACTCGCAGGGGCAGTTGCTAGAGTTTATTTGCAACGCTACAGAGCTTGGATAAATATCGCGGACGCACCCCCGCGTTTGTAAAGCACCCATCCGCGAGTGCGCCGTTCAAAGAGCATATATATATATATATATATATATATATATATATATATATCCAACTCCACGATGCCACACAAGGAGCCCACAGCCTTGACAGGGCGGCCAGTGCTCCAGGAGCGGGGCTTCCTGAATATAAACACCAACTAATCCTCCTTTCACATCAAAAGAAGTGCACCAGCGCTGGTTGTGTCGTTTTTAAAATCATTTAATTCATGGAACACCACAGAAGCAATGAGGCTCACACTCCCAACGTTTCTGCTCACCAGAGCCTTGATCACGGGAAAGCTCTCTGATTTTCAAATTGTCCACGTGATTGATTTAAAAACGCAGACCGTATTCTTTTACTAGTGCGCAAGGGAATAATTAATCAACTTCAAATGCACGGAGAAAAGTGCAAATCCATTTTCAGTGTTCAGCGCTAAATAACATTTTCCCAGGGGGCAAGCAGGTCAGGCTCCCACACACTAACTCCAACTCCACGAGGCCACGCAAGGAGCCCACAACTTATTGTGTGTGAGCCTGACCTGCTTGCCCGCTGGGAAAAGAAAGGATTTCCCTGTGCGTGGAAAGTAAGGGATGCAAAAGGATGAAATTCCTACATTGCGGGCTGATGTCCCCTTTAAAAGAGTAAGTGGAACTGAAAAGCAGAATATGCAATTGGGGCACACAAGACTTTGTAGCTAAGGGAATGACATACTATGGAAGAAATGTTATTTAGCGCTGAACACTAAAAATGGATTTGCGGTTTTCTCCGTGCGTTTGAAGTTGGTTAATTATTCCCTTGCGCTCTCTGCAAAAGAATACGGTCTGCGTTTTTAAATCAATTACGTGGACAATTCGTAAATCAGAGAGCTTTCCCGTGATCAAGGCTCTGGCGAGCAGAAACGTTGGGAGTGTGAGCCTCATTGCTTCTGTGATGTTCCATGAATTAAATAATTTTAAAAACGACACAACCAGCGCTGGTGCACTTCTTTTGATGTGAAAGGAGGATTAGTTGGTATATATATATATATATATATATATTCCCTCCGTTCTGCTCCTCCAACAGACGTACTCGGACTCCACACGTATGCTTGTGAAATAATTTATTTGCAGGAAACAACGCGTTTCGGCATCCGCCTTGATCACGTTTCAAAGTTGCAACAAACAGTGATTGAATTTAAACTATGCCTAACATAGACATAGGACTAATACCTCATACGTGTAGCACCCACTAGAAAATGGCATCCATTTTGGAAGTTCTTGATACAATAAATATATATATACAATTTAAACTAACCTCATAGTTTGATAATTTACAAAAGAGAATTATAACTCCCATAAGTGTTACATGTAAAAACATACACAATTAATTTTTTAAAATATTTTTTGAAATAATGTTTGCATTTTTATTCGTCACTATGTTTGCTCCACAATACTCGCAAATACGTATTTTGCTTAAAACGAGATTTTCACCCAAGCCTATTGGTGACTGATGTGTATGTCATTTTACTAATCATAAGGTATCAACTAATAAAGTTTTTTGCATTGAATACCTGCTGGAAACATTGTGCCATAACACAAACAAACACCAATGATGTATAATTACAGCACTAACGGCTCTGTGGGCGGATATACCCATAGGTCTCTACACAGATGTACAATTAATTATTTATACATCACACTACATCTCGCCCGGTGGGCAAATATTCCAAGGACAATTTTGCTATTTAAATCAGTTGTCCCAAATGCGTATTTTGCTTAAAACGAGATTTTAACCCAAGCCTATTGGTGACTGATGTGTGTGTCATTCTACTAGTCATAAGGTATCAACTAATAAAGTTTTTCTGCAATGAATACATGCTGAAAACATTAACGGCTATGTAGACCGATACACCCATAGGTCTCTACACAGATGTACAATTAATTAATTATTATTATACATCACGCTTCATCTCGCCCCAGTGGGCAAATATTCCAAGGACAATATTGCTGTTTCAATCGGTTATCCCAAATAAGTGGAACCCATAGCTGGAAAACATGATTAGACACTCGAATCATTGTAGCCCCAAGATCGACAAGATGCCATTTCATACCTAATAAAAAACCAAAAAATAAAAAATAAAATGTTAAAAGTGTTTAAAATCACAAAAGGGTCGAATACCGTCTAATGTTCATACATATACAAATTTCATTCCATCAAGTGAACAGCTAGTTCCTCGCTCGAATTTAACCCGTTTGGGGTCAGACAATCAAAATCAATAATGTACTTTGACTCCAATTTACGCAGGGATAATTCCCGATTACCTCCCCTGACACCCATAACAACCGCATCAATCACCACCATTCTCAAAAGATTTTCATTTTGGAAGTGACAATCATAAAAGTGCCGTGCTACTGGATACTGCTTGTTATTATTCCTAATAGCACGAACATGCTCCAATACTCTCTCTTCGCCCGATGTATTGTGCTTCCCACGTACCACTTGTTACACGGGCATATCAGAACATATACACAATACATAGAATTGCATGTCAACGACTTGCGTATTGTAAACTCCCTGTCAGTGTTAGGAATACTCAATGTACAACAGTCAATGCTCTTACGACATGCTTTGCAGGTTTTACAGCATCTGAAACCAGATCTAGTCTTGTTCCTACTCATGTCCTGTTTCCTCACATGGTTGTGGCTCAAGTCATCCCTCAATGATCGACTTTTTCTGAAGGTGATTTGTGGGTTGGTGGATATATATGGTTTGAGATGTCCATCAGTAGATAGCACATGCCAATGTTTTTTAAAGATCTTTCTAATCTCATGGGCTTGTCCCAAAAAAGTGGTCACAAATCTTACTGTCTCCTCCTTCGTATCTTGTCTATTAGGATGAAGCAATTCGTTTCTGGTAGTAGTCTCCACTTTATTACAGGCTTGTCTGATGGTTATAGCTTTGTAACCTCGTTCTTTAAAACGATTACACATAATACCCTTCTCTGTCTGGTATGCCAGCTCTGTACTGCAGTTCCGTTTAGCCCGTAACAGCTCCCCATAGGGGATGCTGTCAACGAGATTACGAGGATGAGAGCTTCTGGCACTCAAAAGGCTATTCCCTGATGTCTTTTTACGGAACAGACTTGTTGCCAACATTTCACCTTGGATTTACACATTTTAAGTAATTATACTCCTCCCATTCGAGTAAGCCCCTCTCTCTCCACTCTATCAGCAAATTCCCAAACCTTTTGTTGGACTCCGCCAATCTCAGCAAATGTAGAGATGTTATAACATGTGGTGTCATCCAATTGTCTAACTCCCTCAGCTAGGTATTTGTCCCTATCTAGCACCACCACATTCCCACCTTTGTCAGATTGGCGTATCACAATTTTGTTGTCATTTTTTAGATTTTCCACTGCCTTTATCTGATCAAAAGAGAGATTTTTCTTATTAATCGGAATTTTCTTATGTCTCAATTTCTTTAAATCATTTAAGACTCCTTTAACTCTTCAGATTTTATCTTCCTTGGAAGGGGTGATCTATCGAGAGAAGAAATGTTGGATAATTGTGAAATGGATTTGGGGGTGAATCCAGTAAGTAATTTTAGGCCCAGGTCGAGATTTTTGCCTAATATTGTGTGTGAGGCAGTGGAAGTCTTTGAAAAAGGAGTCTTAAATGATTTAAAGAAATTGAGACATAAGAAAATTCCGATTAATAAGAAAAATCTCTCTTTTGATCAGATAAAGGCAGTGGAAAATCTAAAAAATGACAACGAAATTGTGATACGCCAATCTGACAAAGGTGGGAATGTGGTGGTGCTAGATAGGGACAAATACCTAGCTGAGGGAGTTAGACAATTGGATGACACCACATGTTATAACATCTCTACATTTGCTGAGATTGGCGAGTCCAACAAAAGGTTTGGGAATTTGCTGATAGAGTGGAGAGAGAGGGGCTTACTCGAATGGGAGGAGTATAATTACTTAAAATGTGTACATCCGAGGACCCCCATTCTCTACCTTCTACCAAAACTTCATAAAAATGCATTGGACCCTCCAGGGAGACCCATAGTCTCTTCTATGGGATCCTTACTTGAGAACACCTCACGATTTATTGATCATTATCTGAGGCCGTTTGTAGTAGCTCTTCCCGCTTACCTGAAAGACACCACCCACTTTTTAACAATTATTGATGGCATTTACTGGGAATCAACATATACTCTGGTCACCCTCGATGTGTGTAGTCTTTACACGAGTATCCAGCATGATTGTGGTATACAGGCGGTGAAACATTATTTAAGGACACGTTCCATCTCTTTACTGCACCATTCGGAAATGTTGGTGGACATGATTTATTTTTGCCTTACCAACAATTTTTTTATTTTTGATGATTCGGTGTACAGGCAGTCACAGGGCACCGCGATGGGCACCTGCTTCGCCCCCAGTTACGCTAATCTATTCATGGGCTGGTGGGAGGAGCAGGTGTCCACGCAAATGGTAGAATTTGAGAACAATGTGGTCCTGTGGCTGCGGTACATCGATGATATTTTCATGGTGTGGAATGGTAGTGCTGAAGCAGCTAAGAACTTTGTGAGCAAACTGAATGTGAACACGCGTAATCTTGTGTTCACTGAACAGATAAGTAACACATCTATTGAATTTCTAGACGTTTTAGTGGAAATCCAAGGTGAAATGTTGGCAACAAGTCTGTTCCGTAAAAAGACATCAGGGAATAGCCTTTTGAGTGCCAGAAGCTCTCATCCTCGTAATCTCGTTGACAGCATCCCCTATGGGGAGCTGTTACGGGCTAAACGGAACTGCAGTACAGAGCTGGCATACCAGACAGAGAAGGGTATTATGTGTAATCGTTTTAAAGAACGAGGTTACAAAGCTATAACCATCAGACAAGCCTGTAATAAAGTGGAGACTACTACCAGAAACGAATTGCTTCATCCTAATAGACAAGATACGAAGGAGGAGACAGTAAGATTTGTGACCACTTTTTCGGGACAAGCCCATGAGATTAGAAAGATCTTTAAAAACATTGGCATGTGCTATCTACTGATGGACATCTCAAACCATATATATCCACCAACCCACAAATCACCTTCAGAAAAAGTCGATCATTGAGGGATGACTTGAGCCACAACCATGTGAGGAAACAGGACATGAGTAGGAACAAGACTAGATCTGGGTTCAGATGCTGTAAAACCTGCAAAGCATGTCGTAAGAGCATTGACTGTTGTACATTGAGTATTCCTAACACTGACAGGGAGTTTACAATACGCAAGTCGTTGACATGCAATTCTATGTATTGTGTATATGTTCTGATATGCCCGTGTAACAAGTGGTACGTGGGAAGCACAATACATCGGGCGAAGAAGAGAGTATTGGAGCATGTTCGTGCTATTAGGAATAATAACAAGCAGTATCCAGTAGCACAGCACTTTTATGATTGTCACTTCCAAAATGAAAATCTTTTGAGAATGGTGGTGATTGATGCGGTTGTTATGGGTGTCAGGGGAGGTAATCGGGAATTATCCCTGCGTAAATTGGAGTCAAAGTACATTATTGATTTTGATTGTCTGACCCCAAACGGGTTAAATTCGAGCGAGGAACTAGCTGTTCACTTGATGGAATGAAATTTGTATATGTATGAACATTAGACGGTATTCGACCCTTTTGTGATTTTAAACACTTTTAACATTTTATTTTTATTTTTTGGTTTTTTATTAGGTATGAAATGGCATCTTGTCGATCTTGGGGCTACAATGATTCGAGTGTCTAATCATGTTTTCCAGCTATGGGTTCCACTTATTTGGGATAACCGATTGAAACAGCAATATTGTCCTTGGAATATTTGCCCACTGGGGCGAGATGAAGCGTGATGTATAATAATAATTAATTAATTGTACATCTGTGTAGAGACCTATGGGTGTATCGGTCTACATAGCCGTTAATGTTTTCAGCATGTATTCATTGCAGAAAACTTTATTAGTTGATACCTTATGACTAGTAGAATGACACTCACATCAGTCACCAATAGGCTTGGGTTAAAATCTCGTTTTAAGCAAAATACGCATTTGGGACAACTGATTTAAATAGCAAAATTGTCCTTGGAATATTTGCCCACTGGGGCGAGATGTAGTGTGATGTATAAATAATTAATTGTACATCTGTGTAGAGACCTATGGGTATATCCGCCCACAGAGCCGTTAGTGCTGTAATTATACATCATTGGTGTTTGTTTGTGTTATGGCACAATGTTTCCAGCAGGTATTCAATGCAAAAAACTTTATTAGTTGATACCTTATGATTAGTAAAATGACATACACATCAGTCACCAATAGGCTTGGGTGAAAATCTCGCTTTAAGCAAAATACGTATTTGCGAGTATTGTGGAGCAAACATAGTGACGAATAAAAATGCAAACATTATTTCAAAAAATATTTTAAAAAATTAATTGTGTATGTTTTTACATGTAACACTTATGGGAGTTATAATTCTCTTTTGTAAATTATCAAACTATGAGGTTAGTTTAAATTGTATATATATATTTATTGTATCAAGAACTTCCAAAATGGATGCCATTTTCTAGTGGGTGCTACACGTATGAGGTGTTAGTCCTATGTCTATGTTAGGCATAGTTTAAATTCAATCACTGTTTGTTGCAACTTTGAAACGTGATCAAGGCGGATGCCGAAACGCGTTGTTTCCTGCAAATAAATTATTTCACAAGCATACGTGTGGAGTCCGAGTACGTCTGTTGGAGGAGCAGAACGGAGGGAATATATTTATTGGGCTTCCGGTAGCCCCAACTCGGACCGCCCGTGAATTTGCCAGGCAGATCCCGTAACCGGAGTTGGTGTAAAATATATATATATATATACACACATATATACATATATATATACACGCACACACACACACATATATAATACATTTTAACTCTACATATATTTATATATATGTATCTATATACATATATATGTATATAGATACATATATATATCATTCACTCTGTAGACTTATGTATATATATGTATCTATATACACATATATATGTATATAGATATACATATATACATATATCATCTACAGAGAGAAAGAGACTCTCTCTCTACATATATATATATATATATATATATATATATATATATATATATATATATATATATATATATATATATATATATATATATATATCCACAATTTTCCAAGTAAAACGCACTCTCAAAGTCTTGGATGCCAAGCAGGAAGCTCATTTATTGCTCGTTACGCGTTTCGACAATTACTGTCTTGATCACACGAAAAGTACGGCAAACAAGAGCGTGCATTTAAAACAATCATGGTAATAGACATGGGACTACAAATTACACTCTACCTGTGTTGTAAAACTGTCGGCCATTTTGTAACGTGAAGAATAAATATATCAATACAACTTTATGTAATGGCACTCGTTACTGTACATTTTACACCGCATGAAATATCTCTTCAATTGTTTAAATGCACAAAATACATTCATTTATAACTCAATTCGAGTTACACCACCTTGTTACATGAGGCAATACGAGCATGCTAAGTTTGCCTGAACATGGGAAACGGACTAACGAGTTATACTTCTACTATGTGAAAGATACCAAAGACTTTCTTAATAAAATAGAAGGTCTTGTTTGGGAAGATAACTATTTTCTCATCACCCTGGACGTAAATTCATTATATACTATTATTGATCACGTCCAGGGGTAGAAGCATGCATGCATTACCTAGGCACTAGAAACATCATGTATTTGGAACATACTCACATGCTGGCTGATATGATGATGCTATGTCTTAAAAATAACATCTTTATGTTTGATGGGGTGTTACACAGGCAAGTGCGGGGTACGGCAATGGGTACATGCTTCGCACTCTAGCTTTGCTAATCTCTTCCTAGGTAAATGGGAAGAAGAGATTCGCCTGGATATGTCACTCAATGGAGATTTCGAAAAAGTAGTTATGTGGCTCAGATATATCGATGATTTATTGATAGTATGGAAAGGTACTGAAATTGAAGCCATATCTTTCATCGATAAACTCAATAGCAACCAGTATAACATCAATCTGACACACAATATTAGCAAAAACAGGGTTGAATTTTTAGACACAAAGCTCGAAGTCATAGAAGGGAATCTAGTCACTAGTCTGTATAGAAAAGAAACAGCCGGGCAATAGTCTTCTTCATGCCCTCAGTGGCCACCCAGAGACCCTCAAATGGAGTATTCCATATGGGGAGCTATTGAGGGCAAAAAGAAATTGTAGCACTAAGGAGAAGTATCTGAAGGAACAAGAAATCATGCTTGAGAGGTTCAAACTAAGAGGGTATCCAAAATGGGTCCTAAACAAAGCATTAGAAAAAATAGGTAATGTCAGCAGACAAGAATCACTTGAACCAACAAAGAATACTGACAAAACAGAATCAGAAACCAGAGTCATCACTACCTACAATAGTCAATCGAAAAAAGTACAGAAAATCTTGGCAGACAATTGGAACATTCTTCAGACAGATACTATTATAGGTCGAGAGGTAGGTGAAAGACCACTAATCACCTATAGAAAAGGGAGAAATTTAAGAGACATCCTTGTGAAAGGTGATATCACAGAAATAAAGAAAAATAATTTCCATGACCTCAAAGGCTTCTTTCCATGTGGGCATTGTAGGGCATGTAAATACAGTTATTCTGTCAAAGAGTTTAGTATTCCGGGGTGTACACAGAAGTGGAAAATCAATCAATTCCTTACCTGCAGCAGTAACTTTATAGTGTACATTTTGGAATGCCCGTGCAAATTAAGGTATGTAGGTAGCACTACATTTATGGCTAAGAAAAGAATCATGGAACATCTGAGAGCCATTACGAATGTAGATATACACTACCCTATTGCTAGACACTTTCTAGAATACCATCAATCCAACAATTCATTACTTAGATTCTTTGTAATCGAACAAATAACTCTAGGGAATAGAGGTGGCAACAGAGAATTGGCCCTTAGACAAAAAGAATCCAGATGGATACTGGAATTAGAAACAAAATTCCCGGGGGGCATAATTTAAGTGATGAATTGGCCTCACACCTCCATGTTAACTGAAAATATATTATAGAATTGGTTTTACAAGTACTGTTGTTATAAGATACCGTTTCATTGTGAAAGTAATTGTATAATACTGTTTATTGTGTAAATATTGTTTATTTAATGAAACTGTACTGATTTTGTTTTTTATCTTATTCTTCTCATTCACAGGAGGAAAGGAAGGGACCCACCACTCTGCATGGTCACTTCACGGGTTCCCTACCCTTTTCTTCCCCGGGCTCGGGTGAACACTGAATCAGATAAGAGACTCCTTTCTTAAAAATCCTTTCACTAGTTCAATTTATAATTCATACTTTATTTTATTTTTTGCACTTAATTTATGAACTTGGTTATATAGACTCTGACTTTATGTACTAGCCACTTGGCAAGTCCATTTTAAAACCTGTTGTTTGTACTAAATTCTCGTAGTGTAATTAGCTCATACTAAAATGTTATTCCTCTGCATTTTTTAACCACTGTGTGAGATATACGATGCGCATTTATAGAGGTATTACCGAGCACAATAACACATGTCTCAAGAGGCATTAGACCGCATGTATAATAATTTTCACAATATATAACACCCTTATATTGATGAGGCAACTGTACAGTAATAACACAAAAACACCGTAGATATAATGGCTGAAATTCTTTATTATAAGATTGAGCATATAGGACATATGCCACTAGTGCTATTTAAATATTGAAATATTGAAAAAATCTGTGAAACACAATTAACCTGTGATAAAATCTTAATTATATGGTACTATACCGGTTTCATGGTTAATAAAAGAGACACGAGTAGAAGTATAACTCGTTAGTCCGTTTCCCATGTTCAGGCAAACTTAGCATGCTCGTATTGCCTCATGTAACAAGGTGGTGTAACTCGAATTGAGTTATAAATGAATGTATTTTGTGCATTTAAACAATTGAAGAGATATTTCATGCGGTGTAAAATGTACAGTAACGAGTGCCATTACATAAAGTTGTATTGATATATTTATTCTTCACGTTACAAAATGGCCGACAGTTTTACAACACAGGTAGAGTGTAATTTGTAGTCCCATGTCTATTACCATGATTGTTTTAAATGCACGCTCTTGTTTGCCGTACTTTTCGTGTGATCAAGACAGTAATTGTCGAAACGCGTAACGAGCAATAAATGAGCTTCCTGCTTGGCATCCAAGACTTTGAGAGTGCGTTTTACTTGGAAAATTGTGGATATTAATAGCCGGTTTTGGGTTTTCCGGCAGCACGCACCACCTAACAATGGGCTCGTTCCCGGAATGACCCTTCTTCGTGGATCTAAATATATATATATATATATATATATATAAAGAAAGAGATATCTCTCTTTCTCAATTTTTTTTTAATAGCCATGGCTTCCTGGGGGCCAACTGTGGCCCCCACGGAAAGCACATGGCTAGAAAAAAATTGCCCCACAGAGGGTCGGCCACTGAGCAGGAAGACCGACCCCCTGCCAATTTCGGCGCCATTTTGTATTTTTTATTTATTCCCAAAATGTATTACAATTTGGGGGCGATTGCGCCCCAAGGAGGGGGGCGATTGTGCCCCCAAGGAAAGCAAACATTAGAAAATAAATTAATATGCCCCCGGGGGGGGCGACCCATTACCACGAGGGCCGACCCCCCAAAAAGACATCCCTGGTGTCTAGTGGGGTTCTGGCCGTGGATCGCAGCGCTGCTGCGATCCACGGCCAGGAAACCCTTTCAGGAAGGCCTCGCTTGAAAGGAGACTCTCCCTTTCAAACGAGGCCTCCCTGAAAGCTGGGGAGGCCATTTACGGCCTGATTTCCCCATCGGAGTCGAGCGTGGCCTTACCTGTGGCTGTCCTCGGCTCCGGTAGGGAAATCAATGACGTCAGAGCACCTCGCGGCGCGCTGACGTCACAGATGGGAGGGAGGGAGAATACGGGGGGAAAAGCGGAAAGCCTTCCGTGTCTCCCCCGGGGGAAATAAAAAAAAAAAAAACGGGGGCTCCCTGGTGACAGCCAATGGACGTGCACCGCACCAGGGAGGTAGTGCTTGCGTCGGCCATTGGCCGACGCAAGCACCAAAGGGGTTAATCTTACCAAGAGTTTGTGATTATTTAGCTGACTAGATAGTTAGATAAGTGCTATTATTACCATCAACTACTCAACTAATTGGTCTATCGACCGAGAGGAAAGCGAGTTGATATACAGGTCTAGTTATGTATTTAGACTTGTCAAACATGACTCTATGAAGGAACTAAAATTCATGTCATTAAAACTTGACCCCCAGCGCATCAGGGAATTGGGTGAATGTGTATGGGCCATTGTATGAATTATTGATGAGTACTGATCCCTGATTAAGTGTCGCGCTGGATCAATACTACACCTGCATAATAGACCATCCATTTTTGTATTTCTCTGTGTCACTCCTTGTCATTTGTTTCAATACATTATTAGCTGTGTTTTTTTTTCTATTTTTGAATCATCACAAATTCGTCACGAATTATCGCAATACGTATTTTTTGGTTTTGTGGAACATTTGTGATAACTGCGTGTTTTTTAAAAGTGTAAAACAAATATATACACATATTTTAAACAATGTTTGATGATAGCTGTTTACTAAAATGCTATTTAAACTTCTCTAGCTCTGTAAACTTCTCTATCTGTAATCATTTTTAAATAAAATCCCTTTTAAATTGTATTTCCCATTTTTGTGACGCACCCTGGTAGTTGCAATGACGTTGGTATTCGGGAAGATCATGTGACTATGTAAGAAAGAGATTTGATTGGACAAGACGGTTTTCATTTATCTTCATAGAAAGTCCACACCCATTTCTGTGTTCTTGAATCTTCCAATCATTTTTGGATTATTGGCAAGAGCTACCCTGTGCTTTTCTTATTGCACGGTGTTTGGTGTTTTCTATTGCTTTTTGTTCCCAACAAAAAGGCAACAGGTGGAGGTGCTACAGCAGCCAGAGGAGCAGGAGGTAGAACAAGTAGACTGTGCTGATGAAGAGCTTGCACCAAAAAAACAAAGCATTGCTTGGGAATTCTTCACCATTTCTTCAGGAGAATCCAAGGCAGTCATCAAATTGGTCAAATGCAGCTTGTGTGACAAGACCGTCTCAAGAGGTACAAATAAAAAATATTCATGTGGTACAACTTCCATGTTGTACCATTTTAAAACGTACAATTTTAACAACTTGAAGGCGGCAAGGAAGGAGAGAGATGGAGAGGGACCCTCTACATCTTCAGCTGCACCATCTGTCCCAGGAGAGAGAGTTCCCAGTGAAGTAGAGGCGTTGTCCCCATATAGCTCCTTAATTGAGGCTTGTAAGCACGTATTGCCTGGACTTCAGCTCAACGCTAACAGCTGGAGATCAGTCTGTTGATGCCATCATTAAAGCTGCAAAGCAACATAGATGCTAATTTTTTCATTTATCCTAGTTTTTGCACTATTTTGTGCTGCTTGTTCCAATTCTTTCACCCCCTCATTGCCATTTTGTTTGATTAAAAATACCAAAAAAATACATAATGTTAGAAAATCACAAAAAGACAGAGTTCTACAAAAAAGAAGGAAAAAAAAGGTTGTTGCCAGAATGGCCTTTTACGGGTAAAAAAAAGATAAAGTGTGCTGGATGGGTGAGTGAGTTGCTGCGTTACTGGCTGTAAAGGTGTGAGTGGTTGTGTGTGAGACTGAATGGGTGTGAGAGTAGCTGTGTGGGTGTGTGAGTGGGTGTGTGAGTAGTTGTACAGGTGAGTGAGTGCTAGTGTCAGTGGCTGTATGGGTCAGTGAGTGACTGTGTGAGTAGATGTATGGGTGAGTGATTAACTGTGTGACTGGTTATATGAGTGAGTGGCTGTATGAGTGAGAAAGTACTTGTGTGAGAGGCTGTATGGGTGAGTAAATGCTTGTGTGAAGGCCTGTACGGGTAAATTAGTGTCTGTGTCAGTTGCTATGTGGGTGAGTTAATGGGTGTGTTAGTGGCTGTATGAGTGAGTAAATGGGTGTGCGAGTAGCTCTATGGGGGAGTGAGTGCTAGTATGAGTGGCTGTATGAGTGAGTTAGTGGGTGTGCGAGTAGCTGTATAGGTGACCAAGTGGTAGTGTAAATGGCTGTATGGATGAGTGAGTGAGTGAGTGGGTGTATGATTGCTTCCATGAGTGGGTGAGAGGTTATGTGAGTGACTGTATGGGTGAGTGAATTGTTATATTAGTGACTGTATGGGTGAGTGAGTACATGTGTGAGTAGATGTATGGGTTAGTTAGTGGCTGTGTGAGTAGTCATATGGGAGAGTGACTGCTACTGTGAGTGGCTGTATGGGTGAGTGACTGCTAGTGTGATTGGCTGTGAGAGGGTATGTGAGTAGATGTATGGGTGAGCGAGTGATTGTCTAAATGTCTGTATAGATGAGTGACAGGCTATGTGATTACCTGTAGGAGTGAGTGGGTGTCTGACTGGTTGTATGGGTGACTGAATAGCTGGGTGAGTGAGTGTATGGGTAAATTAGTGGTTGCGGAAGTGGCTGCATGAGTGAGTGGGTTTGTAAGTAGCTGTGTTGGTGAGTGAGAGAATATAACAGTGACTGAATTGGGTGAGTGAGTGTGTCTGTGAGTGATTGTATGACTGAGTGAGTGGCTGTGTGAGTGGTCATATTGGAGAAAGAGTGGTTGTGGAAGTGGCTGTATAGGTGAGTGAGTGGGTGTCTCCAAATTAAATGTAATTCACATACGTTAAATTGAGTTCCTTGATCACATTTTTTTTTTCTCTTATCAGATTGATACAATACTCTCAGGAATTGTAAAAACTAAGCATAAGAATGGGACACCACTCTCATACATAGCAACCATAAATGGCAACCTTTTCAACTTTGCACTCTTTGAAAGTGCAGAAGGCAGCAAATAAAAACATATCTTTCATTTTTATTTTGTAACTCCACTTCAGAATGGTTAGTATGTGTTAATCCTTTCATGCACTTTTATAGGTAGGGTTTTTGTGCATAACCACAAATTATTCATGATCGTCGCGACGAATTTGCGAAAAAAACAGGAGTCCAAGAACATATTTAGCTTGGAACTTTTATGACTTTAGGAGTACAGTACAAGTTATTAATAAGCCCTCACTAGGAAACTCTTCTCACACAACAATCAATTTAAAGACCTCTAATTTGTTAAACAGACATCTCTCTCTTTAATACCGTTCCCCCAATACACTCTTAGTACAGTCTCCATAACAATCCACTAGAACCAGTAGCTCACAAGTTCGTATTGAATTCTAGAAGGGCCATACTATTTAACAAATGAGCTGCAGCATGTGCTGTTTACAAAGGAACAAATGATGGACAGAATGCTCAAGAATGCAAACATTCACCCTGGGTTTAATCCATTGTTTCTTTGCTCACTCTCTGAGTGAGTGCATGAGAATATGAGTGGGTCTCTGAGTGAGTGCATGAGTGTATGAGTGTCTGAGTGGAGCCATGAGTGGATTCATCAGTCTCTGAGTGGGTCTGTGAGTGGGTGTGTGAATCTCTAAATGAGTCTGTGAGTGGGTGCATGAGTGTCTCAGTGGCTCTCTGAGTGGATGTATAAGTGTCTGAGTGGGCCTGAAAGTGACCACATCAGAATATTGATGGGTTTGTGAGTGAGTTCATGAGTGTCTGTATGGGTCACTGAAAGAGTGTATGAGAATATGAGTGGGTCTCTGAGTGAATACAGGAGCATCTGAGTGGATCTGTGAGTGAATGCTTCAGTCTGTGAGTGGGGGTGTAAATCTCTGAGTGGGTCTGTGAGTGGGTGAATGAATGTCCCAGAGGCTCTCTGAGTGGGTGCATGAGTGTCTGAGTGTCTAAAGCATTAACATCTGAAACACCCTTTTTTGATATAGGCAAGTCCATAAACACTTTTTCTATGGAAATATGGTCCTAAGTATAGCTACCAACTGGTGACTAGGTTATTTATATATCTATATATATGTTCTTAAAAGTGTAGAAAATTAATAATTATATATTTCATTAGTTTAAATAAATTGACTTCGTACAAATATTAACTATATTTTTAAATGTTATTAAAAATAAAATGTAATATACATTAATAAAAAAACTTATTTTAATTATATTTACTCAGTATTAATTTAAATAAATATCTTAGTTTGGATGTTTTTATTTTATTTCATCTAAAGATTCATATTTCTAAAATCAATTAATATAATTATACGACATATTATTTAGTACAATTTTATCCGGAATAGATAATGTATAGAAACAGTTTTTATTATTTGTCTTTGGTAAAAAATATTTACATGTATTTACATTGCTTTTTTACAATCAAATTAAACATTATTTTAAGAAATAATAAGACTTTAAGCATTTTCCCTCTTGTACTGCAGTAGGGTAGATCACCACAATGGTGTGGAGATTCCTACCAAGGTGGTGGAGATCTCAGCCGAGTGTGAAAAGCTACAAGTAGAAACATTACTCTGGCATATTTGGCTCTACTTGCTGGGTTTCAGGGGACACTTTGGAGTACATTCATACTTGGAAATGATGAATAGGCATGTAGTTCATGTGTCAATGAACATTTGTGAAAAGGCGTAAATTAGTTTGAATTTTAGAACATATATTTATTTGGCTATATCAATAAATTATATATACAACTTAGGAAAGTAGTTAATTATTTTAAAATTCACTGATAAACTTTATCTAAAAATAACATTATTTTAACCCCTTAAACTTTTGTTAAAAATAAAAAATAATTTTAACTAATTCAGCACATACATTTTAACGAAAAGTAACACTTATCAAATTAAAATACAAATGTTGCTTTTGTGGGATTTTTTATATTATGCTGTAAGAAATATTATTTAAAAATTAGATAATTCTATTTAAATTAATTAATTATTCAATATACATTTAATCTAATTAGTTGGAGTGCTGTAACCTTTTTTTATCACCTCTATCACAATATTTGTTTTTTTTTACATTTACATTTTATTGTAAGCTACTTACATATTTTTTTTCAAGAATAATAAGCCTTAAACATTTTCCATATAATTTGCTATTGGGAGGACTCCACCACTGTGGTGCTTTGAGGACTGCTGCTGTTCATCAGAAACCACCTCATCTTGGCTGAACTTTTCTGTGAAACCAGAGCTGCGGCTTTTAGCTATTCTCTCTTTTGACTTTCCCCCTTCCGGCTTCACCCAGCGCATGTTGTTTCTGGGATGTCTGGTAATGGCAGTGTCTCATGAGGAGGGACTTGGTGAATAGGCGACTAGGGGAACGTGGTGTAAACAGACCTGATACAGGGATGAAGTAGCAGGCAGCGTGGAGGTTTGGCAGCCCCCAGAAGCTTTGGCGCTGAGGCAAGAGGAAGCTCTCCAAGAGCAATTGACAGGGTCTATGCGGGTGAAAGCCGTTGCCTCTAATTAAGAGAACTGCAGGATCTACTTGTGCGGGCAAGAGAATTGGCGGGACTTCGAGGGCATGACTGATTTATGGAGCTGGTGCTGGGCATGCCGCTGATGGGTAAAGGCTTGCACAGAGGAGTGAAAAGGCAGAGGAGCAGCACAAACAACAGGAAAACAGGAAGCAAAGGGCGAAGGGATACATCCAGCACCAGCAGCTCTTATGAGCGTGACATCAGGTCTAAGGGGCATGCAGCCAGAATTACGGCCCTTGGCAGGGGCCTGATTAGTGGCAGCAGCCATGATGAAGGCACTGAGGACAAAAACAACAGCTCACTAAAGGTGCCTGAAGCCTGAATGGCAGTAGCAGGGATGGTGCTTGCAGGGAATGTGACCAACAGACAGTGCATGGTGAACCTCAATAACAATGCAGTGCAGGGGAAGTTGGGCCCCGAGGGTTGGTGCGCAGAGGCAAGAGGGAGCTGGGACTGCATTTGGCATTGCTAACTCTGGTATGCAAGTGGGAGTGCTCAAATCCATGTGGCAGGGCACCTTAGAGGCCCAGGGTACACTTGAGCAACTTCAAGTGCTCACCCGTGGGCACAAAACTGTTGGCTCCTTCACAATGGGCCAAGCACATTAGGGCCTATGAACATGGGACCCCAGGCATCAGTCCCCCTTCTGTAAATGGAAGCCCCATGGTGGCCTTGGTAGGGGATAGGTAGCACTCCACCTCCTTTTTGCAACCAAAATAGCTGGCCTAGAAATGGGTCTTGGCTGAGGCAATATTTCAAGGGGATGCCAGAAGGGCACTCGCAGGGTGGCACAGGCACAAGCACCAGGGAGACATCCCCCACAGGAGGCCCAGTAAGGGGCAGCACGCATTGTGAAGGACCCACCAGTAGCAGGGTGGTCCCAGAGGGTCAAACTGGGCTGAAGGTGAGAAGAGTAAAAGAGTAGTCAACAATAACTCCACTGGGAAAATCATCAAGCAGGCCAGGCCTGGAAACATGCAGGATAGTCAGGTGGGTGACTCTACAAAGGCTTTGTCAGCAGGGGCGGCACCTGGAATAGCATGCAGGAAGTACACCAATGAATACATCAGGTCTTCACCCGGGGGCCCCTCTATTATTACCGGTGAGTCAGGGTTAACCAACCTTATTCCCCTATTGGTAAAGAAGAAGATCTGGCGCAAGGAGTTTTTTTTACCTGTTTTCTCTGTTAGAGGTGCACTAGACAGGGTTGTATTTAACAATATATGACATGAAAGATGAGGACAGGAAGGAAAGGTGCAAACCTAAAGTAGAGTGGTCCATTGATAACTGGCTACAATCATTTAGACATACAAAAAGGTATCCCACCTAGAGTATCATTTATGGTGTGCTGGGCAATGCTAGTCCTCACTATGGCACCGTGTTCCTAAATGCAGGGGAGGAAAGACTTCCTTTTTTTTTTAATAACCCTCACACACTATGCTTTATCATCCGGTTCACCCTGGCTCTTAAAGGTCAGGGTGGTCTCAACCATCTTCCAGGGAGCTCTTACCAGAAAAGACCAGGGGTGTAATATAAAGATTAAAATTCCCTACACTGCTCCAAGGAATCCCTTTATTGGTGGAGTGGTCGGGATGTTAAAACTAAAAACTATGGGGCCGATTCACAGAACTAATCTGAGATAAAATCCTAAACTTACTACTTTTGGTATTTACAGAAGGCATTTAGTAGTAGTAAAGTTAGGACTCCTAACTTTACTATTACTAAACTGAGATAAAATCCTAAGCGTACTACTTTTGAGTATTCACAGAAGGCATTTAGCAGTAGTAAAGTTATGACTCCTAACTTTACTACTACTAAATGCCTTTTGTGAATACCGAAAGTCATAAAGTTAGAATTTTTTCTCAGCTTAGTAGTAGTAAATGATGGTCCTAAGACCCTTTACCAACATGTTTCAGCCCTACTCTATGGCCTAGATAGGTCCAGGGCTTTCGTCAGGGTGATGCGACTCACCTCCCAAGTGTATTCAACTCATTAAGCTATTTTGTATTTGTAAATGTGGTGCATGCAAATTCGTGCATGCTTAGGCAATAAATACACTTGCCCCTTTCTTCTTTCCGAATCTAACCTTTAATTAAAAAATGGCCATATTACTTCTGGTCTTCATAATACTTCTTGTTGTGACAACCAGTGAATCATGTAGAATCCCCTCATGAGATTCTCACTTGTGGCATGCATCACCCAGTGCACGCTATTTCGGTGGTCACAGTGGAACTTCCATGTTGGCCACCCATTAATCACTCATGGAGTACTTGTTTATGAGCCATTCTGAGCAAGTCTCCTTCTGTAATACACACATTACATTTCTCATTAATTTAGCGAGAGACATTGGTGTATCATGTATATTTTGTGTCATAAGAATCTCAGTAGCCTTAACAGTGCCTATTTAATACTGATAGGTTCCTTTCCCAGATCAGAGCATTAGCATTGTTTTTTTAAACATCCATTGTATGATTTTAAAACACACTGCAAACATTCATGCACTCATCAGCTAAGAACACACATAGCAATTAGAGCCAGACTCATTTCAGGTGGTGATAACTCCATTGCCGATGCTCTTTCTCATTTTCAGTGGAAGATGTTCCAACAGCTGGCTCCGCAAGCAGATAAAAACATGATGTACATCCTGATCGGTTTGTGGAACCTAGCTAACTTGACCTAGTGGCATTGGTGGATCAAGCGCTAGCCCAAAAACTGCTCCCAAATACTGTGTTAGCACATTCCAAGGGGTAATCAGCACACAGGGACTGGACAGTGTGACAAATGGGGATGTTGAAAGATTCATACATTGGGTGTTCACAAAGAGAAAGGGCAAGTCTAGGGCTAAATTGTACCTTAACACAGTTCCATACTTCTTCAAGTTGCACACGGGAACTGACCCTACAGGCTCCTTTATCTGCTGTATGCCTATGAAGGGGTGGGGGCGCATTCAACCAAGGCAGAAGGGTCTCAGGCAGCCTATTGACTTCAGCAAAATGAGATTATTCCAGTTGCTGCCCATCATATGTGGGTCAGCAAGTGAGGTTGGTATGTTTCGGGGCATACAGGATCAGTGAACTAGTGCCCCCCTCTAAGACTAGCCCGGGAACCACTTACATATGGAGTGAGGATGTCCACCTCAGGGTGGATAACATGATAGTGAGGCTTAGACAGTCTAAAACCGATCAAGAGGGAAAGGGTAGATACATGCAACTGGACTGCCTCGCTATCACGATGCTGTCCGATATGCCTTACGCAGGCGTACATCCAGCAGAGACCTCCAAGGGGATAGCCCTTTGTTAACACACACCAGGAAGGTACACACCTCCGCTGATTTCAATTCTCAGCAGTGCTGAAGATAGCACTAGGGTGGGCGGGTCTTCCAGCTAGGGAATTTGAGTCACATACCTTTCTCATAGGTACAGCTACAACTGCAGCGGCCTGTGGTGTGGGTGAGGGCGCATAAAATGGTTCAGCAGGTGGTCGTCCGAAGCCTTTAAGGGTTACATCAGAACCAATGCCTTCTGAATAATATATCTTTTCACAGCAGGGGCCCCTGGAGGCAAGTGGACCGTCTGGATGCTGGGACACTCCTACATCACAAAGACACAGCAATGGGTGGCACCATGGAAAGAATACTGGGGCATTTGATTGTGTAACACAACATGTGGTGTGCTGGGTAGATCAGGAATGAGGTGGGCCCAGCTTATACCAGCTGTGCAGAGTGAGCTGCAATGGATGGAGAATCCAGATGCGATCTTGGTCCACTGGGGGGGGGGGCACCGACTTGGCTAGCTTAGGTAGGAAAAGACTCTTGGAGTCCATGGGGGCAGATCTCGCCACAGTGGCAAAACTGGCCTGATTGGTGGAGATTGTGAGAAGGTGGGTTGGAATATGCTGTCCACTAGTTAAAGTGAGCACCTTGTACCAGGCCACACGACCCTTATGATATATGAGGTCAAAGATAACCTTTAGAAAGCTATCTTAGTGGTAGCTGTGGAGAGCAGCCTTCAGGCTTAATCTTGAAGGAATGTAAAGCAGCTTGTTTTACCAGAACATCACCTCCAGAATGACTAAATGAAAGAAGAACCACACAGTAGTTATATAAAAATATGTATTTATTAATATAACACTCTCTACTAGTCTCTACACAAGACTAGGGCACAAAGCACACAATACTGAATCAATAGAACATTCATAAGTAGCAAAATACACAGCGGGCTCCAGGGGGAGACCGAACCATATACTAAAAAAATGGTATAACAATCACGACTTGGCTAGACACAGTGCCTAGAGCACGTAGAATCGCTGGGACCCCAAGGAACCACCCAGAGGAGTGACACAGGGAGCCCACGGAGGACGGGTGCAGTGTGGGAACACGACCGCGTGTTCCGTGCAACTCTATGGGAAAGTCGCGTTGCAAAATTACAAGTTAAGGACACTTCTACAAGGACTTCGAGCAAACCATTTGGAACATAGGAGGTTATAAGGCCAACCCACCAGCGAGTACTGAGGTACCGGTGTTTCCTAACCCAGAGGAGCCGGGTGCATAGGGGTCAAGTGATGTCGGAAACCTTCGTTGTTTTCAATGGAGGAGTGCAAAGAAGTCCTGCTGCCAGGAGGGCAAAGAGTGTCCGGTGGAATCCAAGCCTGGATTTGGGATGAGAGGAACCTGAAAGCAGAGGGGACAGAGTCTGGGTCACTTCAGGTGACCAGGGGCTCAGTAGTCGAAAACCCACCGATGTCGCGTGCTTCGGGTGTAAAGAGGGGTTGTTTGACTCTGCAGCCACGGGGACCAGGAGATGTCGAGGATGACCAAGTTCCGGACGTGAGCTGTCCCACAAAGGATGTCGAGTGCTGAGGGGTCGGTGTCCGGATGGAGAACGAACAAGCCTTAGCAAATGCAACCCATGCGGTCAGAGGAAACAGGTTACGGTGTGGAACAGCAAGATCCAGGGAACTCTCCAAGCAATGGAGAGTCAGGGCACGTCTGGAGCAACCAGGAAAGCTCAAGAACAAACAAGGTGACCCTCGCCAGGACCCACAGGCCAACGGACCAGGGATCGTGAGGAGACCTCAAGCAAGTTTGCAAAGTACCAGCCCACAGGACACTCGTGGAGTGGAGGCCGGAAATCGTTAGTGCAAATACTGCTCGGGGTCAGGACTACACAGAGTCCAATGCACAAGCTCGGGAATCATCACTAAGCATATTCAACTGCAAATGTATGCGGTACACAGGGGTTCGGGTTGCACGGTCTCCATGAGGGTTACTGGTCTCAGAATCATGGAGAGGGCAGATCGACCTCAGGGACCTTCGGGAACCCACCTCCTGTGTTGCTGAAATTTTTGGAGTCCTCAGGACCTTGGGAGAAGCAAACCGGTCAGATGTATCTTTGGTGCCTGCTTTTGCAGGGGAGTAACTCCTTTACTCTAAGGGAGATTCTTCAGTCGTCCAGCATCATGCAGGCAGTCGAAGTACTTGGTTTCTTCTTAGCAGAATCTTGTCCAGGTAAAATCTAAAGTCCTGTCGTCTAGTAACCCACTTTATACCCATGGGAAGGGGTTGGAAAGATTCTGTGGACCCTCCTAGGGGAGGGACAAGACAGAGGGGTGGCTACACCCATGTCCTTTGTCCAGTTACGTGCCAGAGCAGGAGCCAATGGCTGCCAGAACTGGTTTGAGCTGGACTATGCACAGGGACGCCAAATGTGCCCCTAGTGCAGACTTTCCGGCACTCTCAGAGTGCACCCACCCAGCCCCAATACACTAAACCCTGTCTGGGGGGTGGTCACACCTCCCTGTGACAGGATGCCTATTGTCATGCCTTCCTCTGCTCGAGCTTGGTTCAGCAGCAGGAGAGCAGAATCGTGTCTGTGGCTGGCAGCATCCATTTTGTGCTGCCCAGGTCGTGAAAGCTGGTACCGGGTAGACCGGTGTCCCACAGTAGTGGTTCTAGAAGGGTGGAATCATACCTCCCACACCAGTTACTGGTGTAGAGGTATGATTCCAAGGTGTTTGACTCCAAACACGACATGTTTCTAAGCAGCCGTTTTAAAGTTAGCATTTACCGCGAGGTTATAATGCACTTAGACCTATATGTCTGGCTGCATCACAGACAACCCCAGAGAATGGTCTCTGAAGGCTGCAGAGGGGCTCTGCTCATGCAGGGGCACCCTCTCACGTACAACCCAGCACCCTGCTTTCAGGATTGATAAGGCCTGCCATAGGGGTGACTGATAGGTTTTTAAGTGTAGTGATTTAGATAGATATAGTGAACCTATATCTTAAGTAAGTGGTGCAAGCACCAGCTTACACAGTCTGCTGTAGCAGGCTGGTCATGTCAATTTGAATGGCCTCTCAGGGGTGGCATAATACATGCTTCAGCCCCTGGTAGGCCTCTGGGGTGCCTATGCCCTGGGTACATGGTGTACCATATACTAGGGACTGATAAGGGTACTCCAGTATCCAATCTGGAGTGTATCTAAAGTACATACATAGCAATTTAAGGGAGAAAGCAGATAGACTGGGGTCCTGGATAGCAGGATCCCAGTCAGACAAGGCCAAAAACAGTCATACATCAGCAAAAAGTGGGGGTAACCATAAGAAGCAGATACTACTTTCCTACACACCCCCCCAAACGCAAGGACATTAAACTAACCTTGACCAGTTGAGTCTTCGTGTTCTAAGTGGAAATATCTGGAGAGTCCATCTGCATTGGCATGGTTACTCCCAGGTCTATGTTCCACTATATAGTCCATCCCCTGTAGGGAAATGGACCACCTCAAAAGGTTTGGGTTTTCACCCTTCATTTGTTTTAGCCATAAGAGGGGCTTATGGTCTGTCTGAACAATGAAGTGAGTGCCAAACAAGTATGGCCTCAACTTCTTCAGAGCCCAAACCACAGCAAAGGCTTCCCTCTTAATAGCTGACCAACGTTTCTCTCTGGGGGTCAGCCTTCTGCTTATAAAAGCTACTGGCTGATCCTGACCCTCTTCATTCAGATGAGATAACACAGCCCCTACCCCCAACTCAGATGCATCAGTTTGAACAATGAATTGTTTTGAATAGTCAGGACTTTGCAGAATGGGAGCAGTGCACATGGCCTGCTTCAGGTCATCAAATGCCTTTTGACAGCTAACTGTCCACTGAACTTTCTTAGGCATTCTTTTGGTAGTTAAGTCATTCAAAGGGGTCACTATGGAGCCATATCCTTTGACAAACCTCCTGTAGTACCCAGTCAGGCCCAAGAAAGCTCTGTCCTGAGTCTGGGAGGTTGGAGCAACCCAATCGATGATGGTTTGGATTTTGCTCTGCAATGGTTGAACCTGTCCTCCACCCACAAGGTGGCCTAGGTATACAACCTTACTCTGACCTATCTGGCACTTGGTGGCCTTGATAGTGAGGCCTGCCTTTTGCAGGGCCTCCAAAACATTTCTCAGGTGGGCCAGGTGATCCTCCCAGGTGGAGCTAAAGACAGCAATATCATCTAGATAAGCTGCACTATAGGCTTCCAATCCTGTGAGAACTGTATTCACCAGCCTTTGAAATGTGGCAGGTGCATTCTTCAAGCCAAAAGGCATCACCACAAATTGGTAGTGCCCACTAGGGGTTGAGAATGCTGTTTTTGGTTTAGCTTCCTCAGCTAATCTGATTTGCCAGTAACCAGCTGTCAGGTCAAATGTACTTAAGAATTTGGCAGAGGCCAAAGTGTCAATAAGTTCATCTGCCCTTGGAATTGGATGAGCATCAGTCCTAGTGACTGCATTGAGTCCCCTGTAGTCAACACAGAACCCCATCTCTCTCTTACCACCCTGGGTGTGAGGTTTTGGTACCAAGACTACTGGACTAGCCCAAGGGCTATCTGAGGGCTCAATCACTCCCAGTTCCAACATCTTCTGGACTTCAGTCCTGATACAGTCCCTGACATGATCAGGTTGCCTGTAAATCTTATTTTTAACAGGCAGACTGTCACCTGTGTCCACCTCATGTGTACACCAGGTAGTCTGACTTGGAGTCAGTTAAAACATGTGTCTGTACTGATTGAGGACTTTCCTTACAATCAGTCTGTTGCTGTTCAGTGAGGCTGCCTGCCAAGGCTACACCATCAACTGAACCATCATCAGGGTTCTGTGAGAGGAGATCAGGGAGTGGATCACTCTCTTCTTCCTGTCTCTCATCAGTAGCCATGAGCAAGCCCATATCTGCCCTGTCCACATATGGCTTGAGCCTGTTCACATGGAGCACCCTGTGGGGGCTCCTGGGAGTTCCAAGGTCCACCAGGTAGGTAACCTCTCCTTTTTCTCAAGAATGGTATGGAGCCCACTCCACGTGTCTTGGAGAGCTGCTGGGGCCACAGGCTCCAACACTCATACCTTCT
Source organism: Calotriton arnoldi (assembly GCA_963921515.1). Lineage (NCBI taxonomy): Eukaryota > Metazoa > Chordata > Amphibia > Caudata > Salamandridae > Calotriton > Calotriton arnoldi. The sequence continues at coordinate 1,268,898 of CAWUFW010004815.1, forward strand.
GTCTTGGCTGATACACAGTCAAAACAGCCTTTTTGTCATGCCAGGCCTTTTGCAATTCCTGGCTAGCCTCAAGGTTTTTGGATGCCTTCTTCATGTACTCAGCCATCCTGGAGCGGAGACCAAGTACATAGTCCACTATGTCCTGTTTAGGTGGTTTGAGAGGTAACTCCCATCCCTCCTTAACCAAACATAAGGGACCCCTAACTGATGTCCAAACAGAAGTTCAAAAGGGCTGTAACCAACCCCCTTCTGAGGAACCTCTCTGTAGGCAAAGAGAAGGCAGGGGAAAAGGATGTCCCATCTGCGCCTAAGCTTTTCAGGGAGACCTTTTATCATACCCTTGAGGGTTTTGTTGAATCTCTCAACTAACCCATTGCATTGTGGGTGATAGGGGGTGGTGAATTTGTAATTCACTCCACACTCCTTCCACATAGCAGTCAGGTAACCAGACATAAAGTTTGCCTCTCTGTCTGATACTACCTCCTTAGGGAAACCCACTCTGGAAAAGATTCCCAGGAGAGCTCTAGCCACAGCACAGCAGGAGCTGTGGTAGTCCTAAGGGGAATTGCCTCTAGATACCTAGTGGCATGGTCCACCACCACTACTATGAATCTGTGCCCAGATGCAGTTGGAGGATACATGGGACGAACAATGTCAATCCCAACCCTCTCAAAGGGAACCCCCACCACAGGTAGGGGTATCAGGGGGGCCTTTGTAGTACCACCTGCCTTACCACTGGCTTGGCAAGTGATTTAGGAGCGACAAAACTCCTTTGTGTCTTCTGACATGTGAGGCCAGTGACAGTGAGGGACAAGCCTGTCCCAGGTCTTACTTTGGCCTAAGTGTCCTGCTAATGGGATATCATGTGCCACTGTTAATAGGAAGCCTCTAAAGTTCAGAGGTATAACCAACCTCCTGGTAGCACCAGGCTTGGGGTCTCTACCCTCTGAATACAGAAGTCCGCCATCCCAGTAGATCCTGTGGGACCCACTGGCACTCCCAGCAGCCTCAGCAGCAGCTTGCTGTCTGAGGAGATCAAGAGAGGGGCAGCTCAGCTGCTCCTGGCTCAGATCTGCCCTAGAAGGGCCCCCTGTCCCCAAGAACTCAACCTGGTCAGGTTCAAGTTCCTCTGAGACAGTTCCTTCACAGGGACTGAGATCATCTCCCTGAAGAGACTGATCCTCACTCTGAGGCAGGGGGGAAGACACTGCCTTACCCCTTCTGCTCCTTCTCTTGGAAGGCACCTGGTCCCTCTTTTCAGGATCCAGGGCCTGTTCAGTGGAAGACATTTTTGCCTGTGACCTAGTCATGGCAAACACATCTGCAGGGATGCCCAACATTTCTGCATGTGTCCTGAGTTCCACTTCAGCCCAAGCTAAAGTATCCAAATCATTGCCCAACAAGCATTCCACAGGGAGGTCTGAGCTAACCACAACTTTCTTAGGGCCAGTTACCCCTCCCCAGGTGAAATTCACAACTGCCAAGGGATGGTCTGTCCTGACATTGCTTGCATTGGTCACTTGGTACATCTCACCAAGTATGATCTGTTCAGGGGCCACAAGATCCTTTGTCACCATTGTGACACTTGCACCTGTGTCCCTGTATGCCATGGCCTCCTTACCATTGATCAAAGGCTGTTGTCTGTACTTGCCCAGGTTACTGGGACTGACAAATAAGGAGGCAATATCCATGCCTCCATCACAGACCAAAACTGCCTGAGTTGGAATTCTGACTAGGCCAGAATCCATCTCAGATCCCAAGGTTAACCCTACCATATCCTTGTTCTGTGCACCACCACTTGGAACTGAGCTAGGGGGAACAGTTGCCTTAGGGTCAGTGGTGGCTAGAGTAGATTCCTTGGCCCTTGGACAATTGTCATCCTTTGTCCAATGTGTCTTCTCCCTACAGATGACACCAAGGTTTATTTTTGCCTTTTCCTTTGTTAGACTGTGACTCCCCCCCCAGATGCAGGTTTTTGGGGCCCTTGTGAAGACTTCTGGTCTTTACCCTTCTCCCCACCCTTATCTGAGGTTTTAGCATCTTGCTTCTTTTGGTCACCACCTTGATTCTGAGTTTTCTCCCTCACCCTGGTTCTGACCCATTTGTCTGCCTTCTTTCCCAATTCTTGGGGAGAGGTCAGATCAGAATCGACCAAGTACTGATGCAACAACTGATTTTGGCAATTATTAAGGATCTGCTCCCTCATAATTAAATTGTACAATTCTTTAAAATCACACACCTTACTGCCAAGTAACCAGCCTTCCAGAGCCTTAGTAGCACAATCTACAAAGTCAACCCAGTCCTGAGTCTATGTCTTCTGGGTGTCTCTGATCTTAATCCTGTACTGTTCAGTGGTTAAGCCAAACCCATCAATGAGAGCACTCTTCAAGACTGAATAATTGTCAGCATCTTCTTCTCTAACAGTGAGGAGCTTATCTCTACCTTTGTCAGCAAAGGAGAGCCACAAGATAGCTGCCCACTGCTCTTGAGGGACCCTCTGTACCTTACAGGCCCTTTCTAGTGCAGTTAAAAATGTGTGGATGTCATCCCCACTCTGATAGGGAGGGACTATCTTGTTCAGGTTCCTATGATCATGAGAATATTCTCTAGCTCTAGGGACACTGTTGCTGCCACCATGGGACTCTAGTCCCAATCTCTTTGTTGCTCTCTGGAGCTCTAGGGATTCCCTGTCTAGGGCCAACTGCTCCTTCTTGAGCCTAAGCTTGATTTTCTCAAGCTCCAGAAGTTGGCACTGTCTATCATAAGAGGATTCCCTCTTATTTGATATGGAAGTCCCTACAGAAGTTCCTGAGTGATGAGATTCTACAGAGGGAGATCTGGATCTCCTAGGTAAACTCTGTACTCTTCCTGGTGGAGTAAAAAGAGGGCCACTGGGGCCTTGTCCCCCACCTAAAGGAAGTTCTGTGTTGTCCAGGTTAGAATCATCTTGATTCTCCTGGTCAGGGTTTGAGTCCAGGTCAAAGAAGGTTTCACTTCCTGGACTTTCCTCATTCCGTGTCCCACCCACTCTATCTACCTCATCAGACCCTGGGGTCTTTCTAAGGTCATGTAAGAGCAAAATCTCAATGAGACGTTGGGTGTTTGCTGTTCTCCCTGTCTTCAGCTTCCTAGATGCACACATGGCTCTCAATTCTGGAAATGAGAGGCCATTGTATCTAGTTGGCAGAGAGCCACTGACTTCTTCTCTAGAAGACATACTAGTGTTGTGTTGTGTAGGCATCTACCTAACCTAGTGGAGACTAAACTCTCTTGAGTTGGAGAAAGGGTGTGCTAGACCCTTGGCTTACCCAACTCCAAGTTTAGTAGAACTTACTTATTCTAATCTTGATTATATGTACCTAGTACTTTTAGTGGTTTTCAGTTAATCACTCAATGATATTTATCTGGTAAAACAATAGCAAGCTTGAATCCCAACCGCTGCACACCAATGTGAGAAGGTGGGTTGGTATATGCTGTCCACTAGTTAAAGTGGGCACCTTGTACCAGGCCACACGACCCTTATGATGTATGAGGTCAAAGATAACCTTTAGAAAGCTATCCTAGTGGTAGCTGTGGAGAGCAGCCTTCAGGCTTAATCTTGAAGGAATGTAAAGCAGCTTGTTTCACCAGAACATCACCTCCAGAATGACTAAATGAAAGGAGAACCACACAGTAGTTATATAAAAATATGTTTTTATTAATATAACACTCTCTACTAGTCTCTACACGAGACTAGGGCACAAAGCACACAATACTGAATCAATAGAACATTCGTAAGTAGCAAAATACACAGCGGGCTCCAGGGGGATATACTATACTAAAAAAATGGTATATCAATCATGACTTAGCTAGACACAGTGCCTAGAGCACGTAGAATCGCTGGGACCCCAAGGACCCACCCAGAGGAGTGACACAAGGAGCCCACGGAGGACGGGTGCAGTATGGGAACACGACCGCGTGTTCCGTGCAACTCTATGGGAAAGTCGCGTTGCAAAATTACAAGTTACGGACACTTCTACGAGGACTTCGAGCAAACCCTTTGGAACATAGGAGGTTCTAAGGCCAACCCACCAGAGAGTACTGAGGTACCCGTGTTACCTAACCCAGAGGACCCGGGTGCATAGGGGTCAAGTGGTGTCGGAAACCTTTGTTGTTTTCAATGAAGGAGTGCAAAGAAGTCTTGCTGCCAGGAGGGCAAAGAGTGTCCGGTAGAATCCAAGCCTGGATTAAGGATGAGAGGAACCTGAAAGCAGAGGGGACAGAGTCTGGGTCACTTCAGGTGACCAGGGGCACAGTAGTCGAATGCCCACCGATGTCGCGTGCTTTGGGTGTGAAGAGGGGTTGCTTGACTCTGCATCCACGGGGACCAGGAGATGTCAAGGATGACCAAGCTCCGGAGGTGAGCTGTCCCACAAAGGATGTCGAGTGCTGAGAGGTCGGTGTCCGGCTGGAGTACCAACAAGCCTTGGCAAATGCAACCCACGCGGTCAGAGGAAACAGGTTACGGTGTGGACCAGCAAGGTCCAGGGGACTCTCCAAGCAATGGAGAGTCAGGGCACGTCTGGAGCAACCAGGAAAGCCGAAGAACAAACAAGGTGACCCTCGCCAGGACCCACAGGCCAACGGACCAGGGATCGCGAGGAGACCTCAAGCAAGTTTGCAAAGTACCAGCCCACAGGACACTCGTGGAGTGGAGGCCAGAAATCTTTGGTGCAAATACTGCTCGGGGTCAGGACTACACAGAGTCAAATGCACAAGCTTGGGAATCGTCACTAAGCATATGCAACTGCAAATGTAAGCAGTACACATGGATTTGGATTGCACGGTCCCCAGGAGGGATACTGGTCTCAGAATCGCTGAGAGGGCAGATCAACCTCAGGGACCTTCAGGAACCTACCTCCTGTGTTGCTGAAATCTTAAGAGTCCTCAGGAGCTTGGGATAAGCAAGCCGGTCAGATGTGTCTTTGGTGCCTGCTTTTGCAGGGGAGTAACTCCTTTACTCCAAGGGAGATTCTTCAGTCGTTCAGCGTCGTGCAGGCAGTCGAAGTACTTGGTTTCTTCTTAGCAGAATCTTGTCCAGGTAAAATCTAAAGTCCTGTAGTCAGGTAACCCACTTTATACCCATTGGAAGGGGTTGGAAAGCTTCTGTGGACCCTCCTAGGGGAGGGGCAGGACAGAGGGGTGGCTACACCTATGTCCTTTGTCCATTTTCGCACCAGAGCAGGAGCCAATGGCTCCCAGAACTGGTTTGAGCTGGACTATGCACAGGGACACCAACTGTGCCCCCAGTGCAGACTTTCTGGCACTCTCAGAGTGCACCCACCCGGCCCCAATACAGTAAACCCTGTCTGGGAGGTGGTCACACCTCCCTGTGACAGGATGCCTATTGTCATGCCTTCCTCTGCTCGAGCTTGGCTCAGCAGCAGGAGAGCAGAATCGTGTCTGTGGCTGGCAGCATCCATTTTGTGCTGCCCAGGTCGTGAAAGCTGATACCGGGTAGACCGGTGACCCACAGTAGTGGTTCTAGAAGGGTGGAATCATACCTCCCACACCAGTTACTGGTGTAGAGGTATGATTCCAAGGTGTTTGACTCCAAACACGACATGTTTCTAAGCAGCCGTTTTAAAGTTAGCATTTACCGCGAGGTTATAATGCATTACAGACAACCCCAGAGAATGGTCTCTGAAGGCTGCAGAGGGGCTCAGCTCATGCAGGGGCACCCTCTCACGTAAAACCCAGCACCCTGCCTTCAGGATTGATAAGGCTTGCCATAGGGGTGACTGATAGGTTTTTAAGTGTAGTGATTTAGATAGATATAGTGAACCTATATCTTAAGTAAGAGGTGCAAGCACCAGCTTACACAGTCTGCTGTAGCAGGCTGGTCGTGTCAATTTGAATGGCCTCTCAGGGGTACCTATGCCCTGGGTACATGGTGTACCATATACTAGGGACTGATAAGGGTACCCCAGTATCCAATCTGGAGTGTACCTAAAGTACATACATAGCAATTTAAGGGAGAAAGCAGATAGACTGGGGTCCTGGATAGCAGGATCCCAGTCAGACTAGGCCAAAAACAGTGATACATCAGCAAAAAGTGGGGTAACCATAAGAAGCAGATACTACTTTCCTACAGAGATTATCTGATTGGAAGTCATAGCCCGCTTGGAATGGATGAGCACAATCAATAATAAGGCTGTCAAGAGATCCAGGAGGAAGCTTAACATCTCCATGATGAACTTGTGTAACAGTAATGGCAGGGGTTTCATCAGGCATGGGCTCATCAGTCTTTGTATGCCAGGCAACTACACGGCGGATGGGGTTCACCTATCAAGGGTTGGGTTGGGCATGTTCTTGTTGAATGTAGTTGGAGCACTGGAACAAGTAGGATTTTCTTAGGCTTAGGTGCCACAACTGGGAAGGCATGGCAGGACCTATCGGTGGTTGTGGAACAACCGGCAGCATGGCTGAGACAGCACCCAACGCATCTAATAATAGCCCAGTAGCCTGCAAAGAAGAGTAGCTCGAACAGAGTATCTGGGTGCCTCACCGCAGGGACACTTGGAGCTCGAAAATGGTCAACAAAAAGTCAGCAGCAGCTGGACAAGGCACTTGCAGACCAGGCAAGGCCAGAGGACTTCCTACAATATACGTTGGTAGCAAGGGAAGCCTAGAAGTAGCAGTGCTTGACACCAAGGAGGGTCCTTCAAGCAAGGGCTGTGCTAGAAATGCTGTCAGGGTAGGTTCTAAAGAACCTATGGTTGGAAGAAGCTGACAAGAAGATGGACTGCAAATGATTTATGATATTGTTATCAAAGTTGAATGTTTAAAGTGATGCATGATGTATGCCTCATATTAATGAGCGTTTACTCATAATGTTATGATGTTCAATAAACTGAGGTTGTTTAATCACCAGCAAGGCTTGTCCCTCCCCCTATTATTTCAGGGCATGGTGGGGATGCTGACACTAGACGGCCAGAGGCCCGGAGTGGTCACTCGCCCATCTGGTGTGGCAAGGCCAAACTAGTGAGGGGCCAGCAACAAACACATCCTGAGGGGCAGGAACATTCAGAGGCAGGCAGCCTCATGCACCGAAAGTGGCGCACTCTGCATTGGGAGGCAAGGTTTAAATCCCCCAATGGGCATAGAAAGGTTGAGGTATGCACGTGGTCGAAAGGGCAGAGAGAGGTAGCCCGGCATTTGGTGTCGCTGAAACATTTGTCACACCCACTTGCACCTAAATCGTGGGTGTCACAGCTGCGAAGGTCAACAGGGTGACAAGGCAAGGCGGAGACACCACCCAAAGCAGCTAATTAAAGTACAGTAGTCCACTCAAAGAGAGTCCTTGGGATGCCTCACAGCAGGGACACTGGCCAACAAAGTTCAGCACTCAGTGGACACAGCACTTGCAGCACAGACAAGGCCACAGGGATGCCTATGCAGGACTTCGGCAGCAAGGGAAGCATAAAAGCTACAGTGCTCAACACCAACGGGGGCCTCTGAGCAGGGACTGTGCTGGAAGTGCTGTCAGAGCAGGATCTAAAGGACTGATGGTGGGAACAAGGTGATCATAGGATGGATTACAAATGATTTATGACATTGCTATCAAAGTTCAATGTTTAAAGTGATGCATTATGTATGGCTCATATTAATGACCGTTGACTTGTGATGATTTGTGATCCATAGTGTTATGCTGTTCAATAAACTGCAGCCGTTTACACACCAGCAAGGCTTTGGCCCCCCCATAATATCAGGGAATGGGGGGGGCAAATGTGCCAGTAGATGGCCAAAGGCCCTGAGTGGTCACTCGCCCATCTGAGGAGGGATTTGTCCCTTAGGTTAGTCTTGCATTTTCTTCTCTAATCATGGTGTTGACATTCCTTTCCATTTTGTTTCATCAACTTTGCTTGTTGTGGTTTCGCCTGATTTATTTTACTCTAACAGAGCTGATGTAAGGATTTTGCATTTCCAGAAGAGATTCAATTGCCTGCTCCCTTACATGTAGAAGATTTTTTTGTCGATTGAAGGGCTAGACTTAACTCCCACATTAATGTACCATTAATGGCCATGTAGTTTTAATTTGCCATAGAGTTGACCTTGCTTCCGGAGACGTTTTCCTTTGGTCACACACATAGGCACTCTCTCAGATCATAATTCGGCTGCCTCACTATCTTGACAGGACAGTTCCTTTAAGCATTTCTCAAACATGAAGAGAATCTTTTTTTCATAACAAACCATTGTTTTTATTTCATTTTATTTTTTATTTATTTTTTAATTAATTTTTTGTTTTAAAATGCAATTGACAATAGAAAACCAGCATGAGACAAAGCTTTCTGTCCTCCCACCCACCACCCAACCCTCAGACGACATCACAAATCCGACAAATCAATAATTGGAAGGGCGCAAAAAAAAGAGAAAGAAAAAATAATTATCTAATTGTATCGAACACTAGAAACCAGCAACTCCCAAAATACGGCATATTTTACAAAGAGGCATCTTTCGAACTGGGTAAGTTTCATTCCGTACAAAGTGCAAAGTGCGTAGTACAAAGTGCAATGATAAAGGTCCATTTTTTTTCCCCCACTTTGTTTTCCTTTTTTTGTTATCCCCGCGAATAATGACGGGTAAAGTGACCAGTGCTAAAAAGTGCAAACATAGCATAAAGTAGAATGAAACACAGGCAAGGTATTTTGTATACAGGCCAAGCTTACAGGTGAAATTGAATCTATTCCTTACTGCCACCCCAATAGATCTCAATTCGCTTTATTCAGAGGTTGGTAAGATATTATTGTACTGTGTCTCGGATCAGTGGCGGTTCGCTATCTTCCTTATAGTCATTAAGAATTGACCTGGGAAAGCCATCTAAACAGGGGTTCCCAGATAACAAGTCCCTTCTTTTTGGCTCGTACCCCTTTCTTGGCATAAATAGCTTTCTCCAAATTCCCTATTGACAATAATCGGGCCGACCAGTGCGGGAATTGTGGAGGATTTGGGTCAATCCAGGCAGAGGTTATACATATCCTGTAAACAGCCATGGCTACAAAGATTAAGGCCCCACCTTCCCTTCTGCTAATGGAGTCTTGTATCCCCAGCAAAATAGTTGTAGGGGTAAGCAAAACATCTCGTGTTAATACTTTCCCCAAAAAGGCCTGAATTTGGGATATCAGTGGCTTTAATTCTGTGCACGAAGCAAACATATGCACAGAATCTGCGCTATACTCCACGCATCGGGGACAGTATGTACCTTTGCCTGTGCCCCACTTGGCGATTCTACTTGGAGTATAATATAAAAAGAAACATGTTTTATAAAATTGTGCTCTTAAATTGGCTGATAGTAAATCGCTCTGTGTAAATTTGTAGGCTAAATGAAACGTATTATCATCAAATTCTAATTTCGACTGCCATTTATTAGATGTTAAGACCATGTCGTCAGGCATAAGTCTATTCAACAGCACATAAATAGACCCTAGGCGAGGAGCGATAGGAGCACATAATCTCTCTACAAGTTCGTGTTTAGCAAAGCCAGCGAGCCCCCCAGCCTTCCGTAATAGAAAATCTCTAATTGCGAAATACTTATAAGCCTCATTCTGGTCTAACTTAAATTTGATTTTGAGTTCTTCAAAAGGTAAAACCCACATTGGCGAAAACAGGGGCTCTAATGTTGTTACTCCTGAACGGAACCATTTTTGAAAGTATGATCCCTCAAATATTTCGGGCAAATAGGAGTTATTGAGGGTAGGGGTATAGTGATTTAATCTACCCAGCCCAAGGAGTTTGCGCGTGGCCGTAAATACCTTGTAAGCGCCTAAAAGGGTCTTGAATCTTACCCTCTTAAAGTAACCAAACTCTAGTTGGCGCCACAGGCAGCCTTTAGTCTCAGGACCTAGCAATAATTCGAATGGTGAGGGGAGACCCGTGGCGGAAATAGGAAGCTGTTCCTGAAGCAATATGGAGCATCCTTGTAATACCGTAGCCCAATAGTATAGGCGCAGGTTTGGGAGAGCCCAACCACCTCTATCAAGAGGAAGAGATCAAAATGTAAATGATCTTCTAGGTTGAGAGTAGGCCCAAATAAATTGAGAAAAAGACGGTCAAATTTCTGTAAAACCTGTTTGGTAAACTCAAGAGGGATGGCTCTAAAATAATATAAAATTTTAGGAAAGAACATCATCTTAATGACGTTGCATCGGCCCACCATGGTCAGATGTAGGTTGTTAAGCCGGTTCAGTGCCTTTGTGGTGTCTGTGGCAAGGGGTTCCAGGTTCTCACTAACTATTAGATCTGTATCTGCCAAGATGTTTACTCCTAAATATTTTGCTTTCTTAACCACTCTATGGTCAGTCCAGTTGATCTGCTTGTTAGTGATAATCTGGGTTTTTCCCTTGTTTAACGCATAGCCCGATAACTTTCCAAAGCCTTGTGCCTTGTGTTCTATGGCCATTATGGCCTTCTCGGGGTCTGGCGTGACGAAGGCTAGATCGTCAGCGTGAGCCATGATTTTAGTGTGTAGTCCATGTCTGCAGATAGCCGGGATTTCCGGATTATTAATGAGCTTTCTGATGAAAGGGTCTATATAAAGAGCGAAGAGCAGCTGGGAGCAGGGACAACCCTGACGGGTTCTCCACGTGATCTCAAATTGCTCAGTTAATTGCCCATTTATTAGTACCTTAGCCATAGGGTTAAGATATCGACCTTGGATGGCTTGAATGGCTTTGGGTCCAAAATTCATCCTCTTCATGACTCACCACAGAAACACCCAGGAGACCCGATCAAATGCTTTTTCAGCATCTAAAAGAATTAGCGCCATCGGGTCTCCTGAGATCTGAGCCACATCGAACAGGGTGATGGTTCTCCGAATATGATCGGTAGTACCCCTTTCAGGGATAAACCCGTGCTGCCAGATAGAAACCAGGTGCTCAATCTTGGACGATAACCGGGAAGCAAAGATTTTGGCATAACTTTTAGAATCTCCGTTAATGAGAGTAATTGGGCGATACGAGCCCATCTCTAAAGGAGATTTATCTTTTTTAAGGAAGATAAATATCTTGGCTGACGCCCATGAAGCGGGAGGGATGTCACCGTTGAAGACTTGGCCCACCAATTCAGTAAAGATCCAGCAGATCTGAGTGGAGAAGACTTTTTAGAAATCCACTGGGATGCTGTCGGTGCCAGCCGCTTTACCATCTGGTAAATTAGCCAGAGCTCTGGCTTCTTCATCCCAGGAAGGGGGGTATTCTAGTTGTTTATGATCTTCAGTATCAAGACATGACAGTGAAATCGAGTCCAAGTATTTATCTATCTCGTCATGTCTGATATCCTGGGAGTCAATACCCTCTTCAGTATATAGCCGAGCATAAAAATCCCGAAAAGCCGCCCTGATCTCACTTGGATCATTAGTGATTGCCCCTGTCGAGACCTGAACGGAATGTATCCCATTTATAGTAAGATGTTGCCTAGTTCTTACCGCTAACTGGTGACCGACTTGCTCACTGTATTCATAGATCTTTTCCCTTGCAGTGGCCCATTTTGCAGCTGCTTTCTCGGCCAGGATAGAGTCAATTTCAGCTCTAATAGTAGCAATTGTTAACTGAGCGGGTTCGATATCTGCCCCCGTCTGTACCGAACTAATACGTTTCTCTTCAGCTTGCCCCAGTTTTTTCTGGAGCTCTCGAATCTGCGTCTTCTCCTGTTTATTCTTCCTTAAGGAAAACCGCAATGTCTCCCCGCGAACACCAGCCTTCAGGGCATCCCAAACAACCATAATTGGGGCTGAGCCAGTATTAACTTCTAGAAAATCTTGAATGCAGACTTTCATGTGATTTCGATACTTCTCATCGAGCAATAATGCTCTCTCAAAGCTCCAAGTCGAAATAGGCTTCCGGAACGCTGTTCCCCTTAGACTTAAAATCAGTGGGTTATGATCTGACAGGATTCGAGGTAGAATATCAATTTTGCTTTCAAAGAGCAGAGAAGATGAAATAAAAAAATAATTCAATCTGGCGAAGGAGTGGTGTGGGGCTGAGTAATAAGTATAACCCGCCTGGTTCGATTTGAGACTGGACCAGACGTCAGCCAGCCCATGTGTATTCATTAAATTCTTTAGGGCGTGAAAGACCTTGGGTTTCCTGCCTGAGTACCTTAGCTGAGTATTAGAGCCCCAATTACTAGCTAAATTGATATTAAGATCTCCACAAATAATGATTGGGAGAGGCCAATGAGCTAGCTCTTCGGTAACAAAATTGATTACCCCGGGATCATCAACAGTACTCCCATAGATAGAACAGAGAGTAAAGGAGGATTCTGTGGTTGGCCAGCATTCTGTTAAAACCCACCTCCCATGGGGGTCAGATTTAGTGCGAGAGGGCCGTAGTGGGTGATTACGTTGAGCCAGAATACCCACCCCTTTTATCCGTTTTTATTTCAGACGTATTTTATGATAGCATTCCTTTTGCAGAAAAGTAAGCTATTTTTATAACCACAAAACATTTATCTTATCACAATATGAGCCTATCATGTTCCATTTACCAAACCAATACTGAGTATGAAAACAAATCACGTCACAGTGTTAATACAATTGTTGTCCTAAACCCTCATAGATCAATATCAGCATTTATTTGCAGGCCGAACCCATTGCTGATCTTTCCCGAAAGTATCGCTATTAAAATATCTCCAAACAATTTTGTTTGGCTCGTTAAGCACCGTGATAATTTTTTGGCATATTTAGAGGCACGAATGGATGTTGTGGCTAGTGTAACACTTGAGTAAGAACAGCATTACCCCTCCAGGTAAGCGCTTCTTCCACCACTTACAAGGAATCACCCAGAGCAAAAGCACTGTAAGCGGCAACTGGTGAACTTTGAAACTGATGGGCCTCCTTCCTTGTCTCTTTCCCTCTGACATTTCACTATTTTATGCCCCTTCATTTTGCTCTCTTAGTATGCTCTACATCCCAACGAACCCCTTGCATCTTCCCTTGCCCTGTGCACTGCTGCCATCTTCTTTCCTCAAAAGACAGATAATTTTTCTACCAAAAAGGAAAAAAAAAACTGAAAATGCTACTTCACGGAAATGAGTATACATCGTAATCTAAGGCCTAATTTAAAGTTTGACAGGTGCCTGTCAGGGTAGCAGAGGACATTACCTTGCCACCCTGACCGACTGCATCTCACCGTATTAATATTTAGCTACCCCATTGCTGATCTCAGTTTCCATCAGAGGAACCATCATCACAATGTTACTCTGAAGGCCCTCCAAGTACCCTGAGCGTCGTTAACTTACGTTCCCAGGCAGACTGGGAGCCTATGCATGCTCTCTGCAGCCCCAGTTATGCAGCTGGGACTGGAGACAGCTTCACTGTGCATGAGGGGCTTGGCCGACCTGAGATGGCTGGTTAAACACCTCATGCACAGTGAATGGAGTGCCCACCAGTCCCCCACCAGCAGTGTCAACAACTGGACCCGCCCCCAAGACTCATCAGAGTCCTGGGGGTGGGTCCAGGGAATTAAAATAAAACGATAATAAAACAGGTTAAAAACCCGCTTTATTATCGTTATATTTGCTGGTGGTGGGTGGGCGGCCCTCCTCCGCTCTAATGGAGGGGCCCCCTCTGATGATGAATCTAGGCTTAGCTCGAAGCGATTAACTTCTGTAGAAAACATATTTTACTGAAAAAAAGTTACTAGAAGGCTTTTCATTTCCTTTGCTAAACACCAGCCCATTTCTCACATGCATTTTGAACTGCTACTGTTACTGTCTTTAAAAGAGAAATGCAGACTGCTAGGGCATTTAGAACCTGAGGTTTTTTAGTTTGCTCCTGATATCTGTATGAAATCACCAGCTGAAACATTGATGAGTTCACTCAGTCTTCCGGGTTCCAAAACGGATAAGATGATTAACAAACATGAAATCTTTTACTGGAACAAAAACCACATTTACTTTTTTGTTTGAACGAAATTTTGAAAACCTTTGCTTTTGTAGCATGCAGATTGATCACTGCCTTCATGGGGGAGATTTTGGCAGCACTGACCCACTGATGACAGTGGGCCTCATTTACAATATTTTGACACACAGCCCTGCAGCAAGTCTTCCTGCTGCACTGCCGTGCGTCAAAATAAAAGTACAGGAATGCGCTGTATCTACAAGATACAGCGCATTCCTGTCCTTCTCCACTGCGCAGGTGCACAAACAGCAGCCGTTTGCCAGCGCAGGCACCCTTGTGTCATTTTACAAGGGTGCCTGCGCTGGGGGGATGATTGTTTTTGTGCAGGAAGGAACACCTTACTTCAAAAAAGCAATCATTAGAAATAAAAATATTTTTCCTCGTTGCTCCTCGTTACGCCTCCCCGGGGAGGCGTAGGATTTTGACGCATTCCCTGGTTTACAAAATGTTGTAAATCTAGGATTGCACCAAGTTCCATGGATGTTGCATTGGAATACTAGCGGCAACACCGATAGAACGCCCCTTTCACGCAGAGGTATGCGTAAAAGGGAAACACATTTCCTAAGCCATGAAAAGTCAAGCAGGGTGACTTTACATGGCCTTGTAAATATGGAGAAGCCTATTGCGCTGCTGGTGCATAAATAAAAGTGACGCACCGGCGGCACTATGCGCTTGTAAATCAGCCCCTGTGTGTTCAAAATGGCAGTGGTGAAAGACAAAACACTTGGTTGAAACCTGATTAACCTACCTGATGTGTGCCGAACTGTCTTGTGCAGCGAGAGGGTGGGTGGTCACACTGGTATCACAGGCATGCCTCTGACTGTATTCCTTAAAGCATGGCTAGGGATGCAGCTTCCGGGGCTTCTGGACTGACAGTGCAGTTGAGCACATTGCCCACAGGGTGGCATAGAGGGGCAGCATCCTAGTGCTGAGCACCTGCTAGATAGAATGGCAGCTTTGGGCAGTAGCCCCCCCGTAGATTGAGAGAGCTCTCTCTCTGTTTATTGCCCTGTGGTGTCATGAGGGGAGGAGTGATTCCAGAAATGGATCTTATAAGGGGTCAGCAGATGGGGTAGGGCCTCTTCGTGGTCCACGTTATATTGAACAATCGTGCCAAATTAGAATATTTACTCCATATCCAAATCATATGGGTTTGACGTCAGGAGCATAATCATCATGTCATTATTGGAGGTCCATAAACACATACTAGGCACAAAACAAATCTACCAAGGTAAATGCACCCTTTTCAAGGTGTGTTTGTTAAATAGTATTGCTGTGTCACACTTTTGGATGGTCGCCTGCTCTCTTGGATCATGTTTCAAATTTTTTAACACTAATAGAAATTAATTCAGAGTATGTGGGCCTTTCTTCCCTTCTTCTGGAGAGCATTTAATTTCTATGAAATGCATTAGTCAGTGTCCATTCGTTAATTTTATCAATAAAGGCTACCCTCATTAGGGCACGACCTCAATTTGGGAAAGATGACAGTAAAGTGTCATGAATTAAGGATGGGCATGTGGCCCATAAGAAGCACTCACAAGTATCAATTTTGTTGGTCTACTTACTGCAAACTACAACTAGGGAGAACATTTTGGTTCATAAAGGAAAGCAGTTGATGGCTAATCAGATTGAATGCCTGAGGCTGACCAAGCATAGGTAGTGTTATTTAGGCAACCATAGAGGGATATAGCCACACAAAGATAAATCCAAGTAGGTTTAGTAATTGTAATAGGGTGGGGGGGGGTAGTCAAATAAGGGCTTGGAAATGGTCGTAGAAGCCAGTTGTACAAATAGTGGTGTTAAATAAGCCAATTTTTCCCACAAAGTAGGCATGACAAATGTGCTACTAAATTATGCTCTAACTCCTACTTCTCTTCTGAAAGTAGCTCTGAGTAATTTAGGATTGTGTCAAAATCTCAGTTTTGTGTGCTGTTGATTTGATTTGAGTTTTGGATTTATAGAGAGTGCAAATGCCCGTAGGTGTCCTGGTGCTGCGAACTCTAAGTTACAGAGCAAGTTTGCAAAATGTCTGAAGATTAGATTCAGAGTGGAGGAGCGAAGCAATTTTGATGACAGATACCTGAAAAAATCTGAGACAAGGAGCTCTTATGAGTTGTCAAATGAATAGGCGTATGACAGGCACAGAGCACCTCAAATACACGTCTTGAGAACTGAAAGCCAATAAAGACTTTTGAGATGTATTGAGATACTGGCATATTAAGGAATGTTCAGTACAAGTCTAGCCACCTCACTTTGGATAAGCTATAATTTATAAAGCAAATAGGAGGGAAGACCATCAAATAAGGCATTACAATAATCCAATCTACGTATAACCAAGGATTGGATCAAAACTTGTCTGACAGTCCTAGGAATGAGAGGAAATATTTTCTTAAGACTTTCATCATTAAAAAATAAGTAGATGTGAGTTTTTTAATGTGGACCTCATAGGACAATTTTGAATCAAAGATGATGGCAAGATTAAGTGCATTAGAGGTAGGAAGCGAGCAGGTGTCCAAAGATTGAGGCCATCATGATGAAGATCAGTAAGAAGGGTAGCTGAACACCATAAAATTGGTCTTGTCCGATACGAGTTATAATGAATTGGCATTCATCCAATCGGCAACAGCTGCAATACATCTTTTGAAATGAGCTTGGAGGGAGACATCCCTTCAAATGCAGAATAATCTGTGTGTCATCAGCATAGACACAAAATTGGAAGCCAAATGAGGCATCAAGTCAGTCAGGGGAGCAACATACAAATTAATAAGTGAGGGGCTTAGGACAGACCCCTCCAGAAAACCACAGGTTGGATCTTTAAAGGATGAATGAAAGGGTGTAAGTTGGACATCCTTTATCCTTGACCTAAAAAAAAACCTAAACCAGGCAAGAACCTTGCCCAGGAGACCGACAAGAAGAAGCCTGTCCAGCAGGGTGTTGTGAGAGACCAAGTCAATAGCCGTAGACAAATCAAGGAGTATGAAGGCCCCCAGAGTTTAAGATCATTTGAATGTTATTGCTGAAGGCAGTGAATACGGTTTCATTGAACAAGGCCGGTCAAGAGCCTGATTGGCAGGTGTTGAGTAAATCAAGGGAAAGGGAGAAACAGGACAATAGTTAACAAGAGTCTCTGGATCCATTAAAGGTGTCTTTAGAAGTGGAACTACTAATACAGTTTTACAGAAAGCTGGGACCAGGCCCATATCATAAATGGAGGTAATCATGGGGCAACTGATAGGATAATAGTCCTAAAGATCATTGTGGGGTATGGATCTAAAGGAGAGCTGGAGTTAGTGGAGTATATCTTAACTCAGATAGTCTCACGTGATACAAGATTAAATAACAACCAGAGTACTGGAGACGTCTTAGCTATCCAAGGCAGGAGGACTGAGTGGGGATCAGGCAAGAAGGAAGACAAAAGGTGGACAATCTAATTGTAGAGAGGGGCCATTTCACTCTAAATTGCATCAGTAAAGGTGTGGGGTGCCGCAGATCTCTTCCCTCAACCCTACACTTTTTAACATATATATCCATCCATTAGCGGATATTAAATGATACTTTGGCTTTACTATGGTCTCATATGCTGACGACACCCAGATCATCCTCTCCCTCTCTCTCAATGTGGAGCTGACATCCCTAAAACTTAAAGACTGCTTATTGAAAGTCACCAAGAGGATGGCTGAGAGGTGCCTCAAACTAAATGGGGAGAAAACGGAGGTCATAGTAGTGGGAAACAATCCATCTTTTTGGGATCAACTCACATGGCCTCCGTCTTTAGGAGACCGTCCCTCCCCCAAACTAGAGGTGAAAAATCTAGGTGTCACACTGGATAGCCATCGATATGGCTGTGCAAGCGAAAAGAGTCACAGCTACCTGCTTTGGCCTTCCTAGAACCCTGAGGAAAACAATTAAATGGCTCTTCATGGAGCTGAGAAGAATAGTGGTATAGGGACCCATATTATTGTGTCTTGATAATGGTAATTCTCTGTTTTTAGGCAGTCCCAGCTCAGTGACTAACAGGCTGCAAATCATCCAGAATGACCCAGCTCGACTCCTACTGGGTGTACCCAGGTTCCAGTCAGCTCGCCCAGCACTTGCTACACTGCACCGGTTGCCAATACAGAGTCCAATTCAAGGCACTATGTATCGTGCACCATGCTGAATACAAATCAGGCCCACAGATTCTTCAATATCTTATCAAACCCTACAAGGTTAACAGAGAACTGAGGTCAAATAAGTTAGGCCTTCTATCCATTCCAACAATCAAGGGGGCCAGAAGTGGTTGCCGTTCTTTTGCCTTTCTGACCACTAAATTGTGGATACACTCAGAGAACCACTCACACACCCACTCACAGACCCACACAGGCATTCACACACCCACTCAGATAGCAAGAAAATAACTCACACACCTACCCATACAGACACTCACACACCTAGAGACCCAGAAATCACTTACACACCCATTTACATACTCATACAGCCATTCACGCACCTACTTACAGACCCAGAGAACCTCTCATACATCTACTCACAGACACACAAAGGCACTCTCACACCGTCTCAGAAAGTCACAGATCCATGTATACACTCATACAGCTAGTTACACACCAACTCACAGACCTACACATCCACTTACACACCCAGGGGCTCACGGCATGGCTGCCTTTTGGGGGCTAGCTACAGGGCCTGGCCTGTGGCCAATCCCCCACTGTGCATGGCCAAAATCTGTGTGCAGCATGGGGTTTGTTGCATGTAGAAGTTTGCTACAGGGCCCGGCTGCAAGACAGGCTTTGTTGGCAAACTCCCACTGCACATGGGCAAAGGCCCAGTGCAGCATGACAATAGCTGCATTCACCCAACCCCCCCTGGCAATGCCTTTGGACATGTGCAGGAGTGGTTGGATTAAAATATGGTAATTAAATATTACTTTAGGTAAAAGAAATAGAAATTCTCTGAAAAAACACCCACTCACACATATACTGTCAGTCACACACCATCTCACACACCTATACAGTCACTGATGCATCCACTCAGAGAGCCAGAGCGCCACTCACACACCTATTCACAGACCCACACAACCACTCACACACCCACTGACACACTCATACAGTAACTCACACACCCATACAGTCACTGATACATCTACTCAAAACATCAAAGATCTACTCACATACCCATACACAGACCCACTCACACACTCTCTCACACCCCCATACAACCACTCACACACTGATCATACACCCACTCACATATCCACTCACACACACATACAGTCACTCACACACACACTCATACAGTCATGGATGCATCAAACTCAGACACCCAGAGAACCACTCACACACCCACTCACAGACCCAATCACACACTCTCTCTTATCCCCACACAACCACTCAAACACCTGCTCATACATCCATACACCCACTCACACATCCATATAGTCAGTCACACATCCACTCAGAGACCCAGAGAGCAACTCACACACACACTCGCAGACCAACACAGCTACTCACACACATACTCACACACCCGCATACACACCCACAAAGCCACTCACACAGCCACTCACATACCATACAGCCACTCACACACACACAAAGACCCAGAAAACCACTCACACACCCATACAGACACTCACTCACCCAGTCAGACACCCAGAAACCACTCAGACACCAATTCACTCATACAGCCATTCATACACCCACTTATACATCCAGAGAATCACTCATACATCTATTCACAGACCCAGCCAGGTACTCACACTCACACACCCATGTAGATACTCATACAGCTAGTGACACACCCATTCACATACCCACACAGCCAATTACACACCCAGGGCCCCCCAGGTTGGCTGACTTTGGGGGGTGGCCACAGGACCTGGCTACAGTCCAGGTCCTGTGGCTAACCTCCCACTGCACTCAGACAAAGGATGTGCACAGAATGGGGTTGGCTGCATGCGGCAAACCCCCCCTCACCACCTTTGGCCATGCCCAGCAGCTGTTGTGTTAACATATGGTAATTAAATATTACTTTACCTTTCAAGTGAAACACCCATTTATAGACCCTCACAACCACTCACACACCCACTGACACTCCC
The DNA here is from genome assembly GCA_963921515.1 of Calotriton arnoldi. Lineage (NCBI taxonomy): Eukaryota > Metazoa > Chordata > Amphibia > Caudata > Salamandridae > Calotriton > Calotriton arnoldi. Next base: position 1,288,928 of record CAWUFW010004815.1, read on the forward strand.
ATACAGTCACCCACACACCCAAGCAGTCACTGATACATCTACACAGAACCCCAGAGATCTACTCACAGACCTACTCACAGACCCATTTACCCACCCACAACCACTCACACACCCACTTACATACCCATGCAGTCACTCACACACCCATACAGTCACTGATACATCTAATCAGATACTCAGAGAATCACTCACATACCCACTCACAGACCCATTCATACACTTTCTCACATCCCCACACTACTACTCACACACCCACTCACACATCCATACACCCACTCACACACCCCTACAGTCAGTCACACATCTATTCAGAGACCCAAAAAACTACTTACACACACTCACAGACCCACACAGCTACTCAGATACCAACTCACACACTCACACACCCATGCAGTCACACATCCACTCAGAGACCCAGAGACCACTCACACACACACTCACTGACCTACACAGCTACTCACACACCCACTCACACACCCACTTACACACTCACACAGCCACTCACGTAGCCACTCACATACCATACCGCTACTCACACACACTCAGAGACCCAGAAAACCACTCACATACCCATACAGGCACTCACTCACCCAGACACCCAGAAACCACTCAGACACCAATTCACACACTCATACATCCATTCATACACCCACTTATACACCCAGACACTCACTCATACATCTACTCACAGACCCAACCAGGCACTCACACACCCACTCAGACATTCACTCACCCAACGCTCATACAGCTAGTGACACACCCAATCACATACCCACACAGCCACTTACACACCCAGGGGCCCGCAGGTTGACTGCCTTCGGGGGGTGGCCACAGGACCTGGCCACAGGCCATGTCCTGTGGCAACCCTCCCACTGCACACAGATAAAGTCTGTGCACAGAATGGGGTTGGCTGCATGCGGCCAAACCCCCCACACATGGCCTTTGGCCATGCCCAGCAGCTGTTGGATTAGCATATGGTAATTAAATATTACTTTACTTATAAAGTGGCACACCCATTTACAGACATACACACAACCACTCACACACCCACTGACACTCCCATACAGTATCCCACACAACCATACAGTCACTGATACATCAGCACAGAACCCCATAGATGCACTCACAAATCCACTCACAGAACCACTCACACACCCATCTGTACACACATCCATGTACCCACTTATATACTCATACAGTCACTCACACACCCATACAGTTACTGATGCATCCACTCAGACACCCAGAGAACCATTTACACATCTACTCACAGACTCACTCATTCACGTTCTCACATCCCCACACTACCACTCACACACCCACTTACACATCCATACACCCACTCACACACATACAATCAGTCACATATCTACTCAGAGACCCAGAGAACCACATACACACTCACAGACCCACACAGCTACTCACACACTCACACACCCATACAGTCACACATCCACTCAGAGACCCAGAGAACCACTCACTCACACACACTGACAGACCCGCACAGCTACTCACATACCCACTCATACACTCACACACCCACGTACGTACACACACACTCATACTGCAACTCACATACCATACAGCCACTCACACTCAGATACCCAGAAAACCACTCACACATCCATACAGATACTCACTCACCCAATCAGACACCCAGACACCACTCAGACACCAATCCACACACTCATAGAGCCATTCATACACCCACTTATCCACCCAGAGAATCACTCATACATCTACTCACAGACCCAGCCGGGCACTCACACACCCACTCAGACACATACACACACACACATGTAGACACTCATACAGTTAGTGACACACCCAATCACATACACACACAGCCACTTACACACCCACGGGCCTGCAGGTTGGCTGCCTTTGGGGGGTAGCCACAGGACCTGGCCACAGGCCATGTCCTGCAGCTAACCTCCCAATGCACACAGATAAAGGCTGTGCACATAATGGGGTTGGTTGCATGCGGCCAACCCCCCCCACACACAACCTTTAGCCATGCCCGGCAGCTGTTGGATTAATGTATGGTAATTAAATATTACTTTACATTGAAAAAAACTAGAAATTCACACACAAAACAATTTGCAGGGACATTTTATTTATAAAATAGCATACAAAAATTGTAGAAATTCAGAGACAAAAAAACAAAGGTTACAAGGACGTTATAGTTAGGTTCAGATTTTACACACATAAAACCATAGAAATTCAGCAGTTATAGTTATAGTTATCTCTAGAAACTATAGCTCATGCGTTAAGGTAACTATAACTTACACCCTTGCCATGCACTGCTAATCATTCCATATATTACATCAGTCATTACATCTTTTATGATATCATTGATAATATGAATGCAACATTTGCAATAAAATTATTGATGAGAAAACTGTGCATGGCGTTGATACGAGTTATAGTTACCTTACGGCATGAGTTCTAGTTTCTTACGATAACTATAACTGTGGAATTTCTATGTTTTTGTGTGTGTAAAATCTGAACTTAACTATAATGTCCCTGTAACCTTTGGTTTTAGAGTGAATATATATATATATATCGACAAAAACTCCGTCATCCACCATGGAATCCTCACCACAAACGGAGCACGGACCACAGAATAGTGCAAAACAGTTTATTGTTGCTCTCCGACCTCTACAGCCATGACGCGTTTCATCCCGTCAAGGGCCTTGATCACATGACACGCTCTGTCAGGTGGGTAGTACTTTTATAACATTTTTTTCATAACATTTTTTTCTTTTGCTTAACCTGTGTTGTCTTAAAGTGACAAGTGCCTATAGGTTAAAATACATGGAAATGAACAACAGACTTTAATTATATATTATGGGCTTTGAGACGCAATCTCGCAATTTTATCTTCATAGATATTTTACATCCAGGTATAATACCTTGACGTGTTGCATCATCAAATTAGCCTTTAAATATATTTTAAAAACTGTCTTAAAACTGTACCGAAAATTTGTAAAAGCACTTAAAACTGATAGTAAAATATAGGGAAATAATAGAACAATATAAACTTTTTACATTTAAAACATCCTGGTCTAAATACCTTAACGCTAGTATACATAGTTGATAACTAATCAGAAAAGTGCAAAATACGCAAATACAGTACATTTGATGTAAACATTTCATGTAAACCTGTTACTTTTAAAGTGCTTGGTGCTAGTGCAATACCATAGTTGGTATTTAAAAAACCTTAAAAATGCCTGTGTAGAAAAGGGAAAACTACCTAACCTTGTGTATAAAAATTTTTTTGTGATTTCCGGTGGCAATAAAAGTTGAATACAAAAATTGTTGACATAATGACAGTTGTGTATTTGGATACTGATATTGTTTAAGAAAGCATGTCTTGACTGTGACTCTTTGGTTATTCATGAAATTACAGACAGGTGTACAGTTCTTCGGTGGCATTAAGACCGTTAGGCTGTTTGGTATCAAGATTGATTATGTAATTTGACTCCAAATGTCTGAGCATTTTTTCTCTGTCCCCCCCTCTCTTGTTGAGAGGAACAGAGTCTATTAGATAATAGCTCAAGCCTTTTGGGTCTGCATCATGTGTCTCACTGAAGTGTCTGGCAACAGGATAGGCCTGGTCTCTGTTCTTTATAGCTCTAATGTGCTGGAGTACCCTTTTGTGTCCTTGTAGTATAGTACTACCAATATAACGTAACCCGCAAGGGCACTCCAGCACATAGACGACATAATCAGACTTGCAGCTGAGGAATTTGTTAATAGGTATTTCCTTATCATTGAAAGGGGTTCTGTATGCCGTTCTATCACTGCCATATTGGCAGGCCTTACATATTTTACATTTGAAAAACCCCTTTCTTTGCGTCAGCCACGTATTTTTGTTTGGGCCCCCCGGGTCATTTTGGACCACAATGTCTCTCATAGATGTGGCCCTACTGTAAGTGATGGCTGGCTTGTTAGAAAAAAGATTACCAATTGTAGGGTCGCTGAGAACCAGGGGCCAGTTTTTGTTTATGATCTTTCTAACCTGTTTTTCCTGTTTGTTGTATTGGAGGATGAATCTGAAGGTATCACCTTCCTTGGATCTGCCTGTGTCTAATGTTAGATCTGGGCCTCCCTCTGTATCTTTTTCTTTTTCTTTTTCTTTTCTGAGCAATGTTTCCCTGGTTTTAAGCCTACTTTTTTGTATTGCTGCGTCAATGCATTTTGCTGTGTATCCCCTTTCTAGGAATCTTAATTTGCTGTTTTCTTGAGCCATATTGAGATCTTCCTGGCAGCTGCAAATCTGTCTTAGTCTAAGCATCTCCCCATAGGGGATACTGTGGATGAGATGCTTAGGGTGTGCACTGCCAGCATGTAAAACTGCATTTCCGGCTGTAGGTTTTCTATGTAGTTTAGGCTCCAGTTTACCATCTTTTATATAAACCTCTGCGTCTAAGAAATTGACACTTCTGTTGCTTATGGAGGCTGTGAAATGCAGGTTTAGTTGGTTGCTGTTAAGCCCCTCAATAAAATGCTCTGCTTCAGTAGCTGACCCATCCCAAATTACAAAGAGATCATCAATGTACCTCCACCAGACCTTTACATTATTCGTTACAAAGGGTATATGATCTCGTTGGAGGACCAGCTCCTCCCACCATCCCATGTGTAAACACGCATAGCTGGGGGAGAAGCTGGCCCCCCTGGCTTCCCCTCGCAATTGCTGGTACACATTGTTTTGGAATAAAAACAAATTGTTGCACAAACAGAATTCAACCATTTTTAAAAGCATTGTACTGTGCAGTGCATATTCGGGTCCTCTTTTAGCAAGGTAGTATTCGAGCGCTCTTAGACCATCTTTGGGGTTTATAGAAGTGTAAAGGGATGTCACGTCCAAAGTTATTAACAGATATTCTGTTTGCCAGGTGAAATTCATCAATTTCTCTAGAAAGTCACTAGTGTCTTTAATGTAGGAAGTCAACTTGTGAACATGTTCCTGTAAGTAATAGTCTATATATCTCGAGGTGTTTTCCAGTAGACTTTAGGCCGCCCTGGTGGAACTAGGGCATTCTTATGAATTTTGGGTATAAAATATAGAATTGGTACTACTGGCTTATCATTTTTCATATACTGGAATTCGTCCTGGGTTAGCAATCTTGCATTCTTCCATCCAATTAGCTTCATGTTGAAATCATAGGTTGTTTTTCGAAGAGCTGGATGGTCACTGCGGCGGTAGCAATCTGTATCTTTAAGTTGCTTCATAGCCTCATTGATGTAGTCAGTCTTCTTCCATAGAACTACATTCCTGCCTTTGTCTGCGTTGCGGATGACAATCTCTGAATTCTTTTTTAGTTTATTCATAAGTAAATGAAATTGCATTTATATATAGATTTGTAGGGGGCCATTCTTCCTTGCTCCGACCGAGCCTTGTCCTGGCGGCTTGTACACAGAACAGCCACTTCCGGGTGAGGGGTCCGTAGAAAGGAAACAGGCCCGTTTCTCAAGGTAATATCAAATTACGCTCCCTTGTGCCCTGGACGCACAAAAACAGGTACGGACAACTTCTTAAGCTGGTGCCAGATTTTCTTTTTATTAAATTATTTAAGTTGCGTGCAAAGCTCCTTCATGACGCGTTTCGGGCCACTTAGCCCTTGGTCACATGACCGCATTACGTACATGGAGAGTTTTTATTGGTGATACATCCATCACCTGATCAAGCTTGTGACTACAATGATAATAGAGCTAGACAAAATCTTTAAACATGCGGCATGATTATATAGTACAGATCAGAAAATATAAGCTGAACAAATTATTATATATCTTACAATCATGTATAGACACTTGTGTAAAAGCACATTTCAATTTGATGGTGAAAATGCACAGGATAATCTCATATAGCTATGATAAAGAATGCACTTGGTCAAACGACTTTTTGTTTTTAACGTTAGACATCACAGCCCTTTACACTAGCATAAGGCATCTAGACGGTATCAGTGCAGTTGAGTTCTACCTTGCAAAAAGACCCATAGAATTATATTCTCACAACAAAGTCCTGCTAAGCATGATCAAATGGTGCCTACATAACAGCATCTTTACATTTGATGGAGCATTATTTCAGCAGCTACAAGGAGTGGCTATGGGGGCATGCTTCTCCCCCAGCTACGCCTGCCTTTACATGGGCTGGTGGGAGGAGCATGTCCTACGTAGAGAACACCGCAGTTTATGGGAGAAACATGTGGTTAAATGGTGGAGATATATTGACGACATTTTTGTCATCTGGCGAGGGTCGTCTAGTGAAGCCAAAGATTTTGTAAATAAATTGAATGCAAACAACATGAATTTGCAATTCACGGCACACATAGACCAAAGTAGTACTCATTTTTTTGACATCAAGGTACAGGCCTCCGCCGACATATTAAAAACTAGTCTATATCGCAAGCCCACTGCATGCGAAGAGTTTTCATCCGGCACACACCATTACCAGTCTTCCGTACGGCGAGTTCCTCTGTATTCGCAGAGCTTGCAGCACGGAAGGGATCTTGTATACCATCAACAAGCGGCCCAGCAGAGATTTCTAGAGAGAGGATATAATTCGCTTAAACTCGATGCTGCAATTAAAAAAGCCAATACAAAGGATAGACTGACTTTATTAAAAGGTGCTAGAGAACAAGACAAAGTTAAATGTACACCATTACAGGACAGTGGTGAGCGTATCAGTACAGATACCAGACAATGTAGACTGATCACCACGTTCAGTAAACAAGCCCCCGAGATTAAAGCCATAATTAGGAAACAATGGCCTATAGTATTAACAGACAGTACCTTAAAAACAGTGCTCGCAGATACACTGATTTTTATTTCAAAAAAGCATATTCCATGCATAATGATCTGGTTAAAACTAGTCCAGAACTCGACAATAAAACCAGTTGGTTGGTTCCGAGAAAAGGTTTTTACAAGTGCAGCACCTGTCGTGCTTGTAAATTTGGAATTAACACCTGTACATACGTCACACCTTTCTCATCCACTCCAACCGAGTTAAAAGGGCACTATACGTGCAGATCAGACTACGCGGTTTATGTTTTAGAATGTAAATGCGGTTACAAATATATAGGAAGCGCAAAGTTGCAGGTGCATGTCCGCATACTACAACATTTAAGGGCCATCGTTAATTCCGATCCAGCATACCCGGTGGCTCGACATTTTAAATCTGAGCATGGAAATGATCTTAAATGTCTGCAATACTTTGTGAAAAGCCTCAGGGACTGTGATTGATTGGAAATGCTGATGCCGGTTCCATTAATAAAAGCTCGTTTGAACTTTCCTCTGCAGGAGTGGCATCCTTGTAGCTCTGGGGCTTTTTGGAGGAATATGGACCCGGCGGTTCCGGCCGTGACGGATTGCACCGCCTGGGAAATTGTGTGACAGGTCTGCGGGGCTGTAAATGACAGCCTATTCGTGGAAGAATACATTTTCCAAGTTAATTTCCAAATAAAATGCCTTTATTCAATTTTGGACTCGTCTCCTTCTCCAGGTTGTCATATCATTCCAAGAATACAGATTGCCTCATACTTCAGTTCCAAGCAAACAGCCAAGACATGTTTCACAATCTTGTCACTTCTTCAGGGCTGCTGAATATAAAATATACAGCCTCTCGTAATCAATCAAGGGAGAAAGAAGCTGAGATCCATTCGGCTTCCAGACAAGAGGCAAATAGTCAAAGGAGAATGGATCACTTGTCCTGTATTGTAACCAGGGTCTAGGGTTCTAACCGTCTAAAAAACCCTCATTCACGTAAAAGATAACGGAGCGGTATATCTTGATTTTCTGCTTCTGAGACTACGTGAAAAGCATCATCATAGGGTCTTTAAATATGCTTTCCTCCTCCTGGAGGGAGACCAACTGGTGATTACAGTAATGATCAGAAATGGTGGGAATGTGAGTGAAGTGAATTTAAAATTGCCTCCATCTCTCAAAAATAGTGTTTTATTCAGTTGGAGATGAGGCAAGGTTAAAACCAAAAGGTGGTGCGTATCTAGAAGGGCTACTGTTCTATAGCACCTATTTTAAAAAATGTGAGTGGTCGACATGTTTCAGCCCTTACGGTGCCCGGTCGGGTCAGAGGGCTTTCTTCAGGACCAGTGTAAGGCGCGTTACTAATTTAGTGACGTGTGTAGGTAAGTTGTTCACTTACCCTTCTTCTCAGTGGTTATGGGTCTATAGTACCCATAACTGGAAAGAAAAAGACCGTGACAACAGGGTATCATGTTAATTAAACATCCACCTGGATCTATTGTGATCAATGTCTATCAAAGAGGATGCTCATGAATAGTACTTATTTATTACATGAAACTTTGTGCAGAGGAAGGATAAAAAGTTAGAAACACACACAGTGCAATGGTCTAAAAACGGCAGGAAACATCTAGAATTAAGTTCAGGTAACCTCCCATTTCTCATAGTATCATGTTGGGAGCTGCAGTACCTGTGCAGTACGGCGTGGGTTGCGCTATTGATTAATGAGCCCAAATACCAATCGTAGTGCCGTCATCTGCATGAAGAGTTTAGAATTAAGTTGAATAAGGATGTCGTAACAATGGGCGAGTACAATGCAAGGAATAACACCATTATTAGATGCGGCGCTAGTATCAGCGTGAAGCCAACAATGTGAATGGTATTATGTCCTCAATCATCTGGAGGGTCTTTTGTTGTGGGAGACTAGTGTATAGACTCTCCACGTCGAGTCCTTCTAGACACATCATTCCACATTGTTCCTTCCTTGAATGTCAATCCCTTCAGCTGGTTTAGTAGGTTTAGGTCCCGGGTATCTTTTTGATATGTTGGAGTTGATTCGACCAATGGTCTTAGGTAGTGATCAGCAAATTGGGAAAGGGGCTCAAGCACTGAGCCAATCCCGGAAACTATTGGGCGTCCTGGTGGTGGTAGTCTGTTTTCGTGTATGATGGGTAGTGAGTAGAAGTATGGTGTTCTGGGCGATTTAGTCTTCAAAAAGTCAGCTTAATTTTTGGAAATCCAAAGGTTGACCTCAGCTTCAACCACCAAAAGTTTGATGGTCCGTTGTAATCTCCTTGTCGGATCTGTGGTTAGAATCGTGTAGAAGTTCTTGTCAGACAAGAGGTCTGTGCCTTGCTTGTCGTAGTTTTCTTTGGTAAGGATGACGGTGCCCCCTCCTTTGTCTGCTGGTTTAATAATTAAGCCTTCGTGTTTCTGAAGTTCTTCCAATGCTAAGCGCTCCCGCTTTGTGACGTTCATGAAGGGCTTCTTCGTTTTATTTTTCAGGTTTGCAACCTCTCTGAATAAAGCTTACTCGCCCAATGTTACGACATCCTTATTCAAATTGATTTCTCAATTTTAAACTCTTCATGCAGATAACGTTACTACAATTGGTATATGGGCTCATTAATCAATAGCGCAACCCACGCATAACTGCATGTCAATATAGCGCCTGCAACAAGCGCTGCACTTCCTCACATGCGAACTCGTCACTTCATCTAAATAAGCAAGCACACGCTAATCGTAGAAGCTAAGATACCATTCACATTGTTGGTTTCACGCTGATACTAGCGCCACATCTAACAATGGTGTTATCCCTTGCATTGTACTCGCTCATTGTTACGACATCCTTATTCAACTTAATTCTAAACTCTTCATGCAGATGACGGCACTACGATTGGTATTTGGGCTCATTAATCAATAGTGCAACCCACGCCGTACTGCACAGGTACTTCTGCTGCTCCCAACATGATACTACGAGAAATAGGAGGTTACCTGAACTGAATTCTAGATGTTTCCTGCCGTTTGTAGACCATTGCACTGTGTGTGTTTCTAACTTTTTATCCTTCCCCTCCACAAAGCTTCATGTAATAAATAACTACTATTCATGAGCATCCTCTTTGATAGACATTGATCACAACAGATCCAGGTGGATGTTTAATTAACCTGGATCTATTGATACCCTGTTGTCACTGTCTTTTTCTTTCCAGTTATAGGTACTTAACCTGGATCTATTGATACCCTGTTGTCACGGTCATTTTCTTTCCAGTTATAGGTGCAATAGACCCATAACCACTGAGAAGAAGGGTAAGTGAACAACTTACCTACACACGTCACTAAATTAGTAACGCGCCTTACACTGGTCCTGAAGAAAGCCCTCCTACCCGACCGGGCACCGTAAGGGCTGAAACATGTCGACCACTCACGTTTTTTAAAATAGGTGCTATAGAACAGTAGCCCTTCTAGATACTCACCGCCTTTTGGTTTTAACCTTGCCCCATCTCCAACTGAATAAAACACTATTTTTGAGAGACGGAGGCAATTTTAAATTCACTTCACTCACATTCCCACCATTTCTGATCACTACTGTAATCACCAGTTGGTCTCCCTCCAGGAGCAGGAAAGCATATTTTAAAGACCGTATGATGATGCTTTTCACGTAGTCTCAGAAGCGAAAAATCAAGATATACTGCTCTGTTACCTTTTACGTGAATGAGTGTTTTTTAGATGGTTAGAACCCTAGAACCTGGTTACAATACAAGACAAGTGATCCATTCTCCTTTGATTTTTTATCAAATATACAGCACATAAATTTGTAAATTACAACTAAAGTGATGATATACCCAACAGAAATGATTAATACAATAAATCTTCTATAAATACTTCTAGAAAAAGTCCCAATAATATCCTGGTGAATGATTTTATTTATACATTATCAAATTTATACCCAGTTGTATTGATTCATATTTGAAAATCCTAACAATTGTGGAAATACACCAAGTGCATGATTCTTAATTCACAGAAACAACTCATAACTACTGAAACTTCTGAAGAGAAATGGTCCTGATTTCAGGACATGTTCGTCCCACTGATTATATACCCATCCCATTTCCTGCTCAGTACTTGACAACCACGCCAACAAATATCATATACCCCTAACAACCCAATATCCAACACTCACCTCAAAATTCAAAATTAAAGTCCTTCTTTAAAAATAATTGTATTTTAATATTCATTCAAAGAAACTCCCAATATGCAAATCTGAAAGTGACAATAAAAAGTACATGTTGGAAAATATATATGCTTCCTAATGTGAAACATTTGAAAGGCTAAAAGATAGCCCCTCCAGTTTATATCAAACCTAATCACGATTGGGTCCCCCGTTTCCTTCAACTCCAAATCTCACCTAAAAATGCAAATTCTCTTTATCTCATACTGAAAATCCTTCAAAAAAATAAATACAAAGATCTGAAGACTGAAAAAGCATATTAATCAAATACATAATTTCAATATAGAGAATAAAACTCCATTAGGTTCCAATGCTATTCACAAATCTAATATAAAATTAGAACCTCATTCATAAGATTCCTGTATTTTCTCCCTTTAATATACCACATCCACTGTTTACTACTTACCTCACAATCTAACTCCAATAATACAATACCCCACAATACGGGAATCTAAAAAATAATAGAAATATTTCTCAATTATCTGATCTTGCTAAACATTATACAAATTAATGTTATATATGGTATCCTCAGACTTTATACACCTTTACTCTCCTCCTGTGTCAATAGTTTCCATCCCTTAACTCACCTGGATATTCCAGATATATACTCTGCTACGATCATGATAAGATCCAAACCATCGAAACCATTCTCCATTTAGGAACCCCTATTTATAGTTTAAAAAAGCAGACCAAACACTTCGCACATTGTTCGGCCTCGGACGTTATAACCTAGCACTGCTGGGGTGAAATTACTACAAATGACCAATCATCTTGATTAACTCATCTCTCATTTAAAATCCAATCCCAAGTAAAATATTACTTAAATGAACTAACCTCATTTCCTCCATATTAAAAATAGACACTTCACATTTCCTCCAAAATTCAACAATTTTTGCCATACAAATCCCAGAATTATTTGTATATTTCTAGCTCAAACAATCATTAGTTGGACTCGAACACAGTCCAAGTAATGATAAACTAAGAAAATCATTCACCAGGATATTAATGGGAAGTTTTTAAATATGTTTTAATTGTCTGCTTTTATGGCTTTTAGTAGCTTTTAGTAGCCGAATAAAGTATTTTGACTGACTAGTGGGAATTGTTCTAGAAGGTTTTTCGGAAGATTTATTGTATTAATAATTTCTGTTTGGTATATTGTCACTTTAGTTGGAATTAATGAGTTTTATGTTTTGTATATTTTATATTCATCAGCTCTGAAGAAGTGACTAGATTGCGTAACACGTGAAGGAGACGGGTACAAATTTGAATAAAGACATTTTATTTGGAAATTTATTTAGAGATAGCATTTTTCTCAGAATTCTGAACTTTTATATGGACATATATAATTTACTGGCTGGATGACTAGTATATCTGCAAATACACAGCCGGGCAAAGTTTCCTGTCACCAAATAGAAAGATCTATCTATCTATCTATCTATCTATCTATCTATCTATCTATCTATCTATCTATCTATCTATCTATCTATCTAGAAAAAGACATAAATATATATATATATAGCTATAGATAAATATGGATATATATAAATATCTATCTATATACATAAATATGTATATAGATTGATATTTATATATATCCATATTTATCTATAGCTATATATATATATATTTATATTACATATATTTATGTCTTTCTCTAGAGGCTCCTCTTTTAGCTTTATATTTAAATTCAGCTGTGAAAATGTGTATCTCTGCAGCCTAGTCTACTTGTGTGATTGTCCCTGTCTTCAAGAAAGACATCCGTTAAGACCCTAAGTGCTGTAGACCCATTTCACTGATTAGCTCCACAGCTAAGATTGTACACCACATCATATTGAATAGATTTGTGAACTGGGCCACGGATCAGAACGTCTTGTCAGACATTCAGTACAGTTTCTGACAGGGCCTAGGCACTACTAATCAGGGTCTCAACTTGTATATAATTATAGCTCAATAAACTATTGCAAAAAAAGGGGCTTTACATCTTGCATTCATTGATGTTAGCACAGCCTTTGATAGGGTCAACAGGGGGAAGCTTTGGGTCATCATCTTGGAGATGGGGGCTGATCCCCAGTTAGTTTTCTTTTTTGTGTGACCTACATTTCAGCCTGTCAGCGTCAGTGAGATTTGATGAAAGGTGTGATTGCACAGATCACTTTAAGCTCAATTGGGGAGTTTGCCAAGGTTGCATCCTGGGTCCTTTTTTTGTTCACATTAAATATTAATAGCCTAGAAAAGTCACTGATTGAAGTTGCTTGGGACTTGCCCAAAATTGGTTCTCGTCTGACTCCTACACTGCTTTACGCAGATGATGCTGTTCTTCTTATATCTCAAACTGCCCTCGGTCTAGAGGTTTTGCTCAACCAATTCATAGAATTTATGGCTAGCCTTGATTTAATTACCAATTTTACTAAGTGCCACATTATGGTGATTGGTCCACAGTCTACTTATTCTAGATCGTACTGTGTCAAAGGCAATCCCCTTAGTCAAGTTCCCGTTTTCCCTTATTTGGGAGTTCTGCTTGATTCTTCTTTACCTTGGTCTCCATTGGTAATGGCTAGTGGACGTATGTTTTCTAGGGGCATTGCTTCTGTGTTTGTTTTTGTCTCTAGGCTGGGTCATAAGTCCATCATGGCTATGATTGATATCTCCAGACTAAAATGTGTTGTTATAGATGCTTATGGGAGTGACATCTGGGGGTATACCAATGTGTCTTCACTGCAAGTTCTTCTAAATACATTTTTAAGAAATCTTGTTTCTCTCCCCTAGAGTATCTCCTCAGTAATTATTTGTGAGGAACTAGGGATTGATTTCCTAGAGCACATACTGATGGTACAACCCTTACTCCTCTGGATCTTGGGTTGAGTACTCCCTGCTAAGCAGTTAAATCACTCTATACTAAAAGATTGTTTGGTTCTTGATCAAGCGACTGGTATCACATGGATGGCCTGCCCAGATTTTTTTTTTATCATCCTGAGTCTTTAGTTTAAGAGGATTGGTCTTGGACCAAGAGAGTTTTTGCGACTTGGAGGGCTAATGAGAGAGCATTATTGGCCAAGGATGAATCATTTGTAAGAGCTTACTTACCACTCCAGACCACGTTTTTTAGATCAAACCATATCTCACCTACAACATGTCAGATTATCATTGATTTCTTTTGATACATTCTAGATTAAACTTAATACACCACTTGTTAGCAGTTCCTGAGGTAGCTCATATGAATCTACCCCCATTTTATGTAGTTGTAACAATTCTTCAGCCCAGGACACAATGCACTTTATCATGTTTAGCACTTTCTACAAAAGCCTAAAAGGGTCTTTTGCCATTCCATTGTTTAATGATAAGCATTTTGCCCAAGTCCACCCTGCACTTTTCTATTTAATGTTATTACCAGATGTGTTTAATTGTATTAATTTAGCTCTCTTCCTATTTAGGGTTGTCCATTTGAGAAAGACTTTATTTGCTACATGATGTGATGTCAGACTTTTTCTTGGGCAGTCCTAGTTACTGTTTTAACTTGCATTTTTCTGTGGATGTTTTTAACTGCATTCTATGTGTGTTCTTTTCTGGTCTTTTAAAGAAACTGAATAAAGACCGATGATGATGAGGATGATGATTACTTTAAATGTGTTTACTTTTTGTTACTGGTAAGCCTTCTTTGCTTACTGAACACATTTAAAGTTTTCTTTTTGGTGGCCATTACCTCTGTGAGCCAGCTTGGGGAGCTAAATCATATGGTGTGCCATTCCCCATACTTGAGAATCTTTAATGACAGGGTTGATCTGTCTCTCGATCCAAAATTTCTCCCCAAAGTCAATTCCTCTTTTTATTGAGGTCAGCAGGTCATGCTGCCAGTACTCCCTCAGGGTGCCTCTTCTTCTGATTCTCTCTCTCGTGGATGTTGTGAGGGCCCTTAAGATTTACCCTACCCATTCAGCTGAGGGTTCAAAAACGTTTATTTAAATTTTGCGGCAAATTCGTGGTGGATCCAAGAATACACTGCAACATTTTTAAAAGTGCAGGCTCCCGTGCTTGTTTGAAAAAAGACCCTTACTAACACCTAAACCCTAAAAATAATCTACAACACAATACTCTTACCACCCCTAAATACTAAGAGTACCCTTACAACCTGTTACCCTTACATTGCCCTAAACCCTAAAAATGCCAATACCAACCTATACCCCTACCCACACATAAACCCTTAAAATACACTTACCACTCTATGTCCCTACTCACCCTTAAACCCTCAAATACTTGTGCCACCCAATACCATTACCCACCCCAAAACCCTAAAAATTCCCTTTCCATCCAATACCATTACCCACCCCTAAACCCTAAAACACCCTACAACTCAGTACCCTTACCCACCCCTAAACCCTAAAAATACCCTTTCAACCCAATATCCTTAACTTGTCCTAAGCCTTAAAAACACCCTTACAACTCTTTATCTCCTGCCCATCCCTAAACCCATAAAATATATATATATTTTGTGCACAGTTTCCCCTAATCACCTCTGCCTTATACAGTGGAGACTTGTGGGAACAGGCATGGAAACAGCCTGTGATACATCCACCAACACCAGCGTTCTTACATCCAACCGAACAACAGAAGCCACAAGCCTATGCGGTCATCAAAAATGTGAAAGTTTATTTGGCTGCAGTCACCATTCCAATGCCTTTTAGGGTACACTTTACCTTGCTCATGGGATAACAAAGTTTTACCTGCAGCATCGATCGACATACCCTTAAAGGTGCATTAATGTGAAAATAGAAAAAGGACAATACATCGCAGGTTTACACACAGAGTTTAGCTAAGACATATTATACTATGTCTTCCATATATTGAACATAATCAACAGCAAAATTAAACAATGTAACGGGCACCATTCCATTATAGAGCAGCATTCAATTGTATCAATTATAACCAAGATCAATTGCGCATGCGTTACTATTTTTGATGGTAACATACCTACAAAAACAGGGAATGGCTATGGGGCCATCATATGCCCCAACATATGAAAATTTGTTTATGGGGCACTGTGAGGCAGAAACAGTATGGACGGATGTGAACCGAGAGATGTTAAATCATGTAAGGTTATGGACAAGGTTTATTGATGTCCTCTTCCTAATTTGGGAGGGGGTAGCAAATCAAAACACCTATAATTTGAGTTTCACACACCCTATTAGCTCAGAAGGAATATGTTTCCTAGATATTGAGCTTTTTGTCGAGAAAATGAATCTATGTACTAGACTCCATCACAAAGATACATCATTTAGCAGCATCTTGCATGCCAACAGAAGCCATCTAAAGACTTTAAAATGGAGCATCCCTTTTGGGCAAGTGTTAAGAACTAGACAAAATTGCTAGGAGGAATTAGATTTTGAAGAACAAATTCAGGAAATGCAAGCAAGTTTTTAGCAAGAGGATACCCACTTGAAGTACTTACAAATGCAGTAAAAAGAGCAAAAGGACGGAGAAGAGAAGAACTATCAACATCTCGAAGAAAAGAAGCAATAGAGGAAAATAGCATACTCATAACCATGGATTTTAATTGTGAACAACAAGAACTGAAAAGAATCATTAATATAAAAAAAATCGAACATTTTACAACTTGATGAAAATCTAAAGGAAGTCCTCACAGATCACCCAAGTATTACATAGATGAAGGACAGCTCACTGGGAGACTTGTTAACAATGAGCCACCTTCGTCGTATTAAACCCTCAAGCTGCGACTGGTTGAGCCAAATTGGCTTCTAGAAATGTGCCAAATGCAAGGCTTGTGAGTACGGAACCAACAAAACTACATACAAATTGCATAATGGTAAACAAGAAAAAATGAAAGAACATATTACTTGTGAAACAAAATATCTGATTTATACATTAGAATGCCATTGTGGAAAAAACTATGTCGGAAGCACAACTAATAAAGTGAAATTGAGATTTCTCCAACACATACGGGCCATAAAAAACCATGATTTCATGTATCCCATAGCCAAACATTTCTGGGAGAAACATGCAGGTGATCCAAAAGAGATGCAATATTATAGAATCGAACATATCAAAACATCAGACAGAAGTGGGAATCGAGAACTGCTTCTCAGAAAAATTGAATCACGACTGATCATCCTAATGGGTACAGAACCCCCCTTGGATACAATTTAGATGCAAAGCTATACATTCATCTCCAATGGAATACTTTTACGATTTTGGTCCAATTGAGATGACTAATCTCCATTGATTTTTGTTATATGGAATTTGTTCCCTATCCCTACATGACCCATCTTCTCCGACCTGAAACAAACGTATTGGTGAATTTTACAACTATCCCTCATTGTGACTAAATTAATTGGCATTTTTGAGGGGTACAATATGAAGTGCCTTCTTATATCTTGGAAGGTCCTCTTACAATCTATATATATATTTACTATTCCTGTATCTGTGGTGCATTTTTATTGTTATGAACCAGGTCTTCTTTTCCCCTATTTTGAGCAGATGCCAGACCTTGAAAATCACTGGTGTGAATTGAGAGGATTTTAGCATTGGTATATTGTATTGTATTGATATATGAGATTGTGCTTTGTATTAATACACTTCCTTCTTCTCTTTTTTCTTATTCCCCTCATCCTCTGTTTCTTCTTTGTCTACATTTTATGATATTGTAGGTTTTTTTTTTTGCTTTTCAAAGCTTGGGTGATAGGGAAATAAGGTACAAAATTTAATCTTGAATGCCATTATCAATAGGAGAATATCGTACTTAACAGAAATAGAAGTACCAACACCTTTTTTGTAGGAACAGAAACATAGTATTGTGGATTAAAAATACACTAAACATCACTTTAATGCCTAAAGCACTTTAAATTAATAGCACTTTACTGAATTATCTGGGATTGCGAGCATTTTTTCTGTTTCCTTCTATTATACCTGATATAATTAGATAAAGACGATTTTTAATAAAACCTGCAACCTCTCTTTTATATATCGATGTAATCCCCTACTACAGGGTCATTTTTTTCTTGAATAATGTCTTTTTCCTAATAACAACAATCTCCCTTAGAGAAATAGTGGCAAAACCAAATTTTTAAAAGTTATCCAATAATCCATCTTGAAAAGCAGGAGGATATCATATTTGACATAAGAGAAAATCAAAGCCCAGTGTTTTGAATATTAGCACTTGCTCATTTTACTGAAATATGACATAGGTACTGTAGAGAACGTATGTACTTCACACACTTTATATTTGTAAAGTATTTTTACCAATTGTTTTATACTGCAAGTATTTTAGAACTCCCCCCACTTTTTCAACTGAGGCCTAGTGGATGAACATCTAGCACTTTGCACCTTCAAATATAAAATGACATTGGTACTGTGGAAAAACTATGCACTTAATGCACTTTATATATATATCATGCACTTTATCGATTGTCAAAAATATCCTTCCTGAGGTTATACTATGCCAACCATAACTTTATATAACACTTATCACAGTATCAGTTCTCACTTGATCTCTTCCCCTTTTTTCTTCATTCATTTCCTTTTCTTTCTTCTTCATTTATTCTTCTTTCTCGTTTGATAAAGAAAAAATATGAGACTTGGATTATAACTGCTTCAAAAGTAATGTACTTTACATAATAATGTGTAGCTACCTGATAGCGAAGTTCATTGTCAATAATTTGTGTACTTTCACTATGATTGGAGCTTTCAACAGTGCATATGTCATGTACTTTACAGAAATTGAAATTGAGCGATAGCCTTAAGAGTATATATGGTGACATGCATTGTACTGTGTTTTTCACTTACAAAGGAAATATCTTTCTTAAATAACAATGAAGGACCTATTATGGGGTTGACACCTTAAAAATACTCTCTAGATGCTGGGACTCTATGGCCCAGTCGAAGGCAATTAGCCTTGATGCTGAGGAATATGAGGACATGCCCCCAAACAAAGGAGCACATACTGCATATATTTAAGAGGAAAGATCCTTGTTTGGCAGAGATTTACCTCTTTGTAGTCTTGTTGCCTTCTCTGTAGGAGGATTCATGTTATCACATATTTCTGGATAAAGACGCACCAGGAACAATCACATTGCCAAGATGCACACAAGGTCACTAGTGACATTTCCTCGTGATCCATTACACAGCTGTAGTGTAGAATACTTACTGGACATTTACCCAAGGATGTAGCACTTAGTAATTAACCAATTGAAAGTACTCCACTTGGGTAGGTATTTTAAGTATAACTGGGGACTCTTGTTGGATAAAAGGGCAGGTGCAGTTCCTTTGTGGCTGAGTCACTTACACAGCTACTAACACACCCACACAGACACTTAGAGACCCACTCACACACTCAGGCACTCACACACCCACTATGCTGAGCAGGACTCCCACCTGACCTAAGTCCTGCTAGGTTCCAAGTCATGACTTTTCACAATGAACCAGCATCCTGCATGAGCACATTGGTGAAGGTTCTCTTGACTATTATTCCTTGAATGGTGGAGCAGTATTCACCGCTTTTAATTATAAAACCAAAAGAGCATGTAAAAAGCTTGCAATGTTGTGCCTAACAAAAGGATTGCTATACTTTCTGTTTTCAGATCCCCTACCACTCGCCTTTTAATTGTTAATCATGAGTGGTCCTGAAGAAGGTGGACACAAGTCATAATTTCCACTGAAATGTACGTCGACCGGGCTGAGTGATAACCCAGTTGGCAACACAACCATGGATGGTTGAAATGTCATCTCCGTGATCCCATCAGTGTATGCTGTTGTAGGCTGGGTGTTGTATGAATGTGAGAAGTGGGTGTTAGTATGTAATGGCATGATAGGTCAGGATGTGAGTGTGGTATCGTTATGGGGACATGTTTCTTGTTTTTGTGTACATGTAAATTGTAATCAATGTGTTATTTTCAGAATAATATGACGTACATTGGGATTGCACAATCTGTATGTATTGTATTTTAAATATGTCCAGTGATGTTTTGCACATATTTTTAACTTTTGTATAACTAAAATGAATATTAGATAAATGTCTCTTTACAGATAAAAAATCAAAAAAGAATTAAATAAAAGAACCAAATGGAGTAAATACATAAACTAAGGTGTTGTGTCTGTATAGCAAATGGTGGTCCATAGAGTTGATATCAGTCTATAGTAAAAGGATTTAGGTCAGGTGGGAGTCCTGCTTAGCATAGTATTGACGTTTCCCCCTTGCTCCCAGACCTACAAATTACCTTAGGGGGTACCTCTTTTTGTTTACTAACTCACACACCCACTGACAGACCCACTAAGACACTGGTACACCCATTCACAGACTCACTCAGACACTCACACACCCACTCACAGATGCACTCAGACACTCACTTGTTGCAGGGATTCTGCTTAGAAACAGAACCATGCATGGGACCACAGAACATCAGTATGTAAGAACTGAGTCACCGTACAACATCAGTACCTATGGGCCCAAATCCAGACTAGCTCATAGTGCTTTATTTCTCTCCTAACCATTCCAGAGAAACAAGTAAATTGGCACCCCAGAACACAACACTCTAGACCCTCTCAGGGATCACAATTGCAGGCCATCACCTTTCATTCTCTCACTCATACATATCCACAATAAACGGAAAAGAGACATGAAGAACGATTACAATATCTATTGAAACTATCATGGTCTATTTTCTAATAACTGTGCTGCAATTGAAAGACATTTACAGGTCAGAAATATGATTATCATAAATAAACTGTACACAATGAAAAGTCCTGTCATATTGAAAGACAGATCTGCCTAAGCCCACCCTCACTATAGAAACACAGGGGCATATGTACAACAGAATAGCAGATCGCTGTGTTACGCCACAATTGGTAACACCACGCTCAAACATTCTGGAACCACAGGGATGTGCTGTATTTACAATAATACGTCGCACCCCTGTATTTTCCCTAGCTCTGGCGCTAATATCAGCTGCCTAGCGCCAATGTAGGCAACCATCGTGCAAGGGTGCCTGTGTTGTAGGGAATGATTGTTCATGTGCAGGAAGGTGTTCCTTCCTGCACATAAACAATCAATAATGGTGATTTGTAACTTCTATGTGTGCTGCAGAATGAGTTGCAACTTGTCATTTTCTAATGATTGTTTATGTGCAGGAAGGGACACCTTCCTGAACATGAACAATCACTAATGGCGATTTGCTCTTTCTATGTAATCATTTCTCCTCATTGTGCCAGGTTAAGAGCAGTTTTTCCCTGGTCTTATTTTTGGTGCTGCCCCATATTTACCAGGGGTAGGCGGAGCTCATGGAGTTGTACAATGCGGAATTCCACTGAGTTTAATAAAAACTCTGTGAGATTCCACTGAGTTCCTCCTACTCCTATATCTGACAAACATGTCACACAGGCGGCCCTAATCAGTGAGGTCAGCGTACTCTTGGGTGTGCTGTGGACCGCTCACCTACAGTTCACTCCCTATAATACTTTTCACTACTAGTAGCCTCATTTCTTGGGACAGAGTTCAATTCCAAAGGGAGCTATTCCACCACTTACACCGAGGCATAGAAAAGTGACAGCCGGATGTTACTCACCCCCATGCAATGCTGAATTCTATGCCTGAGCCAGTCCCAAGGCCAAAACACCTCCAACAATTCCTCTTTGCTGTGTGCCGCACCTCACCTTGATGCTCCTTGATGGTCCTGCAGGGCAGCCCTGCCAATGCCATCTTGTCTCAAAATTAATCAGAACTCCGGCTCTGACTCTTGTCAGGTGCTCGCATACATAAGTGGAAACCCAGCTCTGCCACTTCCGCTGAACGTCATCACTGCCTGACTGTGACACCAACTAGTCGCTAGAGAATGATTTGCCGGGAAATTGAGTTTTGTACTTTATAAAGAAACACTACTGTAGCAGAGTAAGCTGAATCAACAAATATGCATGCATATTTCAGTAGGGTGATCACTGATGTGCCTACTATATAATGAACCCAGTGCAGAAGTGCATTTTATCCAGATGCTGCCCAGAAGACACAGGCAAAAACATTTCCCGCTATTAAATACAAAGCGGAAGAAACACATTTGATTGCACCAGCCTGAGAAAAAAATCACAATCAATATAGTCAAGTACAACATTAACCTGAAATGTAGCAACTCGATTCTCTCTTTAATGTAGCACCATGTTCTTTGTTGACACCCTAGTGAAGATGGGAGAATCGTGTTGTGCTCGAAACTGTTGCCAAACCTCAATCAGGAAAATGAGTACCACACTGATAACTTTTGAAATAAATGTATTCTCAGAATTCATTGCAGACTTCTGAGTGTGATTAATTTTGCTGTCGGAGGTTTGCCACTAGTTTACAGAAACCCTCCTGTTTTCCTACGGTCCTGCTTAAATTTAGAGACTTGCCTTGGCTTACACTCATTAAAAGGACTGCAAGCATGAGAGCGTGCCAGATGCTGAAGGGGAGCATGATATTCCGAAGACAGTTTGGCTGTCTAGGATCCCGATTTATTATAGGACTGCAGCAATAGTTTCAAATACAGAACAAATATAGAGCAACCGCCCGAGCAGGTGAGCTTTGTCTTACATGTCCAGAGCCAGTGCAAAGAGTCATTAAGTTCTAAGCATGCATTCTCAGCTCGCCCTTCAGTAGCCTCTTGTGACCTGAGGCGTTTACCACATTGGCTTTGCTGCCTGCTGAAGACAAAATGATTAATATCCCTATATTAACAAAGCATACGTTTGATTGTAACCAGTGCTGCGAGTCCCTTCCTCCCCCAAAGCGCTTGTGTAATCAGGGTAAAACACACACACCGTTCTGTGCGACTAGTGTTGCTACAGCACATAGCTTGTTGGGGACTGTTTACTTCGTTCCATTCCTCCTGATCTGTCGTGGGTCAACCTGGAATTGCCCTGGTCCTGAGTAGCCACAGCAACAAGAGCGGTGAAAAGAGTTTTATTTCTGTTTAAAATACGCAGTTACAACAACGCCACATTCTAAGCACTGCACCTAGCAGAACAGAAAGGGAGTTCAGATTTATCATCGAACAGACAGTACTCAATGGAAATATAGAAATCACAATTAAAATTGCTAATTGTGAAAACCAAGAGGTTCGAATCCGACGAGGTCGAGTTTGCCGTTTAGCCTTTCTATGTTGATGAATATGATACTATTACGTTTGGTAAAACTAAGTTAAATAATTTAATCTGCAGCTCAGAGTAACCAGATCTGTGGTAGTGAGTGCCATGTTAAAAAAACATTTTATGGTGTGGTCCCACCCACGCTTCTGCAGTTCAAAATGAAAGGGGTTTGTTTCTGAGATGGGATTGCCAATATTAAAGAATGTCTGAATGCGTCTTTTTTTATCTATGTTTATTAATATAGTTAACACTCAGACTCCTTTTCCCTCCAGCTAAAATGTTCTCGTATGCAGTAGTTCTGCACTTTGTGCTCCGTCCTCACTTAGAAGCGGAAGAGTTTTCGCAGGCACAGCTAGAGCTGCGGACCTGCTGTTCTGGTCGTTCTTGGCTCTTCCTTCCATCTGCTGTAGCTCTGGCCATCAATATCTCATCCGATCCACCGAGGGCCAACAAGATCCTATGGTGAGTTAAAATGGTAAATGGTAGAAGTCATTTTGAGATAATGCCTCTGGGTTGGGTGTTCCTTGGGGTTGTAGGGCAGGCATATGTAGTTTGGCATTTTGGAAGGGTATATACCTAGAGAATGGTCATGAATGGCATAGTCGAGAGGAATTGAGCACGACGGGGCATTAGTAGAGTAAAGCAGATAAAGCGCAATAGTGCTGAAACTCCGCTCAATGGCGGAAGCAAAGTTTTATCGGGAACTCCGTGTTGCAGATGGAGAGCAGAGTTCACAAATTCCGCAAACTCCGTGCGCAGAGTGAATTTCTCTGCCCAGTCTTCATATTTATGCCACCCTCGTAAATAGGGGTCAGTGTAAAATAGCAATGGGTGTTGCGGTGGAACGCCCACTGCAATATACATTGCCCGCCCCTTTCACTCTTAGTGTTGCGTTAAAGGGGCATTATTTACAAGGCAAAGGGGTTATCGCCTCCAGAACATCAAAAAATGTGATGTTCTGGTCGTGATATGCCCTTGTAAATATGCCCCACAGTGTTATATTATAGATCTCTGGGATTAGTGGGGGACCCCATGCCTGGCATATATAGGCAGTTGTTCTACATCTCAGGCAGCAGAGCTCTCTCTCATCTCGGCACCTTTGCTTTGCAAGAATGTGTCCTTCTGTCATGGGAAATCACAGCTGATACAATGAGAACTGCATGTTCAAATTAGCAGCTGGATTTCACTATTATGCCTAGGTGTCAGTGTCTGAACACAGAGAAAACAGAGCACAGTGTTTTTCAACCTTGCATCAAATGTTCTGTCTCAATTCCAGTAGAAGATCTAAATAACAAAACATGTGCAGCCTATTTGAAAAATAAATGTGAAGCAAAAAATAAGTCTGTTCTTTTGTAACATGTGCAAAGAAAATGCTGGCTATTATGTGCAGTTAGGCTAACATAAGGGAGAAAACACATTGGGCGTATAAGAAATATACGACACACCCAGACACTAATGTGCCCACTCACAGACCCACTCAGACACGTACATCCACTCATAGACCCACTCAGACACTCATGCTCTCATTCACAGACCCATACTGCCATGGCCACAGCTACTCACAAACCCACTCAGAGACTCACACACCCACTCACAGACCTACTTAGAGACTAATGCACCCACTCACAGACCCACTCAGACACTTATGCACTCATTCAGAGACTGACTCACACCCTCTTGGAGGCACTCACAAACCCACTCAGACACTCTCACACCCACTCACAGACCCACTGAAACAATCACTCATGCACCCAGTCAGACACTCATGCATCCACTCACACACTCAGTCAGAAACTTATGCAGCCACTCCCAGACACACACCCACTCACACACCCATTGAGACACTCACACACTCACTCACACACCTACTGAGACACTCATGCACTCACACACTCACTCTCAAAGGTTACAGGTTACAGTTAGGAAATACAATTTAAAAAACCTTAGAAATTCACTTAAAAAACCAAAGGTTACAGGGACCGTATAGTAAGGAAACAGCATTAAAAAGCAATAGAAATTCACTGAAAAACAAAGGTTACAGGGACGTTATAGTTAGGAAATAAAAAAAAAATTAAATTAGAAATTCACTAAAAAAACAAAGGTTATAGGGATGTTATAGTTAGGCTCAAATTTCACTCCTACAAAACCAGTGAAATTCAGCAGTTATAGTTGGCTGTGATAGTTCTAACTTATACCCCCGCAATTATGACTTCACATATTACATCACTGATGACATGGTCAGTGACATCACTGATGGCATCACTGATGGCATCTAAAATGAGATCACTGATGGCATCATCCACAGAACCACTCAAGCACCCACTCACACCCTCACACAACATCTCATACACCATTGACCTACCCATACAACCATTCACACACCCACTTACTCATCCATAGAGCCACTCACACCCCCACTCGCTCACACACAGCCACTCACTTACCTATACAACTACTGTCACAGACACCCACTCACCCATACACTCACTCACACTGCCACTCACTCACCCATACAGCCACTTACACAACCAGTCTTATGCCCAGTCACTCACACAGCCACTCAGACACCCATAAAGCCACTCACACACTACTCACCCATCCATATAGCCACACACACAGCCAATCACTCATCCATACAGCAAATCACACACCCACTTACTCATCCATACAGATACTCACACACCCACTTATTCACCCATACAACCACTCACACAACCTTTCACATACCCAGTCACTCACACACCCACTCACACATGGATACACATAGTCACACAGCCACTCAAATGATATATGTTAGAAATAGTATGACTCATTAGTAGTACGCAACGTAAACAAATTTAACTTTTGTGGTACCTTAGTATATATGTTTAAAACTTCGGAACTTTTAGAAAACGCTCACAATCACTGACTGATGTCACTGACCATGTCATAAGTGATTTAATATGTGAGGTAATAAACCTTAGAAATTCACTGAAAAAACCAAAGGTTACAGGGAAGTTATAGTTAGGCTCAGATTTCACTTGTGCAAAACCAGTTAAGTTATAGTTAGCTCAGGTAACTATATGTCCCCCAATGCACTGCTTATGTATGACCTCACATATTACATCACTCATGACATTGTCAGTGACATCACTGATGACATCAATCATGACATCTCAAATGGCATCACTGATGACATCATCAAGTGAGTGTAAGTGTTTTTAAGAGTTTATGGGTGGTGAACATATATACTAACCTACTACAAAAGTTACATTAGATTGCTAGGTGCACTACTACTGAGTGATACTATGTTTAACATATATCATGTGAGTGGCTGTGTGACTTTATGTTTCCTTTTGTCTATGGATGTGTGAGTTGCTGTATGGGTATATAAGTGGATGTGTGGGTAGCTGTGTGGGTGAGTGAGAGGGTGTGTAAGTGGCTGTTGGTGAGTGTGTGGATGTTTCAGTGGCTGTATGGGTGAGTGAGTGGCAGTATGAGTGGCTCTATGGGTGGGTAACTGGGTGTGTAGTGACTGTATGGGTAAGTGAGTGGGTGTCTGAATGACTGTATGAGTGAGCGACTGAGTGTGTAAGTTGTTGCATGGGTGAGTGAGTGTTTGTTTCTTTGGGTATTTGGTTAAATGAGTTGGTGTGTGAGTAGCCTTATTGGAGAGTGAGGGGCCGATTCCGATCTCGGCCGGTAGGGCTCCGAATCGGATTCGGCTTTACCGGATCCGATTCGGAGCCCTGTTTCCCGACCGAACCGTACGCGGGTCCGGCCGAGCGAGTACGATGCGAAATCGCCGACCGACTCGTCCGGGCGTCCCGACCGCTCCGACCGACTCGCTCCCGGCTCGAACCGCTCCGACCGACTCGCTCGGACTCGACTCGCACCGCGCAATGGAGACGTTTCCCGGCCGGGTAAGTACGATGCGTGCCGCGAGCAGTCCGACCGAGCCGCGCACTCCGGCTCGTAAGAGCTGTCGGAGCCGTACTTTGGGGGTCCGTGTCGGACCCCCTGTACGCGTAGCCGCGCGAGTCGCACACAGGGGGACCCATGGGTCTCCCTACCTGTGCGTGTACGGCGCGAATCGCTCGCCGCGTACCCGCTGTAGGGGCGCCCTTGTCCGACTTCGCACCCATTGAGTCAATGGGAGCCCCCGTACGCGTTGTACGACCGGCTCCCATTGACTTCAATGGGAGTCCGACCGACTCGAGTCCGATAACATACGGACGCATCGTACTCGTTCGGTCGGACTGCACGGGTCCGATTCGGTCGGAAATCTCTCCGGGTCCGGCTCGGTCGGAGAAATTTCCGGCCCGAATCGGAATCGACCCCTGAGTGTCTGTGTGAATGGCTGTATGGGTGAGTGAGCGGATATGTGAGTTCTTGTATGGATGTGATAATGGGTATGTAAGTGATTGTGTGGGTGTGTGAGTGAGTGTGTGAGTGCTTGTATGGGTAAGTGAGTGGGTGTGTGAGTGACTGTGTAGGTGAATAAGTAGGTGTGTGAGTAGCTGTATGGCTGAGTGTGTGGCTGGCTGAGTGGCTGTATGGGTGAGTGACTGGTTGTAACAGTAGCTGTATGGGTGAGTGAATGGGTGTGTGAATGGCTCTATGGAAGAGTGATTGGGTGTGTGAGTACTGGTATGGGTCTGTGAATGGGTATGTGAGTGGGCATATGAGAGGTTGTATGGGGGTGTGCGTCGGGGTGTGAGTAGTTCTGTGGATGATGTCATTAGTATTGTCAAAAGTGATGTCATTTGAGATATCATCAGTGATGTCACTGACCATGTCATGACTGATGTAATATGTGAGGTCATAAGCAGTGCATTGCAGTGCATTGCAGGGGCGTATGTTATAGTTATAGCTCAGGTAAGTATAACTGCTGAATTTCACTGGTAGTGTACACAAAGTAAACAAAATAAACTTTTGTGGCACCTTAGTATATATGTTTAAAACTCAGAAACATTTAGAAAACAGTCACAATCACATTGTCACAGTGATGTCATCAGTGATGTCACTGACCATGTCATAAGTGATGTAATATGTGAGCTCATAAACCATAGAAATTCACTGAAAAAAACAAAGGTTACAAGGACGTTATAGTTAGGCTCAGATTTCACTTGTACAAAACCAGTGAAATTCAGCAGTTATAGTTACCTGAGCTAACTATAAATTATGCCTCTGCAAGGCACTGCATATGACCTCACATATTACACTGCTCATGACATGGCCAGTGGCATCACTGATGACATCACTCATGACATCTCAAATGACATTACTGATGACATAATCAAGTGAGTGTGTTTTCAAGAGTTTATGGGTGTTAAACAAATATACTAACCTACCACAAAAGTTACATTAGAATACTATGTGCACTACTACTGAGTGATACTATGTTTAACATATATTATGTGAGTGGCTGTGTGACTATATGTATCCTTGTGTGTATGGATTTGTGAGTTGCTGTATGGGTATATAAGTGGGTGTGTGAGTAGCTGTTTGGGTGAGTGAGATGGTGTGTGAGTGGCTGTATTGGTGAGTGAGTAGATGTGTCGGTAGCTGTATGGGGAAGTGAGTGGCAGTGTGAGTGGCTCTATGGGTGGGTAACTGTGTGTGTAGTGACTGTATCGGTGAGTGAGTGGGTGTCTGAATGGCTGTATGAGTGAGTGACTGAGTAAGTGGCTGAATGGGTGAGTGGGTGGCTGTTTCTTTAGGTATTTGGTTAAAGGAGTCAGTGTGTGAGTAGCCATATTTGAGAGTCAGTGCCTGTGTGAATGGCTGTATGGGTGAGTGAGCAGATGTATGAGTGCTTGTATGGATATGTTAATGGGTATGTAAGTGGTGTGTGGGTATGTGAGTGAGTATGTGAGTGCTTGTATGGGTGAGTGAGCGGGTGTGTGAGTGACTGTGTAGGTGAATAAGTAGGTGTCTGAGTAGGTATATGGGTGAGTGTGTGGCTGGCTGAGTGGCTGTATGGCTGAGTGAGTGGGTGTGTGCGTGGCTCTATGCGGAGTGATTGGGTTTGTGAGTACTGGTATTGGTCTGTGAATTGGTAAGTGAGTGGTTGTGTGGGTATATGAGTGGGCATATGAGATGTTGTATGGGGGTATGTGAGCGGTTCTGTGGATGATGTCATCAGTAATATAATGAGTGATATCACTGACCTTGTCATGAGTGATGTAATATTTGAGGTCATAAGCAGTGCATTGCAGTAGGTAAGTAATTGTTATAGCTCAGGTAACTATAATTGCTAAGTTTCACTGGTTTTGTACGAGTGAAATCTGAGCCTAACTATAACGTCCCTGTAACCTTTGTTTTTTCAGTCATTTTCTAAGGTGTTTTAATTCTATTTCCTGACTATAACGAGCCTGTAACCTTTGGTTTTTTAAGTGAATTCCTAAGGTTTTTCAAATTCTATTTCCTAACTATAAAGTCCCTGTAACCTTTGTTTTTTTAAGTGAATTTCTATGTTTTTTTAAATAGTAGTTCACTAGTGGTGGAGAAAGGGGACGGGGCCTCTGATCAGCTCTCAGGAATCCTCTGTGTCAGACTTACTGGAGGTAACAGGAGGGCCTCTGGGCCCCAAGAACCCTCAGCATCCAAGAGGACTTCATCCCCTAACTAGCAGTGTGTTAGGAGGCACGTTTGCAAAGTGATGAAGAGAGGGGGTGTGGCCTCCAAAGACCTCTCAGCAGTTCTACTGTGTGGGATTTACTGAAGTTAACAAGAGTGCTTGTTGGACCCCAAGGTCCCTCTGGAGCCTAGGGGACTTCATACCCCAACCAGCACTGCACCAACAGGGGCATTTGCAGAGTGTTGGAGAAAGGTGGCATGGCCTCTGAAGACCTCTCAGCACTCCTGCTGTGTGAGACTTACTGGAGGTAACAGGAGGGCTTGTTCCCCCCAAAGACCCTCTGCAGCCAAGGGGACTTCATCCCCAACCAGCAGTGCTTCAGGAAGCATGTTTGCAGAGTGGGGGATAAAAGGGGTGGCCTCCAGTGACTTGCCGGACCCGCATTTTTATTGAATTTTATTGTATTTATTATGGTAGGGGAGCTGCATCGTCCCCCTTTCCCTGGGCTGATTTGGGCCCTGGGAAACCTGGGGCCCAGCCTTTAAAAAAAAAAATATTTTAACATTAAAGGGAGGACGGCCAAGCAGCCTCCTCCCTTGCCTATTTTGGCCCTAGTGACCCCATCCCCCAGGGCCAGGCCTCTCCTCTGTGTGTCCTGGTCCCAACCAGGGCACCCAGTTACTTATGTTGCCCACCGCAGGGGAAGCCTCAAGTACCCTGCAGTCCCTGCCAGCTCCCTGTTTCCTGCGGGATCCGGCACTGCTTTGACAGAGTGGGAGCTGTTGAACAAGCAGCTACCTCACTGTCAAAGCAATTGTGCTCCACTTCTAGCAAGCAAGAGCATTTTGTTGTACTCTTGCTTGCTAGAAGCAGAGCACAGTTTGCTATGGCTTGGTGGGAGTGGTAAAGCTCCTGCCAAGCCATAGCAAACAGCTATGTGGCAGGAGTGGGCACCCAGGACATAGCAGGAGCCGGCCCTGGGGGGTGACGGTACCCAGGGCCGTATATGGCTCCAGGGGGAGTCTATTGCCCCCCTCCTTTCTTGATTTTGCCCCTCCTGTTACCTCCAGCATGTCCCACACAGTGGGTTTGTGAAGAGGTTTTCGGTGGCCATGCCCACTTTCTCCACCACTCTGCAAACTCGCCTCCTGGTGCACTTCTAGTTGGGGGATGAAGCCCCCTTGGCTCTTGAGGGTTCTTGGTGGCCAACTAGCCCTCCTGTTACCTCTAGTAAGACCCACACAGGTAGACTGTTGAGAGGTCATCAGAGACCACACACCCTTTCTCCACCCCTCTGCAAATGCGCCTCCTGGTGCACTACTTGTTGGGGGAAGATGTCCACTTTTGTCCTCGGCTCTTCTGAGGCAAGGGGACCGCAAGTCCACTGCAAATTCTCGCATACCCAGATAGCTATATTTTTTAAACGTTAATTTCTCTAAAACTACTGAACGGATTTACACCAAATCCCAAAAAGCACACTTTCTGGACCAACATCTAGCTTTCTGCCAAATTTGGTGTAATTCCGTTCAGCAGTTTGGGCCGTAGTCGTGTTCAAAAAATGAAAAATCCCCATGGACTTAACATGGGGAAAACATGTTTTGGGACGCCCCTTTATTCTGGGGCCCCGCTTAATGGATCACCCCGTAACTTGGCTGAATAGGGGTGCTTTGTGAAAGTTTTGTGGAGATTTGTCAAACGGAGCCAAAGTTATTGCCAAAACAAAAAATGATTTTCCTATTGAATCTTTGGTCCTAACTATAACTACCTACTAGCCACCGCATTAAAATAGCACTTTGATGAATATGGGTGCCTGCAGTTTATTCTACACGGAGAAAGAACCTGGAAACTGTGGTGCCCATTACAAATGGGCTGGTTTTGGCCACATTGGAATGGTTGTACGATGTTCCAACGCATGCTTTTACCACGCAGGTAAGTATAAATAAGTAAGTGAAATATTACCTACTTTCAACTCAGCAGCTGAACCAAAAAGGGGATGTTTTGTGAAAATTTTGTGGAAATTCGTCAAGCGGCGCAAAAGTTATTGGCAAAACAAAAAAAGCCTTACCTATGGAAACTTTGGCCCTGACTATAACTACCTACTGGCAACTGCCAGTAGGTAATATTTCACTTGCCTTATTTATACTTACCTGCATGGTAAAAGCATGCATAGTAACATCGCACAACGGTTCCAATGTGGCCAAAATCCAGCCCACTTGCAGGGACCCATATTCATCAAAGTGATATTTTAATGCATTTTAACTGCCGTTGTTCCAAAATATCCCAAAGCTAATGATCTTTTTGGGATAGCAAATTAGGGTTCCATGGCAGTTTAAGTCATGGAGCAGTTTTGAGATGTTGACCTTGCAAATAGGTGGCAAATTACAGTTTTTACTATGATGGTTCGTAATACATATTTACAGGCACATAGGAATAAATACCACAGAGCAAATCTAATACCCATCATCATTTGGTGGGTGTCACACACTATTTACTTATGTTCACCCATCTGACAAAAAATGCCTCCATAGACTTTATAGAAGTCTCCTGGCACCATCTGCATTTTTGAGGCAAGATGTTGACAGGTATGAATGAGGGACGTGCTGCGTGTGTGTCACGGAGGAAGTTGCTCAGGCTTAGTGCACTGCTCCTTGGACCCCCAAAGGAAGGTGATACAAACAGGAAGGAAGGATCCTTCAGAGAAAAAATCAGTGTTAGAGGTGTGGTCACAAATTGCACCCTATTCCGTGGAGGTTCACTGTAGCTTTTCAAAGGAGAACCGGGGGACCCCTGCACAGATACTGACATGCAATAGAGGCTGCACTGTCAGTATTGGCACAGGAGAAATCTGCACCCAAGTCTTGAAGCAATTTGTGAATGTCTCTATGAGGAAAGGTGCAGTCTATGAGCCTCAATAGCTAAGAATGTGTTCAGGAGACATAACCGTTTTAGGTCTCGTGTTAGATAAGACCTTTTGATTTTACTAAAACTATATATAATATACGTACTTGTCGGTGCTCTCAACCAGCCCACTTCATCCATTGCTCTGATATTGTGCCATTCACATTTTTTTCCACCCACTGCAGCATGCAGCATGGGAAAATGGCCCAGTGCACTTCAAATTTTGGTTCCCTTCACTGTGATTGACAGCATTCTGCCCTTTCACAAGAAACACTTTAGTTACTACAGTGACAGGAACTTCTAGGGCAGTGTGTGCTTTTGTAGCCAAACATATTTTGGGGTTTAAGCCAGTTTTTGTAATATTGGATGCCCCATCCAATATTAAAGTTTTACGAAAATCACGATAAAACAAGCATTGGCTTAGCTAAAAGGCTGATAGCCACAGCCAAACCTGTTTGGGTTAATAATGCTTGTTGCGATAAGTGGGGGAAAAAACATTCTGCAGTGCACGCACACTGTTGCATGTGCCGACCCTTTTACTTGCAGATAATGAGTTAGCAGTACGTCAGCAATTTACAGAAAAAGTTGGATAATAAATAATTACAGCTACAAAATGTACCGCCGCCGATTAGACACCTGATTTTGCCAAACTGCCCACACGTAAATTTCTCCTTATCCTCTATTAGAATCTATTGAAAATCACCGTTGAATTGATTCTGGCAGGCTTTCTAGCTTTTCCTAGAAAGAGTTTTCACTGAGTAGCATACACACTGCCGTATATTCTTTAGAATGCCAACCGCCTATGCATTCATTGCCTAGTTTGAAAAACAACAAGCCGCCTGCAGTACTTTAATGTGTTGTTTTGCATGCTGCCGGGAGACTTCGTTTTACTCCTCCCCGGCTGGTGACGCAGAACAAACGGCCGCGGGCATTACTCATCTTTCCATTCACGCGCCTTATCGCTCCCATCACACGTTCCCTCGCTTGTAAAAGGCATGGCGGGGTGGCAGTTCTCCGTCATAATTTCGGGCGTGTCTGTTCCTGGCACTGATAATTCTAGTGCACGCTAAAAGTTAAGTTGCTGGTTACGAAACGATTTGTCATACATTCCATTCAGGGATTTCCGCACCTCATGGGGTTTCCCTGGTGTCCTTCAGACACTCTTCTCAAAGATGGTGAAATACAAACACGATTTATAGGCCACAGTTACAGGGAATAATACAACGGGTTCAATGGGCACCTCAGTGGTCTGGGCCTCGGTGTGACTCATTCCACCTGTTGTGCCAATGTTAGTTATGCCCCTGCTCTCCTGAAGTGAGCTAAACCGAGTCCCTTTAAGTAGGGACTTTACTATTAATGGGGATGCTAGGTTGAACTCTGAGAACACCCCGAGTAATGAAGACCGTAAGGGCATATTTACATGAAAATGACGCAGCGCTGTGCCACAATTTTGCTGCGCCGAGCGGCATCATTTTTAAACTGCAGGGATGCACTGTATTAAGAAGAATACGATGTATCCCTGTGCTCACCCCTGTGCCTAGCACCAACGCAGGCACCCTTGCGAGCCTGCGTTACAGGGATAATTGTGTTTGTGCAGGAAGGTTCCCTTCCTGCACAAAAACAATCATTAATGGCATTTTGCTCCTTCTATGTGTGCTGCAGAATTCAGCACACATAGAGCAAAAAACTAGGAGAAATAAAGGTATTTCTCTTTGTTGCGCCACATTAAAGCATCCTTTTGAAAGGTTATTGAAAGTCAATTACAGTTATTTCATTTTTCTGTAACTACATGAAGAATGTTTCTGTATTTAAACATTGTTCTGTTATAGAGCCTAGAGCATTTTGTTTACAAGGGGATTGCGCCATCAGAACATCACTTTTACCCACGTTCCAGTGGCGCAATGCCCTGCACTATATTTACAAAGTGGCGTTAAGCCACTTTTTGTGGCTCAACCCCACTTTGCAAATATGGTACCCTTTCACGCAAATAAATATTCATGAAAGGGGCGTGCAATGGGTGTTGCTGTGGGCGTTCCACCGCAACACCCATTGCTTTTTGATGCTGCCCCAGATTTACAAGGATCTGTAAATCTGAGGCAGCACCAAAAACGAATGCCATGCAAGAGTAGTCATTAGAATGGCGCATCGAGGAAAAATACTTTTATTTCTCCCCGTTTTTGCTTTTTCTATGTGTGGAGGGCAAAACCGAGAGGAGGGGGTTGAACACGGCAGGTTCAGTGGGACCTCGCTGGGGGTCCCGTGTTGTAAGCAATCAAAGGCTGCTGACCGCGAACGGGAGGGATAGCTGCTCATCCTGTGAGGCTCGTACCCCCAGCAGAGAAGCAATGCTGTGTTTGAGAGAAAAGAGCGGACCCACAGAGCAGCTGCAATGATGTAGGGCCGGTCGGTCCCTGGGACAGGGGTGTGCACTGACTCTGAGCCCTCGCAGGACTTCTGGTAGCACCACACTGCCAGGAGGTCTCCCTCCAAGGCCCTGCCCACAGCGGTATGGCAGCGGAGCTCTTCCACTTTCTCCTTGGTCCACTGACGACTTTGGCAGCCCGCAGTGCAGTCTCTCTTCAGGCCAGATCCCCACCCACTGCTGAAGTCGGTGGAGGCCTCTTTGCCCTTTTCTCGCCACTCTCTGGGGTTTCCTCCTCGCCGATGCAGCGGTAATGATCCCTTGTACAGGGATGTGCCTCAGCATGGCTGCTTCCTCTGCAAGGCTGCATGACACAGCCCTCACACACCGGCTGTCAGGGAGAGGGAGAGCACGTCCTTCCCTCAAGCTCTGCCCTTCTTTGAAACGTGAGGGACAGGGCAGCAGTGCACGCGCTAGGGGAGCCAGCACGGAACTTCTAAAATAGCGCTCCCCAGGCGCTGGTATGTACACAAAAAGTGCTCCTAATGCACTTAAATTTAAAAATAAAAGAAGGGAAGAACAGTCCTGTCCTTTTCCTGCAGGAGCAACAGCTGCAGGCCAAGCCTACCCCCTACACTATAGAAAATGGGTAGCCCTACTCACAGCTCTTCAACTCTCCTTTTAGGCAGGTTTCTATTAGATCTGGTATAGATCTCTTCTGAAGTCTTTGATTTCCCTGAGTCTTCCAACAGGAGGCAAGCACACACAGGCCCTTGGAGATTCTTCACAAGCAGGATACCACAGCAGGGCAAAAAGAGTTAGCCTTTTTCCTCCACCATAGACAGAAGCAGCAACTGCAGGCCAACCCACCCCTCACTCAAAAAAGGCAGTGCTCCTCACACAGTCCTTCCGCTTTTCTTCCTGGCAGGGTCCTCTTGTTCCTTGAAGTAATCTGAAGTCCTGGGGTCTTAGGTCCAATACTTATACCCCATTTTGTAATTGTTCTCTTTGTGGCAAGGGTCTCTGAACCCAGTCCAAACCAGTCCTGTCCACTCTGGTGTAGCATGACCACAGGTGGAGGGGACAGCATTGTGAAAAGGAGCCTATTCAGGTGCAAGCGAAACTCCTCACAACATTCTAAATGCAGACAAGGTCTATTTAGCCCAGCAATAAGTCACCCAGGCAAGGCAGGGCACACCTCAACTCCCGGTGACTGTCTAGAGTGAATGAACATCCCCAGCTCCTGTCACTCCAACACCAGACTCTGAATACACAAACAGTGAGAGGCACGCAGGATGGTAAAGTAAGAAAATGCCCACTTTCTAATAGTTGCATTTTCAAACACAGAATTTAAAAATCACCTTAACCAAAAGGTGCATTAATACATTCTGAGTTCAGAGAGCCTAAACTTCATTTTTCTATCTTGTCCCTATGGAAAGTTATATTTGTAAAAGGTTACAAAGCAACTCCCATGTTAGCCGATGGGACAGATAGCCTTTCAATTGTGAAAAACGAAATACACAGTATTTCACTATCAGGACATGTCACACACACCAGTACATGTCCTACCTTTCACATACACTGCACCCTGCCCATGGGGGTACATTGGGCCTACCTAGGGGTGCTTTATATCTAAGGAAAGGGAAGGTTTGGGCCAGCATGGTAGCTTACAACTGCGTGTGCAGACACTACAGTGGTAGGTCTGAGGCACATTTACAGGGCTACTCATGTGGGTGGCACAACCAGTGCTGCAAGCCCACTAGTAGCATTTGATTTACAGGCCCTGGCACCCACCGTGGACTTTACTAGGGACTTACCAGTAAATCAAATATGTCAATCATGGATAACTAATCATTGTCACAATTTATACAGAGATCATATGCCGGTCTTCGTGGGGCACGGAACCACAGTCCCAGGCTCCATCGCTTCCTTCCTGCATCACCCCTCAGCGCCAGGAGGCACATAAAGCCGGTCACAGGGCCCCGCTGCGCAGGACCCGAATCCATTGAGGCGGTCTTCGCGGGGCACGGAACCACAGCCCCCAGGCTCCATCGCTTCCTTCCTGCGTCACACCTGAGTGCCAGGAGGCGCATAAAGCCGGTTGCAGGGCCCTGCTGCGCAGGACCCGAATCCATCGAGCCACTCTTCGCAGGTCACAGAACCACAGCCCCCAGGCTCCATCGCTTCCTTCCTGCATTACCCCTCAGCGCCAGGAGGCACATAAAGCCGGCCGCAGGCCCCGCTGGGCGGGACGCGCACAGGCCATGCCCCGGCAAAGCCTGGACCAAGGGCGGGCCCATCCTTGCCCGTCATAGCCAGGAAGAGGCAGGGCAGGGCCACCTCCCTTGCATCTTGCTTCTTCAGGAGGTCTGCCAGGGGTTAGCAGCTGCCGCATGAGGTACTGTAATTTTACTTTTGTGTTGCTTGGGCCTCGAGCCCTATACAGACTTATTATACTGAAGTTACGCCTCAATTCGCCGCCGCGTAATTTGCTATTCTAAACAGTGTAAGGACTGACGGATACCTCTTGGAGGCTCTGGTTCATTGTTTTCCAAACATCTCCTTATCTGCAAGACTTGGTAGCCACTCCGTCAAAGCAAATTTTCTCCCGTCCCAAACACACGTGCTCATTGGAGGCCCTATACCCCTCGTATTTTCACTGTCGCCCAGCCCGGGTGGGCCAAGGCCCTCGAGCAAGCCAAGAACTCCAGGGGTGCCTTGCAGCGTGGTTCATCATTTGGGACTACCAACGTGTACGCAAAGACCTGCATCCTCCTACTGCTCATTGCTGGGCCGGACCATAATAAGTGAGGGGGAAAAGGAAAGCAATAGAGGGCATGGGAGGCGGGGCAGCTGGGAAGGGGAAAAAGCCAAGAAATTGGCAACACATGCAGGTAGCAACTGCATCGTAGACTGTATTGACTGTTTGCTAGAAGAATGCGTAAACATTTTAGACACTGTACCAACTACTTCCCCATTTTCTGTGGCACGCACTGTGGCTAGCCAGGCTCCACCCAGCATCACTAGCCCTAGAAGCTTGCCGGTCGTCCCGGATATCTTTGAAAGATCTAATAACAAGAGTGGTGTAGGAGAGTAGGATCTGCTTCTTATAGTTACCCCCACTTTTTTGCTGATGTATCACTGTTTTCG
Organism: Calotriton arnoldi; assembly: GCA_963921515.1. NCBI lineage: Eukaryota > Metazoa > Chordata > Amphibia > Caudata > Salamandridae > Calotriton > Calotriton arnoldi. The sequence continues at coordinate 1,327,009 of CAWUFW010004815.1, forward strand.
ACTTAGACTGGCTGGGATCCTGCTATCCAGGACCCTAGCCTAGCTGCTTTCTCCTCTAAATTGATTGCATGTACTTTAGGTACACTCCAGATTGGATACTGGGGTACCCTTATAAGTCCCTAGTATGTACACAGGGCATAGGTACCCCAGAGGCCTCCCAGGGGCTGCAGCATGTATTATGCCACCCCTGAGAGACCATTCAAAATGACACCACAGGTCTGCTACTGCAGCCTGTGTAAGGTGGTGCATGCACCCCTTACTTAGATATAGGTTCACTATATCTATTCTAAATCACTGCACATAAAAACCTATCAGTCACCCCTATGGCAGGCCTTATCAATCCTGAAGGCAGGGTGCTGGGTTTTGTGTGAGAGGGTGCCCCTGCATGAGCAGAGCCCCTCTCCAGCCTTCAGAATCTATTCTCCGGGGTTGTCTGTGATGCAGCCAACCATATATACTTAAGTGCATTATAACCTCGCGGTAAATGCTAACTTTAAAACGGCTGCTTAGAAACATGTTATGTTTGGTGTCAAACACCTTGGAATCATACCTCCACACCAGTAACTGGTGTGGGAGGTATGATTCCTCCCTTGTAGTACCACTACTATGGGGCACCGGTCTACCCGGTACTAGCTTTCTCGACCTGGGCAGCACATAATGGATGCTGCCAGCCACAGACACGAGTCTGCCCTCCTGCTGCTGAGCCAAGCTCGAGCAGAGGAAGGCCTGACAATAGGTTTCCTGTCACAGGGAGGTGTGACCACCTCCCAGACAGGCTTTAGTGTATTGGGGCTGGGTGGGTGCACTCTTAGAGTGACAGAAAGTCTGCACTGGGGGCACATTTGGTGTCCCCATGCGTAGTCCAGCTCAAACCGCTTGCAGGAGCCATCGGCTCCTGCTCTGGCACGAAACTGGACAAAGGACATGGGTGTAGCCACCCCTCTGTCCTGACCCTCCCCTAGGTGGTTCCCCAGAGTTAGTCCAACCCCTTCCTTGGGTATAAAGTAGGAAACCTGAATACAGGACTTTAGATTTTACCTGGACTAAACTCTGCAAGAAGAAACCAAGTAATTCGACGGTCTACACTTCGCTGGACGACAGAAGAATCTCCCTTGGAGTAAAGGAGTTACTCCCCTGCAAGGCAGGCACCTTAACGCATCTGACCGGTTTGCATCTCCCAAGCTCCTGAGGACTCCGAAGATTTCTGCAACACAGGAGGTGGGTTCCCGAGCGTCCCTGAGGTTGATCTGACCTCTCAGCAATCCTGAGAACAGTATCCCTCGTGGGGACCGTGCAACCTGAACCCCTGTGCACCGTGTACTTTTGCAGCAGCATATGCTTTTTGGCAATCCCTGAGGCTGTGCTTTGGGCTACGTATAGTCCAGACCCCGAGCAGTATTTCCACTGAAAAATTTCCGGCCTACACTCCACGAGTGTTCCGTGGGCTGGTATTTCGTGATTCAGCTCAAGGTCCCTTCGCAATCCCTGGTCCGTTGGCCTGTGGGTCCCTGTGAAGGTAACTTTGACTTTCTTTGGGCTTTCCTGGTTGCTCCAGACATGCCCTGACTTTCCATAGCTTGGAGAGTCCCCAGGATCTTGCTGGTCCTCACCGTGACTTGTTTCCTCTGCCTGCGTGGGTTGCAGTTGCCAAGGCTTGTTGGTGTTCAATCCGGACACTGACCCCCCGGGCACTCGACATCCTTTGTGGGACAGCTCACCTCTGGACTTTGGTTGTCGTTGACGTCTCCTGGTCCCCGTGGCTGCAGAGTCAAGCATCCAAACTTCTCACCTGAAGCACCCGACATCGGTGGGCATTCGTCCACTGAGCCCCTGGTCACCTGAAGTGACCCAGACTCTGTCCCCTCTGCTTTCAGGTTCTTCTCACCTCGAATCCAGGCTGGATTCCACCGGACACTTTTCATCTTCCCGGCAGCAGTACTTCTTCGCATCACGCCATTGAAATCAACGAGCGTTTCCGACACCACTTGACCCCTATGCACCCGGCTCCTCTGGGATAGGTAACACGGGTATCTCAGTACTCACAAGGGTGCTGGCCTTAGAACCTTCTATGTTCCAAAGGGTTTGCTTGAAGTCCTCTCCGAAGTGTCCTTAAACTGTAATTATCCAACCGCGACTTTCCCATAGAGTTGTACAGAGCTCGCGTCTGTGTTCCCACACTGTACCCGTCCTCCGTGGGCTCCCTGTGTCACTCCTGTGGGTGGGTCCTTGGTGTCCCAGCAATTCTACGTGCTCTAGGCACTGTGTCTATTGAAGTCGTGGTTGTTATACCACTTTCTTAGTATATGGTTCGGTCTCCCCCTGGAGCCCGCTGTGTATTGTGCTGTGTATTGTACTATTTACTGCCGTTCTATTGATTTAATATTGTGTATCTTGTGTTCTAATCTCATAAAGAGGTTAGTAGAGAGTGTTTAGTAATAAATACATATATTTTATATATCTCTTGTGTGGTTCTCCTATCATTTGGTCATTCAGAGGTTCTGATCTGATCAAGCTGCTTTACATTCCTTTGAGACTTAGCCTGAAGGCTGCTCTCCACAGCTACCACTAGGATAGCTTTCTATAAAGGTTGTCTTAAACCTAATCATCAATAAGGGTCGTTTGGACTGGTGCAAGGTGCCCACTTTAATTAGTGGACAGCATATACCAGGCCAACTTCTCACAAGTGGCACCCCCAGCAAACAACATCACACATTGCGAAAGTCCATCCACCCCCTACTGACACCCACTGCCCGAACCAGCCTGCCCCAGCGCTTCTATGTAGCAATAGGTTCACTCCCCTTCTAGATCTAACAGATGATCTGAAGTATGACGCTACCCACCAGCCACTAGAGGGGACACATAAATCAGCACCTAATCCCCACCACTGCGACCACAGTACCCACCAGCTAATTAGCGATTTAAAGGGCAGAAGTGGGGTTTATGGGATCTATGATCAATGACCTCACAGGGCTACTGAAACAACTACTGGAGAACAGCCCACAACCTCTTCCCCTCATCGAGTCTGTCTCAAGAGCAGCCAGCCAATCCTGCCATGCTACCCCAACTTCATATCCGATCTGCACGCCAAAAAGGGCCACCCACATTTAGATGCTCTCATTACCAGCCCACTGCCAACTCTTACTCTTATGGGTCGCCTGGAAATAGGGACCCCAAAATCAATCCCACCCTAACTTTGTGGCAGGGAGGGATCACCATAATCACCCTGGGGTAACAAGCAACACCACGCATCGGGGGGTAGCCCCTACAAGTCTAGTCAGGATGCAGACACCATCATTAGTTCTCACTCTACCGTTGCCTGCCAAGAAAATTTATATGGTAAATGTACCCAAACTTGGAGGGAGGAAGGGGGCAGAGGGAGAAGACTGAGGAACAAAGTGATCCACTGGATCCGCCATGTCAGGGGATGCTGCTCTGTGATCCGTGATGATATTGTAAGGGCAAGAAGATGCACAGTCCCTGAACAGCCAACAGATTGCATTGAATTAACACTTAAAGGGGATGAACTAGCTGAAAACCTTCTAGCTCTAGAATTCTGAAGCTGCCCCCCAGATCCATCACTTATCCAATTTAAACATCACATCCCCTTAGCTCAGCTAAAAACTAATTTCCCCCCTACCACCGATGGGGTACCTTGCAGCTCAAGCCTGAGGGACATCGACTGACTCCTGGGGAAGGACCAACGGCAGGCCAAGGACCCTCCTATTTATTCTATAATACCCATTGTGAGTGTGGGCCAAGAGGGCACCCAGTTATCAAATCGTAAGAGGGTGGCAGGCAGGACGCAAGATTCAAAAGGGTGTGGATCAGTGAATAACAACAGGGGGGTAGACCTTAGTATGATCACAAACTCTAAAGCACTGATCCAGGCCCACATTAGCTGCCCCTCAGCCATTTCGAGCGCTGCACTGCACCCTAGTCCAGAACCCAATTGCCAGCTCAATATAGTTTCCTGGAACATCGCAGGGCTAAGCAGCAAAATGCCTCCTACCCATTGGAATAATCTTATGGAAGGATTCGACATTTGAATCTTCCAGGAGACTTGGAGCCTCACTCCTCTATATAAGCCTGGGTACGCCTGCTATTGTTCCCCAGCAAACACCAGGGGGATAGGATGCCCGGCAGAGGGATTGATTATATGGGTTAAGATTGCATTGGGTGGCCAAATCACCAATCTTGTTACTGGCAGCCCAGACATACTGGGGATCCGTATCGAGGGCCCCAGGGGAAACCCATTGAGTTATATTACATATACGTGAGAGGGACGAGAGGGGGCAGACCTTCCACAACACTCATGCAACTGGAGGAGCTACTGGACAATAGCCCCCCTGCAGTCAAGACTAATAATAGCAAGCGATTTTAACACCACATTTGAACCTCTAGTTAAAGAAGACATAGCAATGACATGCGAAGACGATCTGAAGTGGGCTGTTCCTCCCCTAGATCTCTCACCAGTTAAGAAATAGACGCAGTTGGCACTCCAGGTAAATGACCTCAACCTAGAGCATGGGCTACGGGCTGTGAATGGGAGAACACAATCAGATAGCCTGGGCGCGAACACCTTCAACAGGATAAGTAGCCCATCTCGTATCTATTACATTCTTCTAGATCTGAGGCTCTGGAGAAGTGTGGTTGATATGACTGTGGGGGTCACTACTGATAAAGACCATAATCCATTCTAAGTCTGTAGTCATTATGGGGTGGCCTCCCTTAGGGAATTCAACCTGTGAGCATTTCTAAGGGTGTCTTCCCATCCAACAATCGCCGCAGACTGAAATGGCGGAAAGTAGTGTTACAGAAAGACAAGATTAAGGGCATGCAGCAATACCTCACGGCAGGCATCCTTAAACTACAGTCCCTTGTTCAAAACGCAGGAGGAACGGCAGAAGTAGACCTAGTCCACTCCCGCCTCTTCGACCGAATAAGGTCCTACTTTATTGCACCTGGAAGTAATTCAAGGGCTAGTCAATCAAAAGGGGGACCAGACTCTTGGTACACAAGGGAATGCAGATTTGAACGCTCAAACCTAACCTTGGCCATCAAAACAATAGACAGCAACCTAATTAGAGCCTCTAGAAAGCGCTACAAGGCAACCCTGCACCATGCGAAAAGGGCATGGGACGAGTCCCACTGGTAGCAACTCAAGGAAGCTTGCGCCAGCAAAAATTTTAAATTCTTCTGGTACTTTTTTACCCGGGGTGACGAAGCAGGGGCCCAATCCTCCCCAACCAACATTGCAGCTCGTGTCTGGCACGATCACTTCCAAAAGCTTTACTCAGATGCTGATAACCCGCACTTGATGGAGAAAGCTGTATATCCCATTCAGCCCTCGAGAGGCAACTTCTTCACCCTGAGTGAGATCGAGGCTCCATTTGTCAAATAGTAGAGTCCAAAGCCCCAGGGCCAGATGGCATCCCGGGGGACCTTTTTTTATCTGACATCACCAACTGGACTCACTATGTCCTACTCCTTTCCAATGCTATAGAGAGTGGCACCCCAGTCCCAGGGTCCAGGAAGGGGGCAGAGGTGGTCCCCATATTTAAAAAAGGGGACAGAGGAGAGCCCTGCAATTACAGGCCTATTAGCCTGTTAGACGCATTACAAAAGGTTTTTTGCAGAGCTCTTCTCTCTAAGATCCAGACATGGGCCGAAGGCAACACAATCCTTTCACAATATCAAGCTGGTTTTAGGGAGAAGATAGGGACTATTGACCAGGTAGTTCATCTCATGCTTCCTTACTGGAAAGTTGTGGTGATCGGCCAGGGCAGTCTATACTTAGCCTTTATTGATTTAAAGACCGCCTTCGACTTAGTTCCCAGGCAGAGGCTATGGCACGTGCTCAAAGACATGGGTATTCCACCACTTATTCCTAATCTGGTTGTCCATCTGCATGAAGATAACTTTGCTTTATTCGCTGATGACACTCTGCTGGTGTTCAAAACTCCGGCGGGCTTCAGCTACTACTAAATAGATTCAATTTTTTTTGTTACTCCAGGCGTTTGGTAATAGACACCTCAAAAACCAAATATACGACTTTTAACCCCCCAAAGTCATACAAAGGTAAACCAACTTTAGGAGGGGCTCCCCTGGAATGAGTTAGCACCTTTGATTGCTTAGGAATCAGACTCTCTGAGAAAATGTCCTGGAAGCCCCACTTTACAAAGATGGTACTGAGTCACAAGCGTGTCACGGGGCATTAGGGAAAGAACATCTGCTTCTCTCACAGTAGACCTGTTGCTGCTGCCCTGCAGGTCTACAACCTAAAAGCAGTTAGCTCTGCCTTGTATGGAGCAGAGCTATCGGGTTTGAGAACATATCTGAACTTAGCAGATCAGAGCACAAATTCTTAAGGAATTTAGTGATGTTGCCGCAAAGCACCCCACTTTCCCCCCTCATGCTAGACATGGGACAACGCCCCATAAGTGACATTGTCAAGCTCCGTCCGTTGCTGTTTTGGGCCAGAATCTGGAGGACCCCGGAGCTTCTGCCTTATGCCGAAGCCCTAGCAGAGGTAATCCGTTTGGACACATGCAACAAGGTGGGATGGATAAGAAACGTAAGAAAGCTTGTGTCCGACGTAGGGCTCCGAGCAGTGTGGGGAAAATCAGACTCACCCCTGCTCCAAAATGACACAGTAATACGATATTACTGGGATTGGGTTGCCCAACAAGACTCCACCAGGTCTGACCAGGGGAAACTCACCACACAATTTCTAACGCACAAACATGTCAGACTTTTGGAACCTTATCTTGACCTAATCCAGGTCCCCCATGATAGGAAACTTTATATACAATTTATGTTTTGCACCCTCCCTGTCAACGAGGTAATAGCTAAGTGGCACAACAGCGAAGTGAACCCCAGCAGTTGCTCAGGATGCAAGGCACCAGTGGAGTCTGTTGCCCATGTGCTGTTCGCATGCCCAGCTTATGTGCGCCCAAGATCTAAATGGATAAAACCCATTTGCCAGCAAATGGGTACATGGAGCTACCAGGATGCCTTGCAAACCCCTTTTGTCTGTGCAGTAGCTAAGTTTTTAGGCCACATTTGGGTCACCAGGAGAAAGGCCCAAGAGTTAAGAAATGCAGTATGTAGCGGGTCGGCCCCTAGCACGGAACTGGCCCCCGACAGCAAGTATTGCTCCCCATGGAATCATCCCCAGTAGCTGAGGCGACGCACAAGCACTTTTCTGTCCATAGCAGCAAAGCCAATCTATCTTGCAGCCACACAACACAAGGGCCTATAGGGCAATTACCTGATATATGTTTGCTGGACACCTTACCATTGCAACACTTTTTTTAACCATTGCAATATCTTGATTGTTGTCTTTATAATCTAATTTTTACTCGTATAATCGTAACTTTTATGAACTAAAACTTCTACTGCAACAATCTTTTGCATGATGAACTGTTTTTAAATTTGATTAGGACAGGTGGGCTTTTTCGGATCCCATTTTATTCTCTGCTAGCTTTAACACTGGCTCCGGGCAACTTTTGCAGACATTGTACGAGGCACCGAATCTTGACAAACATTCAACAGTCCCCATGCTGTAAAGTTTATGTTTCACCATAAGAGAGAATTAGTGTGAACCCTGTGGCATGTGATTTATGAACTGTTTATTTTCTTTATATCTTTTAACTATATTATATTCCTGTCTGTTCTCTTGCTTATATGACACAAGTTGTCAAAATAAAGCTTATAAATTATGAATGATAAATATGCACTTTAGCACTGATCAGCAGTCGTAAAGTGCCCAGAATCCTATAACCAACAAAAACAGGACAGAAAAATAGGAGGTAAAAGGCAAAAAGTTTGGGGATAACCCTGCAGAAATGGCCAATTCCAACAGTAGCATGAGCACGCTGGTTACAGCATACCATTTCTTAAGTTTTAGAGTGATCAGTAAAGTGAAGAAGCCTCTTTACCTGTGTCACAAGAGTCGTGCCTCCTGGCCTACTCTGGTAAAGTTCTGCTACTGTGCACTTAACTCACCCCTGGCCTGCATTGGGTTATATACAGTGCCGGACAGTGCATGCATGTGCGTGCTGGGATACATGTTTGCCTGTGAAGTGGTACAGGGCATGAGAGTTAGCCTGTGAGATTGTATGTGCATGCTGGGATGTATGTTGCCTGTGAGGCGGTACAGTACATGAGAGTTAGCACATGCAGTTGTGTCTGGGTGCTAGGATGAATGTGGGCCTGTGAAGAGTACAAAACTTGGGAGCCTGTGCACATGTATTTGCATGCACAGGCATGGATGTGTGTGTGCTTGTGAAGGGCAAAATACATGGAAGCCTCTAGGTTCCTTTTTCGGAGACCCAGAGCTTGCTGGAAGAACATGTAGAGACAGAGGATTCCCCACATAGGGATTTGTGGATTGCCGCATTCCTGAGAGCTGGGTGGGACACACACTGGAGGAAGGAAGAATCAGGCAATCCGTGCACTTCAAAAAGGCTCTTTGATTCTAAGAGAGAGATCACTAGTCAAAGGGGCCTGTTTGCATCTCAGGAAGAAGATGGGCTGATTAGGGAATCATAAAGAGTGGGCTGGGGGCATTTGGTAAACGTTTGATGCAGATATCACTGAGGTTGACATCCAGGTGTGAACTTCGAGTCACTCCCATAGCCTGTGTTTGGGGCTTTCAAATTTGGAGACACTCCTGCTGTGACAGACTGCTCTCTGGATGAAGAACACTACAGAGGAAAGGTAATTTAAATTGGGCAACCCCTGGAACACAAATTTCAAAAACATTGGGCTTGATTTAGATCTTGGCGGATGGGTAACTCCGTCACAACGATAACTGATATCCCGTCCACTGAAATATAAATCCCTTAGGATATAATGGGATTTATATTTAGGTGGACGGGATATCCATCACCATTGTGACGGAGTTACCCGTCTGCCAAGATCTAAATCAGGCCCTTAGACACTAAATCACAGTTGTGTCTGGAAATTGATTATTAATAGAGGAGCTTGAGACTCCTAAATTGTCAAACTGAAGCTGTATAGCAGCGTGGAGAAGCTCAGCACAAGCTCTGCCTGTTTGAAACAGGAATGTGGATGAATGGTATGCCATTCTCCCTGCTGGGTGAGGGGATATCACACAGGAGAATCAAGACCACTCGCCAAGGAGCCTGAAGCACCAGATTCTGCCTGACCCAAGCCAAGATGACCCTGTGAGGATGGCGATTTACTGGATGGAGAGAGGTCAGTGGGCCTGTCGAGAGTATCCCAGGAACAGAGTGTGAGATTCTGGTCCACGCCGGGATGGCTGGACCGATCAGACCATCTGCAAGTGTGCATTGTTCACAACCCTCGTATGCCAAGTGAGGGCCTTGGTGAAGGGGAAAAGTAATTGCCCTGGTGCACCGTTGTGATGAAGAGGGCCATCGCCCTGTACAAAATTGTACCCATAGAGGACTTGGCCCTCTCTGAAGGGCCAACCCCAATTTATTTGCCTACACCACTCCTGTTTTCTGAAATTCATGCTAACCTGCACTAAAGTGCATGTGCTCTCTTCCTAAAACATGGCTTACACCTGATTGGCACATTTTATTTTCTTGTAAGTCCCAGTATATGATACTACATGTACCCAGGGTCTGTAAATTAACTGATACGAGTGGGCCAGCAAAACTCCCTGTGCCACCCATTAAATTAGCACTTTAAAACGTGGCTCCAGCCTGCCATTGCAGCTTCTACTTCATATTTAAACTTCCAAATCACTCTAACAAAATAAATCCTTTGCCAGGCCTAAGCCTTCTTTTTTTATACATAAAGGCCACCCCCAAGTTAGACCCTAAAGGCCCACAGGTCAGGCTGCATTGTATTTTTAAAGTAGGAGATGTGGGTTTAAGTTTTACATGCCCGGGGGCGTGGCTTGGTGCGTCAAGATGGCGGTCGCACTCTAAGAGTGCTCCGGACCCCTCCATCATCCTTGCCTCGTTCCACCGCCATCAGCCCATCAACAGTCCTCTCTTCCACTGCCGTGGCACCCGCCATGACCTGCACTGCCCGGCGGGGTGTTGGATGCCGTTTTGCCCCTGCATGGAGGCCATCTCTCCATTCTGAACTCTGGCGTGCCTCCACCTAAGATGACGGCAACTGTCCTCTGAGGCCTTTCTGCACTTTGGCGCCTGGCGATCGAGTGTAGTCCAGCAGGAGGCGAGAGCCTTTACAGCCTGCCCGGGCTCCTCTACTGCTCCCCTGCTGCCGCCGAGACGGAGTATCGGAAGATCCGGTGTTGGCCCTGAGAGGGGATTTCCCTCCCCCTCCTTGGTCGGACCTGCTGACGCCTCTGGCCTACCTGGAAAAATCGGAGACGAGACCCTTGTGGGACCACGCAACTGGGTGGCGGATCGGCCGCCGGGTCAGGCGGCGGAGTCCCGGAGCCTGCCTTTTCTCCGTGAGTGCTCTGGTGCCTGTGCCCTGTGGCCCCTCCTGGCCACTACCTGGGGCCTTGGACTTCTCTGCCGGTTCCGAGCCGGTGCAGGCGATCTCCCGGGCCCGCCTGGAGACCAGGCCTTCCTGCTGCCGGTGCCGGCTGGGTGGCTGAACCCGATTCCTGCCGCTGACCGGGCAACCTTGCGACTACACTTTCTAAGCTCCCCCCTCCTCCCCCTGATGATGGATGGCTGATCTGAGCCCCGCGGCCGTTCCGGAGTGTGGACGGACCCCGCGGCGCCTTCTAGGAGCTCTGGTCCTGCTGGGGGCCTTGAGGCCTGCTGCCTGCTCATCTGGTTTGTTGAAGGCGCCCCCCCCAGCTGAGGCTAGATTGGAGGAGCCTGGTGTCCCTACCGGGGCCGCCGCGCTTCCGGGCTCCCCTGCTTGTGCCTGCGGGGTTCTGCTGAGCCTGCTTGTGAAGGCCGGCCTGGACGTGGGCTGCAGGTGGCAGGCCGCCCTTCCTGGGCCTGGCCCGCGGCCCTGAGAGGTGATCAGAGATCCTGCACGAAGGTGGGTGCCTGACTGTTGCTGTGACTGGGAACGCAGGGGGGGCCCTCCACGATATCTGGATGCCCACGATGCCCCCCCTCCCCCCCGATGCCTGCTCCGCGCCGCGATCTTTGAAGGCCTGGGACTTGGCCTATGGCATCACCCTCTTCCTGAGCCTGGGGGTTTCTTCATCTCCTGCCCTCGTGCTCCAGACTGACTTGAAGGAGCTGGCTGCTTGGCATCGGGCTCCTGGCTCCACGGCTTGGGACGGGATAGTGCGTCAGGGGCTGTGGGCCTCTAGCAGGGAGGTAGTCTCGGCCGCATCTATCAAGTAGCTCAGGGTCCTGGATGTGGGCCCCCTCCGCGACTTCATGTCCTGTGCCCTGGCCCTAGATAGCCCCAGGGGCTGACAGTCCCCACCTGACATCGGCCACACGCATCGGGCGGCGTGGGGTGCCCCGGGGGCTGGCAGTCACCACTCGACATTGGCCGCAGGCATCGAGCGGCGTAGGGTCCTCTACACCGGCTCCCTCCACGAACTTGGTGCCCGGAATTTCATCCGGGGAGCCCAGCCCGGCCCTGTAGTTCGGTCACTTGGTCCCTGCTTCTGACCCAGGAGTGCTGTCCTAGAGGTCACCTACATTTTGCAACGACCCCACGGGGCGAGGCAGAATTGGCCCCCCACCTCACTTTGGCCTGACGGCACCCACTCTGGGCTGGACGAGGCAGTCTTCCTTCTGGTTCGGCCGTTGTCTCGGGCGGCGGAGGACAGGGTCTCCGGATTTGGCTTGGCTGGCCCCTCGGGGTTAGGGGGCTTGTGCCAGGGTGGATTCGGCGCCCGGGCTTGAGCATTGATGGCTTGGGTGCTGGCCCCCCCACGGCTGGGGTCGTCCGCCCGTGAGCCTGCCTCCCCCGCCCAATTGGACGTCCAGGTCCTGTGCCCACAGCCAAGATGGGTAGAGATCGTGCCCCGAAAACACCCGCTCCGCAGACTCAAACTAAAATGGACCAATACACCACTACTGACCGGAATCCAGCGGAGGGAGTGTCCGGTGGCCCCTCCCTCACCGGAGGAGACCTTTCGACCATCCTGCAGGCTATCGGCACCTCTCAGGCCTCGGTGGAGGGTAAGATCAGCGAGGTGCGGGTGGATATGGCCCTTATCCGCAAAGACCTTCGCAACGCCACAGCGAGAATTTCAGAGGCAGAGTCATGCCTCTCCACAGCTGAGGCGAACTGGGTCAGTTGAAAACCCAGGTGGCCCGCCTACAGACCCAAACCTCGGAACTACACCGTCGGGCAGAAGATGCAGAGAACCGCTCATGGTGGAATAACCTGTGCCTTATAGGTTTCCCCGAGGGAGTCGAGCAGGGACACACGGACACCTTTGTCGAGACTTGGGTGAAGTCATGGATACCCAAAAACGCTCTCTCTACGTGGTTCGCAATCGAACGCGCCCACCGCTCTCTGGCGCCTAAGCCTCCCCCCGGGGCTCCATCTCGTCCCATCATCATTAGGATCCTCAACTTCCGGGACAGGGATGCGATCCTTAGAGAGGCTCGGGCCCACGGTCCCCTGAAGTACCAAAACAGTGCAATAATGCTTTTCCCAGACTACATGAGAGAAGTACAGGCCCAACGCCGTACGTATACGGTAGTCAAACAAAAGCTCCGAAACTTGGGATTGCGTTATGGTCTCCTCTTCCCAGCCCGTCTCAGAGTCATTTTTCAGAGCAAGGCGATTTTCTTCGACACCCCGCAGGTGGCCTGGACTTGGCTCATGGAGGAGCGACCTCTGCGGACCCGACCTACTTCCCCCCCGCCTTGTCGGAACCTCCAAGCCACAGCGGAGGCACAATCGGTCCCGTAGGAGAGGAGACCGGCAGAGAGGGCCGTCACGGTCACCGGGCACTGGGTCTCAGTTGCTGATCTCCTCTGAGGTTCCTCCGGCTCTTGATGATCACAGCCGAGCCAGTTCACTGATTGATCTAAGCCGTGGCCAAGACCCATCTGAGACACTGCGTCCCGCCATATCGGACTCTGATCTATCTAGAAGTCCCGCGCTCCGGGGGTCCGGTGACGACGCAGGAATTTGACTGTGGGGGCCCACGGGATTGGAACTGGGGCAGAACTCTTAGGTCTTTTATATTAGTAAGCAGCTGATGACACTATGATATCCGTCTGTATGGAGGGGTCCATCATTGCCACGAACTGCCCTGCTAAACGTTTTAGCTTAGCTCTTTGTTATTGTTATTGTTTCTTGGGCAAAAATAATAGCACAAAAAACAGGAAGAGAGGGTCCAAGGGAGGAAGTTTAAAGACCTGCAAGGAAAAATATCCCCTTTTCTAATACAATTATAGCACAAAATAACCTTGGGTCTGAGTATGTAAGATAGCAAGCTAAGAATTATCAAATATATGTCTCATCAAATCTCCTCAGGGGAGAAATCCCTTTAAGGACGAATACCCTCACCCACCTATGGTGGCATGCTTCATCATATGGGTTTCTCCTCCCAGTGGAAAAACCTAGTCCCACTGAGGGCTACAACTCCTCACTGTGAGGTAGGAGCTCAGGGATGTTTTTGTGAAATAGCACAATGTAACTACGGATGCTAAAATCCCATATGAACAGTTTCTGGTAGGGTGAGGATGCAGCGCAAAAAAACAAAGAAGGTGTGTGCAAGGGGAGTGCAATCTAAAACTACCTAGCGTTGGCAACACAAAGAAGCTTTATTTATTTGCTCTCACTGGCAGGATTAAAAAACAGTGCAATAAGCAGTAAGTCAAATCAAATATACGAAACCAGTAATCCCATGGTTTTGTCTGTTAGAGTATTACTGGAGCTATCCTTAATTATAGGATCATTCGCCACACCTCTACCTGGTTTCGTATATTTGATTTGATTTTTTTCTTGCACTTTGTACAAGCAGCAGCATTTATTTCTTCCCGGTCCTGAAGAAAGCCAAGATACTTTTGTTGATCGCATTGGCTGAAACATGTCGACCTTTTAAATTGAGCAGTTTATAGTTTATACTGCTTATTGCACTGTTTTTTAATCCTGCCAGTGAGAGCAAATAAATAAAGCTTCTTTGTGTTGCCAACGCTAGGTAGTTTTAGATTGCACTCCCTTGCACACACCTTCTTTGTTTTTTTTGCGCTGCATCCTCACCCTACCAGAAACTGTTCATATGGGATTTTAGCATCCGTAGTTACATTGTGCTATTTCACAAAAACATCCCTGAGCTCCTACCTCACAGTGAGGGAGTTGTAGCCCTCAGTGGGACTAGGTTTTTCCACTGGGAGGAGAAACCCATATGATGAAGCATGCCACCATAGGTGGGTGAGGGTATTCGTCCTTAAAGGGATTTCTCCCCTGAGGAGATTTGATGAGACATATATTTGATAATTCTTAGCTTGCTATCTTACATACTCAGACCCAAGGTTATTTTGTGCTATAATTGTTTCTTGGGCGACAGATGCTTCGGTTTCGGAAGTATAGGGTGGGGGGTACAGGGAGGGGTTGGGAGGGGGGGGGCGTTGCCCTCCGAATTCCTTTCGTTTTGGCTTCGTTTGAGCCACTGTTCTAGGGTTTTCAATGACAGCCAACCACTTGCACACTCCATCACCACCGACAGGCAGTATACCACCTTGCACATGCCTCATCTTACTACCCTACCCGCAATGCACCACTCCCCCTGGGATCCGGGCTCCTTTGGTCCTCCATCTCCCCACATCAATTACTACCCAGATGCATGCTCACAGTAGACCCCTCCACGCTCTGTCGTGGAATGTGAATGGTCTGTTGGACCGCATCAAACGCACATCGGTCCTCAAGCATGCCCAATGCCATGTGCCTGACGTGCTCCTCCTTCAAGAGACTCATCTCTTGGGAACCCACTGCTCTTTCCTCGCAAGATACGGATTCGACAGGGTGTGGCACTCTGGCTTCGCGCGAGGCTCTCGGGGAGTAGCCATACTAACCCGGAGAGGTCTTCCCTTCAACCCTGTACACGTGTCGACCGACACGCAGGGTCGCTACGTGGCCGTGTCTGGTAAGCTTGAAGGCCAGGTCCTGAAACTATTATCAACATACATCCCTCCCGCCACACTTCCCTCCACTCTCCATCATTTTGCAGAGGTAATCTCCTCCCTGCCACAGGGTCAGACAATAACTGGGGGGGACTTTAATGCAGTTATGCAACCATCACTTGACACAACGGGTAACCCATCCTCGTCGCGCCTAGCCTGCTCTAAGCAGCTATCAGATTGGTCGGCTGCCCTGGGTCTGTGTGACGCCTGGAGGATCTGGAACCCCCAAGGGAAACAGTACACTCACACTTCAGCGGCCCATTATACCCACTCCCGAATCGATTTGATCCTCCTGCCCGCCACTGACTGCCAACAGGTCTCTAGCGTCTCTATTCTCCCCCGTGGAATTTCGGACCACTCCGCCATTTCCCTCCGTCTGGGAGGCACCAATGGTGAGATGCGAATGGTCTGGCGACTGAACGCGTAGTTTTTACAAGATACAGAGATTAAGGACGCGCTTGCTGTAGAGTTGCAGCACTACTTCCTTACCAACCAGGGTTCGGTCCCTTCCCCGGGCACACTCTGGGAGGCCGGTAAGGCTACCTTACGCGGTGTGGCCAGAGGCCTGGTGCACGCAAAGCGGGCGGCGCGGGCTGAGCACCTGACCCAACTGGAGGCGCAGGCCACGCAGCTGGAACTGACCCTCGCAGACACAGATGACGCTCACCCCGCCAGACAGCTTGCGGCACTCCAGGATGAGATCCGCCAGATCTCCCTGGACTCTGCCAAGATGCTGTGGTGCTCCTCTGTGGCCCGTGTGTACGGGTGGGGCGACAAGAATGGGAAATTGCTTCACAACTTGGTCTCCTACACAAAGGCTAACAGAATTGTCCCTGAAATCCGAGACGCTGCTGGAACCCATCACCGTACATCACGGGCCATTGCCCAGGCTTTCGTGGGCTACTATGCCCAGCTCTATTCAGCCTGGCCCCCAGGGGCTTCTCTGGTTGACTTGCTAGACCGAGCGGAGGTCCAGCTGCCCTGCCTTACTCAGGCCGAATCGACAGACCTCGACCTTCCCTTTACCCCAGAGGAGGTACACGGGGCTATTTCCCTACTACATTCTGGGAAGACACCGGGACCAGATGGCTTCCCGCAAGAGTACTATGCGGCATTTCGAGACTTATTAGTGCCCCACTTGACCGACCTCTTCAGGCATGTGGCCGAGGAGGGTTCCTTTCCCTCTGAGACCGACTTGGCCACCATAGTGGTCATCCCGAAGACCCAGCCACCTTCTCTCTCCTGTGCGGACTACCGCCTGATTTCTTTAATTAATACCGACATTAAAATCTTTGCCACAGCCCTGGCCCAACGTCTCCGCCCCCTGCTACACAAATTGATCCACCCAGACCAATGTGGCTTCATGTCGGCGCGTGGCACTCAGCACTGCATACGACGTCTCCACCTTGCCCTGGCCAACCGCCATCTCCTCACACCGTATCTGGCCCTGCTACTTATTGATTTTGAGAAGGCCTTTGACACGGTTGACTGGAGCTACTTGGAGGACGTTCTCACCACGATGGGTCTCGGCCCCCATTTCAGACGCCTCATCCGTGTACTGTACTACAACCCCAAAGCAAGAGTTCTGACCAACGGTGCTTTCTTGGAGGCATTTGCAATCCGGAGAGGCACGCGTCAGGGGTGCCCCCTTTCGCCACTCTCATTCGCGCTCACGATGGAGCCCCTGGACTGCCTCATACGAAATGACCCCCTAGTCCGAGGGTGGTCCTGGGACCCCCACCAGGTGGATAAAAGTGCCTTATACGCGGACGACGTCCTTCTTTTCTTAGCTGACCTAGAGAGCTCTGGCCCGCGTTGTCTGGAGGTGCTCCGGGCCTTCGAGAGCGTTTCGGGTCTGCGACTCAACCCGACGAAGTCCACTCTGATCCCCCTCCATCCTTCGAGGGCTTGCTTTGACTGGCAATCTAATATCCCTTTACAGAGACAATCGTTTAAGTACCTAGGGATCTGGGTGACCCTGCTCCCGGAGCTGGAATGGGCCCTTAATATTACACCCCTGGTCACGAAAGCCAAGAGTGACCTTAAGCCTTGGCAATCCCTTCCCCTCACCCCCTTGGAAGAGGGGCGCTTTTTAAAATGATGATCCTCCCTCGCTTCCTATACATTCTTCAAAACACCACCTTGCACCTTCCAGGGAGTTGGTTCCGAGACTTTGATGGGGTAATTACCATGTTCTTGTGGCGGGGTGGGAGACCTCGTATAGCCTTGGCACGCTGCCGGATCCCTCCCTTTGACGGGGGCATGGGCATGACAAATCTCCACCTCTACTATTTGGCCACCAAACTTATAGTCGTCCACGACTGGTTCACTGGAGGCTGGTCTGACCCGGCCTACCGGATTGAGCTCTGTTCTATGGACTTCCCACAAATCCAAGCCTACTTATATGGGGTTCCCATTCCACAAATACCTCCTATCACCAGAGCGGTTCTAGTGGCTTGGCGCTCCGCCCTGCGTTACACGAGATGGGGCAAGAGACTTACCCAACATACACCTCTGTGGCACGGCACATAGCTACATGCAACATCGACCCTTGAGGGTTTCCGGCAGTGGGATCAGGTCGGGATCTCGCTCCTCGGGGACGTCTGGGTAGGAGACCATGTCAGGGCCTTCCACGATTTGCAACAGCGTCACTCCCTTCACACTACCCAATTTTTCAAGTATCTACAACTCCGCCACGCCCTTAATACACATATTCCACCAGGCACCTCGCTTCCTGAGTTCAGCCCGCTAGAAGCCCAGGTCATGATGGGAAATTTAGGCAGAGGAGGGGTGTCACGGATATATCGCTCCCTCGTGAACAATGGCCCCACCACCCTAGACTCGCTGCGAACCCACTGGGAGGGATGGCTGGGCCCCCTAGAAGAGGCAGATTGGCGCGATGCCCTTATGGCTCCCAAAACCTTGACGACCTCCTCTAAACTAGGTCTCATCCAACTTTACTACCTCCACATGGTTTATCTCACTCCTGCGTGCTTACACAGGGCGGGACTGCGCCCCTCCCCAGATTGTACACGATGTGGCCAAGCTCCAGCCGATTTCTACCACATGGTCTGGTTATGCCCTGGTCTTGCTTCATTTTGGTCGGGTGTGGAGTCAGAACTTACACAAACTCTGGGGTGGCAGGTTCCTCATGATCCCCTACGCCTTCTTCTGGGTGTATTTGATGGATTGGACGGCTCTAGAGCTGACAAACGCTTTCTAGGCACAGCGGTGGCGGGGGCTAAGCGAGACACCGCAGCGGCCTGGGCTCAGGCCAAACCTCCTACCATACGAAAGTGGCGACGGGGGTGGATTGGTGCGCGGCCCAGGAGGAACTCCTCTTTGAGGCCCTGGGATGTCCTGAGAAATTTCATAGGATATGGGGCAAATGGCTTATCCTACTGTCTTGAGATGTGTGCTTGATTTCTCTCCTACCTTGTTACGTTGCTTCTCCGGTGGGGTGGCTTGCTCGAAGGTACTGAACTATGGCTGGGATTTTTGTTGTCTGCCGAAGATGGACTTTGATTTACTGCACAATCATATGCTGTCCTTTGTATGTTTGGTTTTTCAAATGCAAATAAATTTGATTATCAAAAAAAAAAAGTTTTACATGCCCTGGTAGTGAAAAAATCCTACATTTATTTTTCACAACTGTAAGGCCTATCTCTCCCAATGGATAACATTGGGTTACCTTATTACATTCAATTTGTGCTACCTTTTGGCTAGGAGCAGGTAGAAATATGATGAATGGACTCAAATGAATTGTAATATAAATGCCTATTTAATGGTAAAGTCATAATTTAGATTACAATTTTGATAATGCTACTTTTTTAAAGTGTGCATTTTCATGCCCAGAAGCTTCTAAATCCTTCTAGGAGTTTCAAGCTATCTGGGCCTGTTAATGGTTCAAGTATAAAGAATGCGTATTAGGCCAAGACAGTGAACAATAGCTTCTAGCACACACAAAGAAACCTGACACTAGTCTTTTGTCACCTCATTCTTCTTGGCACCTTAGCAGGGGAAGGGAAGAGCTTTCCAGAACCAGATGTGAAGGTAGCATAGAAAATTCCCCTACTCCAAAGGATGGCACCAGGTATAAATATTGAACCTCCTCAGAAGTTAATTTGTGAAAACATAAGGGCCAGGGCTCTCGCCAGGCGGCAGCTTGCATCAGCCAATTGCTCCTAGCAGCGCCATCTATAATAGAACTAACTGCTAACCATGAAACCCTATAAGTGGGGAGAGGATGTAGCGTAATAGCCAGAGCGACCGACTTTGGAGCTAGGTAACTAGGTAAGAGGTTTGCCGCAGGGTCAACATCCTGTGATTCTGGGCAAATCATTTAATCTCCCCGTGCCTACCAAAAATGAATGTGTCCTTAACCAGTGCTCATGAAAAGCACTCCAATACCTTTGGGTCGAGTTTGCACTTTAAACGCCGGTGTTGATGATTAGTGCCAGTGTGGAGCATCGGAAACCACCGGCTCATATTAAGCACTAGACCTCCTGAGCCACTCTTCAGTATGCTCCCAGACCTGTGGAGGACTTCAGAAGGACTACTTTGTACTTCAGAAGACTGCCCTTCTGCGTGAGGCTTGTCTTGCTGCTTGAAGGAGAGAGGACCATCTCATTGAACCCAAGAATACCAGAGTAACTCCCAGGATCAGTTGGCTGAGCTCCTGTTCTGAGCTACATGGCCACAACAAGCTCCAGAGAACTCCCTGCAACTGTCCAGTTGACCTGCTGCAACTGGACCCACCTGGGTCTGTAACTGGACCTGCCTGTGGCCTCTGCTAGAGTGTGCTGAGCGTAAGAGGACCCCTGAAAACAAATGAAGGAGTGGTAGGACCAGGAGAAGAGAATTGAAAAGACAATTAAATCTGCCAACTCTACATCTTAATATTGGTATAACTCATCAACTATAGTATAATCATGTACCCTCAAGCCAAAGACATACAAAAAGAATTAATGTATTAGTTCAATGCAATTGTTTTTGTAGCATTCATATTTTTAACATATATAGGTACATTTCCTTGCCAGATCATATGAAGATTCAACGTGAATGTAGACTTTACAAACCAAATGAAACACAATACTTAGAACAAAAATGCAATATTTCATAGGCCAGCCAACATTTCACTCGTGCTAAAATGTCAGCAAAAGAAGTGCATTGAACTAATACACCTACATTTGAAATAATTCCACAAAAATGCTTTTTGCAAGGGTACCTTCTCAGTCATTTGCAAACGCAGAGATTCATGCAGCACAGTGGAATTTCCATAATCCTAAATTTAGAGTTAAAAGTGGAGTTTGCGGGCATTACTGGGCAAGGTAATAGTAGACGAACTTCCACAAACATATATATTTGTGAACAATCACATGATCTTTGCAGGTAATTTATCTCCCAGTAATCTATCAATTTGCATCTATCATGAACAGGATTAAAGTACATTTCAAAGGTAGAAATGAGGATGTGGCATTTCCATATTTAGTGGGTGCACTGGGAAGGCACTTGTCCATAGGCTTTTTTTTTTTTTTTAAATGAATATACAGAAATATATTTTCTTTGCACATCTAAAAGAATTTTCCACCTGATGGAAAATTCTGAACGTGTATATTTTCCAGTGCTGAAACAATTATACTACCGTCACACATTTATATTGGAATTTCTACAGAGATCTTTTGTGAATGTATAAAGGTATGAAATTTGCTCCAAAGATAGGAGTAATCCTACGGGAGAGAATATCCGATTTTTCAGAAAAGTGTCTGTGAGTGTACTTCTTCATCCTGTGGTACTACATTTTCCCCCTGCGTAGCTCTTAGGTCTTATACTGAAAAAGGATGACTACCCCAAGTGTGTGATACATGTTTTTTGCTGTCTGCTGGTTCAGAGTGGTTTGATCATAATAGGCTTGTGGATGGATTACCCTTTGAACTCTTGAACTCTCACCTTGGCCTATGCATTTGATGCCACCCTGTAGCTCACGAAAATTGCTATTCAATAAAGGAGAGGCATTTACTTCTGTAACAGGTTTAGTACACAGTAGCACATACGAGGATGTGAATGTAATTTCATTTCCATTTGTCTTGGCACGCAAAATGTCCCTTTATGAGAAGAAAAGACAAGAACCAAATCATTAACATAAGTCTTTAATTCACCACACAAATCAAACAACTGAAGCTTGAGCTTCCACACTGCACACAGAACAACGCAAACGGACATGAAAGTCATAGGCGCTGGAAGTAGGGGTGAGGGGGTGCTACAGCACCCCCAAAATAACCACGCTGTTGCTTAGAAGGTGAATGAGCAATAACAATGCCTTTAAAGTTCGTTTATACCTTGTCACATTTGCAATGTATTCAAATGTAGAGGTCAAATGTCAGGGCTGTGTCTGTTGACAAATTACTGCTTATTCTTTTAAAAGGGATATTGGTGTTTACCTTCCTTCCTCCGACTGCAAAGTGATAGGGTTAACGTCCTAATGGGGTGAATTGAAACTAGGCGCTCATAAATTTACGTGATGGTACTGTGATCAAGGCTAAGATCAGTTGCGGTGCTCAAGGGGAGGGGAATCACCCTAAACCCTCCAAATTTAGGCCCTAAGGTCTTTACTAGATCAAACAACAATCCTTAGCACACGCATGCAAAAATTAACATGAATTTCCAATAATTGTACAAGAGAAAATGATGTGTAATTTTCAGTTGTTGGCAAAAAGAATTAAAGACCAAGAACTGAAAGTTATGCATCATTTTCTCTTGTACAATTATTGGAAATTCATGTTGATTTTTGCATGCGTGTGCTAAGGATTGTTGCAAAGTGATAGGGTTTTGTAAAGTGAACTATGTGATAATTGTAATTGTATTTATATAGTGCTTACTGTCCAAGACTAGGTGTTGAAGTGCTTTTCGGTGAGTAGCACGCTACTCCGGGAACCCAAAGTGGATTAGTGATGGATCAGTATAGGGAAATCTACATTTTTATTTCGAGCAGTGGACATGTGAGTCTGTTAGCTAGATTAAATAGGCTAAAGCAGGGAGAGAGGAAGGAAGAGTCTAGAAAGTTTTATTTGGGAGATCGTAGTAGTAAAATAAGTTTGGGAGGAGTCAAAGGAGGAATACAGGAGGAAAGAATTCAGAAAGGGTTATTAGGGAGATCATAGTAGTAAAATGAGGTTTGAGATGAGTCAAAGGGGGAATAGAGGAGGGAAGAGTCAATAGAGGGTCATTAGGGAGATCATAGTGGTGTAATGAGGTTTGGGAAAAGTCAGCAGCAGACTCGACTATGGGAACGCCTCTACGCGGGAGCCCCGGCCAAGCTCATCAAGCGACTGCAACGCATACAAAACGCCTCCGCACGCCTGATCCTCGATGTACCACGCCACAGCCACATCACCCCCACCTGAGGAACCTGCACTGGCTCCCCGTCGACAGGAGAATCTCCTTCAAACTCCTCATCCACGCACACAAGGCACTCCACAAGACTGGCCCAGCCTACCTCAACAGACGACTCCTCTTCTATGTCCCCAACCGCCAACTCCGCTCCGCCGACCTCTCCCTCGCCACCGTCCCTCGCATTCGAAGAACCACCACCGGCGGCAGATCCTTCTCCCACCTCGCCGCCAAGACCTGGAACACCCTTCCACTAAGCCTACGACAGACCCAAGACCTGCTGACCTTCAGGAGGCTACTCAAGACCTGGTTGTTCGACCAGTAGCAGCACCCCCCTTTTTTCTCCCCCAGCGCCTTGAGACCCTCGCGGGTAAGTAGTGCGCTTTACAAATTCTGTGATTGATTGAGAGGAAACCTAAAGAAAGCATGCCGGGAGTCCAGGGTAAGATGACATTTACATGCCATCTCCAGGGTGACACTCGTACTCAAAATTCCAGTTATTTTATTTCCCGCAGTGCCTCTCTATGTATGTATAATAAAATATTTTATTATATAATAATAGAAATCCTTCACAAATATAAGAATACATTACACAGGATAAAATACACAATAAATGGCAAAATATTGTGGTACAAACAAGGTAAAATCTGTACAAAATCTGAAATGATGTTAAATATCAAACACAGTCTTAGCAGATTAATGGCCAAAAATGATGGTAAGTTTGCAAGTCGTGTGTCTTCTACCACAAAAAAATTGAAAATCTGCAGAGTGGTTGCAGAGATGAGGTGTTAAAACAGAAAACCAGGGCTTGATAAAAGTTCCAATAACTCCCTTCCTAACCCAAGGAAGGATACATTCAAAGGATAAGAAGAATGTTCTCCCATTCAACAAAGCACGGGCTGCAGACATTAGCCAAATGCTGATTTCCACACTTTCCTTTTTCATAAAGTGGTATGATATTAACCTAATGACTTTAGTTCTGATTCTACAGAGGAGCAATTTAGATAATTAAGACGGCGGTACTCAAAACTGGTAAGAGGAAAGTATTGAAGCAGATAATTTCTTCTTTATTCCACTACTGTACGATCCCACTCAAACAAACCGACCTTTAAATGTATTGCTGGCAATGCCTTAAAGGCAAGGTGCCAACTAGAAAAAGAGGTAGAAGAGCATTAAATAAAGATCCTGCCAAAAGATTAGATGCTGCACCAGCCTGATACACCAAGATGTTACTAATTAAGCTTTTTAAAGTTCCCACTGCTGCTGCCCTACATCTTGATACGAACATCACAAAGTTAGCGTCTGCAAATAATGTATGCCTTATAAGACCTAACTCCAATCAGATCTGGATCTGTGAAAAAGACGAGGGCAGGCTAAATATTCTTCTATAGGCCATGCGCCATGCCAGATCAAGCCAGCTTGCCATTGTTCCAGGAAACACCTCCACTTCATTAGTCAAAGATGACATCTTCTTTAACACCTTTACCTGTAATCTTGCTGGGGTACAAGGAGTGTGAAAGGAAAGGCTGTAGGATGCCATTTGTTTCTAACACACAACAAACAGTTAAACACCTGTAAATGAAGGGTACAAATATTTCAAAATGTATCAGCAGCAAGAAAAGCATCAAGTGAGACATATTTTTATTTGTGATTCAAACAAAGTTTTTAATAGGATCAAAGCAAACCAAGACGCCTTACTTGGTGATGGGCAAATGATACATTTTCACTGAAACATATTTTTCATACGTTTGTGCGCTGTGTCGTTTTATCAGTAAAATGTATGTCTGTGTAAATTTAGAGGTCATTTCAATGGTATCTTTGCTGTCTGTAAATGACAGTGCGCTACAACACCATGCTTTAGTGATGTATTTGCAACAGTTTACTCTAAAATGCTCCACTGAACACATGCTACACCCTTACAATTTTTCTGCTGAGTGGGCAAAGTTAATTTGCGACACTTGGATTTTTCACAATTCCTATGACTTTTGTGATGCAACATTAATGGCAGCACCATTGATGAAGGCAAAGGTGAACATCCAGTGTTCGGATGCCACAATAACTAAATCATGCACTGAGAATAAACATACTGGACGTGTTACAGCAGTCCACTCCTATTCCTTTTTCTTTCATTTACTTCACTGCACAGTGCCGAGAAACTCTTTGAGTAGCCGTACGCTCAATAAATTCTGTTCCAATAACATTGGAGCCGCCATATGGAAGAGGGGTTGCCTTGGGTAACTTGCATTTATCTTCTGTCCTTTAGAGGCAAGTCCTTTGGTCAGTGGCGGCTGGTGGATTTTGAACGTGGTGGGGCGAAGAAATGTTGTATTGTAATGTAATAAGCGAGCGAGCGAAGCGAGCGAGCCCGAACTGCAAAAGGAGGGTGCGGGGGGTTCTCCCCCGCAAGAAAATTTTGAAAAAAATTGATTCGAATGGTGGGTTTTACACCACACATTTACTGCAAATTGTTGAAAAAAGGGGGATCCAAATATAGCATTTTGAAGCACAAGTGTGAAGAAAACATTAGAATCAAATCAAAAAATATGCCCAAATCCTCAAACTGGTCTGCTTACAAAAATGACCCTCAAGCCAAGCAAATACAACCAATGGAAACAGGCCCTCTAAGTGTTTACTACCTGTAACACATCTCTGAACCACCTATGTTTTCATTGTATATAATAATGAAAATGCTGCAGTTTGTTCCTATGTATCTTATGCAACTTACAACCATTGACAAAGCCTATAGTGCTGGCTGGTTGTAGGTTTAATGTCACTCGTATTATATATCTGGAAGCAATGACAGAAGAAGCACAATGACAGGGGCAGCACACTATGCTAAGTACAGATTTTCAGCTTAACAGTTTTAAGCCACGCTCATATTTACATCGGCTGCCCCCTATGAGAGAACCCCCCCCAGTTTTTTCATCCCACTTAAAGCCCTGCACACACAGAAGTGTGTGTGTGTTTCTTTTGTATATGGAGGGAGGCATGGTAGAAACGAAACGAAAGGCCGCGCATGGTTTGAGGTGGGCAGGGTTTGCTAGTCTTGGACGTTACACTGCTTTGTTTGGCAAATGCTTCCTTGCGAGGGCAAACATAGCAAACTGTTAATGGGAATAAGATCTTAGAAAAGAAGAGGGTCATAAAATGCTAAATGTTCCACTGATTGGTTTTCCTGCAATAATCCAGAACTTTGAAAGATAAAATGTGCTGTGCTTGCCAGTGCTTATCATTGCTTACCTTCATTGTCTCTTTTTTTAAGTTTAATATTCTTGTTAAATTTCCATAAGGTGCAAAGACATAAGTGCAACAAGAAAGCGTCCATAATGAAAGAAAATATGTAAACCTTAGTGTTGGTGAAAACACCGGTTGCTGATGGGTACGCAAAAATCTACTCTGCCATTGATATTGTATGGACTATTAAACTGTATGGACTATTAAATAACTTGGCTGGAAAGTCACTATAAAGAAGGTGAAAAAATGGTGTTAGCTGTTAAGAATAACCTTTACAACCATTGCAAGTGCATTCTCTGAACATGATAGGATGCATTTAAAGCCTTGTCGTTAAAATAATTCATCATGCCTCAATATAAATTAAGTTAACTTTTATTTAAAACAAATGTAGAAATATTCAAGAAATCTTTCCTTTTTACAAATTTTCATGGAACATCGAGTAATGCTTTTATCTGCTTGTTGCCGGTGATTCTTTTATTAAAAAAAAAAAAAGAAGAAGAGAAAGGAAAGGAAAAACTGTAGAGGGCAAAAGGCTTCTTAGGAGCCTACTGCCAGGGCTGTAGAATGGCGTATTGCTGAATACCAGGGCTGCCTAATCTTGATTCTACCTCACTCTTTCTTCCACCACCATACGCTTTCAGTTCCTTTACCTCATTCTTGCAGGTTCTCTTTCATCACAGCTTTCCCCTTGTGACTGGTTTTCTACCTTTCTCTTCCTTCTTCTTTTCTTTATTTTACTCGGAGTCAAAGTCTGATAAAAAAAAAGTCCCAATCTCTTAAACGTAGCCAGTGCCCACCATCTGGCACCACCTGCACAAATTAAGGACTGCTTGTGGTAGCAAAGCTCATGCACCAAGCAAAGATTGGGGTGCACAATATTTGAATTTTCTGCAATCATGCTGCTGCCAAGACCTCTAAATCAAAACGTCAAAGACTTTCATTTTTGTCTACACTCTACGTTATTCTGAGGCTGGTAGAATAAAGAATGCAATACAGATAAGCAAAAATAATGCCTGGCAAGTTGTCATTTAAAAAATCACAAGGAAACAACAAAATGGTGGTTACAAGTCCTATATGAAAAGGAAACTATAATGATCTTAATATTTAAACTATAACTATTTATTTTGTCCTGTGTTGTAATTATTAGGGACCAGTTCAGGCAATCTGAAGCCCAAGGTGACATACAAAGCACACAGTGTTGTGTGTAACTGATTTTCATAAATGATTTTGCTGATTCCCTATTTTAACCGAGAGACATACAGCTCGACTGCAATGCACACATCACGTTACAAAAGGTGGTCTCTCCAATCAAGCAGTCTTGAACCAGAGTGCCACTGCAACACGGCCACCTGCTGCAAATATGCGAAAAACAGACACAGGACGATTGTTTTGTCGGGAAATTATGAAAAAAACACCCACAATGACCCTCAGGGCCAGTGAAGAAGCATTAATCATCAACCTTCATTCTTGGAAGAAGGCGCATAATGGCAGGTGCTGTTCAGCAGCCATTTACTGGACAATGTTCACACTCTGGGCGCCAAATTTCATTTAATAGGGACTTATCGTGGTGTAAGCTAGTTCACAGTTATGCTACCCTTTTAGTTAAAAACGACGTAGATTGGTAATGACGCATTTTAAAGTAACCGATGTGTATCTTTGATAGATCACTGCAGTATCGCTCTAAAATTTTGGATGCTCGTATGCTGACAAACCACTTTTAAGCAGTACAGTTTTCATTTAATTAGAACCACAAGTCTCTTAATAATACACATTTAACGATCACAAGTCAAGCGAAGGCAATGTGAGAGGAAAATAAACTAAGGTCTTTACATTCTGCATCTATATGCATGATACTTAATCACTTTGTATCCTTTCTAACACTACCCCTTACTTATGAAATCAAATCATGCTGATGTGTGCTCTCTATTTGGTAGTGTAATAAAAAAGATCCACGTGCACTGCAAAGCTTGCCATACCTCAGGGATGTAGTTATCAGTGGTGCAGCTGGTGCAGTGGCACCAGGGTCCAGTGGAGGGAGGAGGCCCATCCTGCCCTGTACCTTCTACGGTTGATTTATGGGCCGCTCGCTCAGATTGTTTTAGACCAGAGTCTGCCTGGGGCCTACCTCTGTGTTTACACCTCATGCAGAGAGGGAGTGGAGGAAAAGAGCTTCATGAAGAAGAAAGGCGAAAGGGACGAAATAAAAGGAGAGGCGAAAGGCAGAAAGGAGAGGAACAAGTAACAGAATTGAAGGGGATAATTATGAACGGGAAAGAGAAATGGGAGGAGGACAAACAAAAGGGGCAATGAAAGAAGAGAAAAGGGACAGAAATAAGGACGTCGGGGAGAAAGGTTATAATGGCTAGAGAGAGACAGATGAGGGGAAGTGAGAGCGAATGAGTAAAGGGCTGAGAAAGTGAAAGGGACGAAGAAGACGAGAAGGTGGAGGCATGGAGAAGGAAACATAGGTGAAATGAGGAACATGGACATCCGTAAGATGTGCAGCAGGTGCAGTGACAGCAGGGCATATGAGTGTGTCCATCCCCAATTATCTCTATTTAAATACCAGCCCAGGGCGAGCAAAGGGCCCGTCTTCCTTAGAAATCTGGCCTGTGAGCAACGGACTCCACTTGTGTACATTAAATGAGTGTGAAGTCACCGGGGTTATAAAAAGCATTTGTTTGTAATGCATCTATATGTTAACGAGATAATGTAGACAGCTGGATCTTTCCCTCGGCGTGTAGTGCACCATTAATAGTATTAATGCACCCGCTTGCCTGTGTATGTAGGTTGTGTATAGTGGACACTGTTACTGTGCACGAGAACCGTGTGCAGTGCACCGCTAGTGGTAAATGAGAGCTCTTTACAGTACAGCACTATGTTTACAAATAAGAAGCGAGCAGTGCATCGCTAGCGGATAACACCACACATGCCCCCTGAATCGCTGCTTTATGGACATGTCCGATTAAATCACTGACTGGCCTATTGATGGAGCTCTACAATCAACGCAGGAAAACTCAAGCAATTAGCAGATTGCTGCCAACAAGCGATGACGCACATTGCACATGCCAGACAGGTGAACCTGGGTTACACGAGATCAGTCAGTATTTGTTCGATTTGGGCCTCTTTTATGACACCTTATCGTGTAATGAATCCTATTGTGCAACTCCGTTTCGTTTGTTTCAAGCTCCCTTTTTCTGCGCCTCTTAGAAAACAGGAGTCATGCAGGCCTTTGCAGCAACGCCCAGTGATTTTAAATGCAGTAACACAAGACATACACTACTGTTTTCCCGGTTTTGTGCATAAATGTGTGGAGTAAAAGCAAGACCAAGATTGAAAACATTATTTCAATGTAGAATCAAGCCTGTTTTGCCTGGTAATCACTTAATCTGCAACCATAGCAAAAAACGCTCAAATTATTTATGAATAGTGATTGAAGTTATTTTACCTGTCTGTTAAATATGTTTTTTTACACCGTGGCTGCGTGCCTCTTCTCGCGACTCTGGAGGTCAATCAGGAGGCCTGTAGCTCTTCACTCCACAACGCTCCCGCCTCATATACAATGCCGTTACTGCCTGCCATGCGCGAGAAGAGAGAGTATGCGCCGGAATCAATGGGCTCCACCCAACCCTGTGACGAGTTGGAAAAGGGTGGGGTGACAATACTCTCCACTTCCTGATTGACATGGAGGCTTAGTGATACAGGGCTTGCATTGGAAACGCCCGGGGCTCACTTTACCTCCACGTCATATAGGGGTGGAGACTGTGTCTTGATGCCCAGTCTTTGCCGAGCTGATGACATCACAGCCCTCAGGGCAGTGAGGTTGTCAGCCCGGCAAAGAAGGAGGGCAAAGTGAAAGTGCTGTGAGTCACGTGACGTGACGACTACACACTAGTCCGTGAGTGTGTGTCACTTGATCAGTTGACAACATCGCTATGAAGCTGAATGGTGCAGGCACTGCCCCTTGCAAGTAAGAATGATTTTAATTAAACAGCTTAGGCATGGATTGCTGTAAATGTAAAGGGGGCGGAGCCCCGACGCCCTGTCACAGAAACCGCCACTGCCTTTGGTTAAGACACTGTTTTATTCCATTTAACGTTTATAATTGTTTTTATTTACTTTTACAATAAGGATTACATAATAATTGTCACACGCAAAGCATCACAAAATGATTTACTCCTACAAGATCAGACCACCAAAATATAACTTGTGGGTGGGGGATTTATTTCATACTTGACACACCCAAACTTGAAGGGGCTTATTTATGAGCCCTTGCGTCACTTTTACGCCGCCGTTGCATCACTTTTTGTGACGCTGCTGCGGTGTAAATAATGTGCAACGTTGCTCCATATTTACGAAGTGACGCATCTAGGCAGATGCGTCACTTCGTAAAGCCCTGCATCAGGTATAATGTATGCAGGGTGGGCGTTCCCCCACATCAAAGCCTCGTAGAAGTGGCGCATTGAAATCTATAAGATTTCGGTGCCCCACTTCTAGGAAGCCACTGCATCAAATCCTTACGCCTGCCTCATAGCAGGCGTAAGGGTGACGCAGTGCTATAATCATAGCCCTCCCCCCTGCATTGCTGGAGATGCGTCACGCTTCTGACACAACTCCAGCAATGCGTCAGTTTTGCGCTGACAGATACGTCAGTAATACTGACGTATGTCATTCCCTGCGACATGATGCGTCATACAGTAAATATGACGAATCCATCATGTCGCAAGGAGGGCGCAGTGAAAACTGTTGCATCGCTGTTTTCACGCAGCAATACAACAGTTTTCATAAATAAAGCAAGAAGAATCTAAAAAAAAAAACACCCACCGATACAAACATCACAGCACATCACAAATATAACATACAAACAGTAACACATCCTTATAGGAATCATACAAAAGTAATGCTCTCATCACGATGACAGCTTATTGAGAGATTTCTTTTAACGTTTCTGAATACATTTGTGTGAATGGAAATATGGACAAACTCTGAAAACGTTTCCAAGCGTTAAAAATAATTGGAAAATTCAGTATCAGGGTCTGAAATATTCAGAAAAATATATTTAAATAATTCTAACAATTATAGGGTTGAATGGATAAAGGTAGGTTGGAAGAGATGCAAAGGAGGGCAGGTAGAAGCACTCATGGGGAAATGAAGCAGAACAACGGTGTTGGTAATTCTGTGAATGTTATTCATATAACACAGCACAATACATTCAACATGATCCTCCTGTGAGTTAATGCACTTACTGTAGATATCTATTTGTAACGTGTAGACAAATGAAAGAAATGAGAAAAAAGGCAACTTACGTCTTTGTGACGTCATTAATGTCACACATTCAATGTGGGTATTATTATCACTTGTAAGTGAAAGATCTAAAAGACAGATTTTTGTCATATGTACAAATTGGCACGTCACAAAGACAGGTTGTAAATTGCGCATTGTTTTCGACCTGCCTGTCATTTTGTGCTGAAACCTATCTAGTAATAGGTTGTATTACAAAATAACTATACACATGGGGATGAAGAATGACCTGCCTAATGCATATTAATTAGGCAGTTTGCTATTCATGACAGTCTGCATTTGGATACGTAGGCACTGCACAGTTTCACCCTGTGTTAACATTTTTTAGGTCGCGCATTCGAGACCTCTTGTATATACTTGAGAATATACTTATATGTGTATGTACTTTGTGGGCTCTGGAGAAAGGCCCTAGGACTTGTCTGCTTCCGCTTAGGGACTTTTTCTTCTGTTCAACTGCCTCTATTTAACTGTCTTGATAGAAAACGATAAAAAAATCAAAGGGGGAGTGAAGAGGAAAAAGGTAGAATCGTCCTCCTCTTAATATTGTTATTCAACATAGGGATTCTACCATTTATTACATGGATCTATACGTGCATCTGTGTGTGCTATTCTTATTTAAGGTGTTAATCATACGTAAATGATGGTGTCATAAAAAGATCTAAGCACCTTCTCTTAATTTCAGGAAGGGCAATATTTCAAAAATTGTAAAATACCCCTCACACACTGAAACCTGATTCAGTGTCATGCTTCATCATTGGGGTCTTCCCGCCCCTCTACGGGACGGGGCATGCTATGACCTACATAGACGCGGGAGCACTTTATTTAGTGATTAGTGAATATGTGTAGTGTGTGGGATCGTGAAAAAAGTGTGCAGTGATTAAAAATTCTCTGGCTAGTGGAAAAAATATATTTTATTGCCTTCCCTAGCTGAGAATAGTAAAAATGGGGAGGTGTAGATGGTGTACTATGATGAGTCACCTTCTACAAGGTCGACATGTTTCAGAAGCCATCCCCTTGGCTTTCTTCCTCAGGACCAAAAAACGATCCCTGTTACACCTCACTGGGTGATATAATAATGAATGTACATATGCCTGCTGGTCACAAGTACTGTCCACTGTTCCCTATTTGGGCAGTTGACAAAATATACCAGTAGTATATCCTGCAAAAAACCATCCGTGTGTTATCGTTACCGCTCCATGAGCTGTCACGAGCGGTGTAAGGGCGCCTTCAATTAGACAATGCTGGAAGGAGCGCGGTCACCAAGGAATTACCTTCTCGTGGCTCGCCGGAACCTCAAATAGAAAACGACCAGCAGAGGTCAGTAAAATACCAGAATTCATTTCTGCTTGTCCAACTGCCTCTATTTAAGTGTCGTGATAGAAAACAACCAGAGTAGAGGTCAGTAAAATACCAGAATTGCTTTCTGCTGAGGGACTTTCTTTTTTTAAATTTTCTAGCAACTGTCTCTATTTAACTTTCTTGATAGAAAACGACCAGCAGAGGTCAGGAAAATACCAGAATCACTTTAGCATTCTCTAGATTCCAGTCCATAGAAATTGTCTTCCACGAGCACCTGTAGACAATAATATTTTTTTCAAATCTTGTATTTTTAGTGATATGACCACCGAAGGCGCTGATTTTATGTTAAAAACAGAGCTTTGGACTATACCATTTGCCGCTGAAAGGCAATATTTCTCTTCATGTGTTCCCATACCAGGCATGTCACACAGTTTGGTGCTTACTTTCCCTCCATGTTAAAGAACAGTAGATGTTTCAGCACCCAGGCTAATGTGTTGCATAGCTAAATACATATAAGGTCCCAAAGGCGATACCGATTGCATTGCAAATGCTTGTGATTACTTCGGAAGAGCAGAACAGACAGTGGTCCTGTGGGCCACTGCCTGCTCTTCCTGAAGGTGTCTGACACGATTCTCAAAGAGAATCTGTCCAAAGAGGACTACTTCACCTTTTCAAAACAGTTATCAACTGATTTGAATTGTCAGCGACTTTTTAATAGTTTGCAAATGCTATTGCAGTATCAATGTATTCGGAAATATTCAGAAAAGCAATTAGGACGGGACACTCCTTTGAGGCCCCTTCCTAACTAGTGCGTGGAATCACTTCCTTTACCGCATTCAAAAAGGAAGTAAAAAGACTACTAATGAACAAATTCATGTCCTAAGTTTTAATTATAGGATGTCACCGAGTCATCTTTAAGATCCGAATACCATTGCCTATCGCAGATGGATTGGACGAGTCTACTGTATGTAAGACTTATATCACAGCCCTTTTTGCTCAATAATTGTATGTAGTGTAAAGCTTAGTTGGCTGTGGGTCCCCTTGGTCATCTATACATTTTATATCCACTATGAATCGATGGAGGTTATAATATGTATATTTGCTAGCACAATCACCTAATGTTCATTAACTGTCTATTGTACAACGTCCTGCAGAATCACGGTCCTCTATGTTTGTTATTCATATATTTTATATTTCTTTTGTACAAATTGACACATTTGAATGCGTGTATACCACCTCAACCATTTATGTTCTTATACTGTAAAGCGCTCTGATACCCTCGTGGGTCACGTTCGCGCTATATAAAACTTTATAAATAAATAAATAAAATAAATAACTGTGTTTAGAATGAGTTGCAAAATACCTTTTGTGAGCTATAAAAGCCTTCCTGACTTGCACAATGAGTTGAAAACATACTCAAACACACTTTTGTGGTAGCAAACCCTATGATTTTGTAAATTGCAGGGTTTGTGATACCAAAATGTTTTCGTTCATATGACCCCTTATTTCATATTTGGGCAATATCAAATGACTGCCTGTCTTTTGGAAAGATGTTAGTGAAATAGAAAAGCATTTGTGAAAAGCAGTTGTGAAAATGAATTTGCAGCATCCATGTTGCAGTTTTATATCTGAAAAGGTACAACACAACTATCAAAACGTGATAACATCTATTATTAAAAAGGTAGGAAGAAAAATCCATTTGCCTCACCAAGATTCAAGCCTTTGAAATAACAGGTTACATGCAGCACCCTCGAGCAATCACTGAATCAACTAAGTTGATTCCTCTTGAAAGCCATTTTTAACACTGGTTTCAATACCTGCTCACTCACTATTCTACATGTTGTTGTTTAAATGCTCTGACACCAGAGAAGTGGAAAGCAAGGCTATGAATCCTGTGCTCTGACGAACGCTAATTTTCTAGTTCCTCTGGTTCTTCTAGACCCAAGGGAGGTGGTGGAATGGCATTTTTCAACCAATCTCTAACAATTCTTTTGAGTTGTGGCACACCTTAGAGAGGCGGTAGAATGTCACCCACCATCTCCCTTGTCATTGTGGGCCTCAGTAGGCATATGTATGATAGGGAAGCCCAGTCTATTCTGGAGGCCCCGTCTCATAGAGCTGCTGCAATATGGTGCCAACACTTTGCTCTCAGATAGACAGCAGAGGGGACAGCTTTAGGTGGTGAGGGGATTGTAAGTTATAGTATAGAAGGGGAGGTTAGAAAGATGCCAAGATGTTTTTGGATCAGTCATGTGTGGGTTCCCCCAAGTATGGCAGGAATGCAGGTATTTTTGGGGGCGCTTGAGCAGCAAATGGAAAATTCAACTGAGGGCACTGAGGGAGGGTTTCAAGATGCAGGGTATTTTTCGAGATTATGTGGCGAGGGCTATGTTGCCTGAGGGAGGTGTCGTGGGCAGCACAAAGCCAGTTACTTTTAAGTGTGGCTGGTGGAAGTGAATTCACACCATATATAGCTCCCCATGTCTCTCTCTGTGATTTCATCAAGAGAAGAGGATTTTTTGGGTGGAAGCAATACATAAAAGTGTAGACATATAGTTGCACACGAGACCCAGGATCCCAAAACCTACAAGAAAATCGGCTGATACACCATGGGGCCTACCACCCATTACCGGACACTATGCATGTGGTTACTGTAAAGCCTGCCCACTTACAATCAGTGGCAGAAGGGCTGACGTAGGCTTACGTCAGCCATGGGAACTCAAAAATCGCACCACCTGCAACTCTGAAAATGTGATTTACCTCATTCAGTGCCCCTGTGGGCTACAATACATAGGCATGACCACTCGGCGAGTGAAAATCCGAATATTGAAGCACATGAGTAGCATAAGATGTGGGAGGACCAATACTAAACTAACCACACACTACATGGAAAAGAATCACACTGAAAATGATTTAAAGTGGATTGTGATTGACAAACCATATCTCCCACCTACAGTTAGGGATACCACGGACTTACTTTTCCTTAGGTAACAAAGGTGGGTGCACAGATTAAAAAGCAGTGTATTGGGGTTAAACAACTCTATCCCTTGGCACCATTTGAATAATATAATGTAAAGCCCAGGATGGGTCCACTACAAATACAGTATGTGGGAACACTAGGATCACAATCTAGAGGACTAAGGTAACATGGGATCACCACTGAGCAGAGTGTTCCCATAGAAACAGAAGGCATTTTGGCATAAAGTACCATTGTGCAGGAAAGGTAATAGTATTGAGTCCAAGATGAGGATCAAAATGGCAGGCAGTGCGTTCTACCTGGAGATATAGTTATATTTCCTTATGGTAGAAGACCGTATGACAGTACCTCCCTACCACAGTTCACGAGATGGAGAGGAGGTTTTGAACTCCAAACGTCTGAGGGGATGAAATACAGTGATGAACCCCTTTGCTTACATAACAACCAGCATGCTACAATGTGGGTTACAGTGAATTAGTCTATTAGATTTACAGTGACCTACCGTTAGGTGCCCAATTCCACTCTAGGCTCCGAGAACAGCACACCACACTGGGGATAATAGTTAATTGGGTGCCCAATTCCATTTAATGCCATAAGAACTACTAAAACCCAGCATTTAATTATAGGGGCACTTAATCGTTTAATGACTTGAATAAAAGATCCAGTGTTTTTATAACAAAGTAAAATAGGAAAGATTTTTTCCAAGTGCATGCAGAAACGCAAGCCCTTTGGAATCCTAAAAGGGCTGCGCTCCTCAGACCGTCACAAACGCAGGTTGCAGGACTAGTTTACCAGGACCTGAAACAAGAATCAAAAGTGAACACCAGGTCCATCACAAACTTCAAATACGGGGACGCAGGAGAACTCCGTTATCATCAGAGGATGTGGAGTGGCGTACGAGGGATACACCGACGCTTGACGAAGTAAGTCGGGGGCTGGCTGGACAAAACAAGGGCAGACTCGTTTTCTCTCCGGCCACTGCATGGGTGCGGCCGAGAGGGATAACCAAGTAAGGCAACCCATTAACCTGGAGAAGGCCGGGAGGCACTTCCCGACCAGCCTTCTTGCTCTTTGGAAACTGGCGCCTTTGGGGAGATGTAACCAACACAGCTGTGTTACATGCGCATCTCAAGGTGGCACTAATACCGACCACGCTGGCGGCATAATGACCACGAGGGTGGTGCGGAATGCATGCCATTGCAAGTCTATATCTGAGAGTGGGTTATTGTTCTATTGTCCTTACCATGTCTAGTAGCACATACCTCTTTTAGATAGAAAAGTATAAACAACAACATACCATGTAATCTGTACCAGGTGTTTTCCTACTCAGTACATACTGGTCTGTTTGAGCATCTGATTTGTCACTTTTTGTAACAACAGGGAGCTGGAGATCAACACCCAAAAGACCAAGTTTATGGTCTTCAACCCAGCCAAGACATCACGCTCCAATGCCTGTTTGGATGGCATTATGCTAGAGAGGGTGACAGTATTTGAATATTTGGGTGTCACCCTGACAGAAAATATGGAGTGGGGGCCACAAATAGCCAAGGCCAAGCTTAAGTTAGCTCAGACTACTGGGTTATTATAAAACTACTCAGAAACTATTCCGCTAAACCTGCTGGGCCATTAGAAGAGATTTAAAAGGTGCAAGCTAGGGGTGCAACAATGTACGGTGCGGAATTATGGGGTCACTGTTCCTGTACTAACGTGAGTAAAGTAGAGAATAGTTTTATGAGGCGTATCCTAGGTCTCCCTGTATGCACCCCTCTATTCCCCCTACAACTAGACCTAGGAATCAGACCAATTGGGGATGAAATTGGTCTCAGACCCCTAACCTTTTGGCGTAGACTGTGGGTGACGCCGGAATTGGCAGCCTATTGATCGGAACTAAAAGAGGTACTGAATCTCCCGGGGGTAGACAAAATCCCCTGGTTTACATACATCAAGGATGAAACTGTAGGCTGGGAAAGCCTAGTCTTTGGAGTAACCCAGAGGAAGCGTGTTTTGCAATCTCACACACCGAACTAGTAAAAACTTATCATATGTCCAAATTTGCAGCTATTGAAGGGAGCTCAACCTCAGGACACCTGACAACTGAATTTCTGTTAATGAAAGAGGAATACATAACTGAGCCCTTTCTGGATGATAAACAACCTCCCCTGGCAAGGAAATTATATGTCCAGTTTAGACATGCTACCCTGCCGCTTCGTGCTTTTTCATGTAAATGGTCAAAGACAGCTTTGCGAGGGTGCCCTGCCTGCAACTGTAAGGAAGAGTCAGAGCTTCATGTTTTCTTTTTTTGCCCTGGCTACAAGCTAGTTAGGCAGCGTTGGCTTATCCAGTTGTGTAGGAATTTAGGGTTCGTGCATTGTGGTGAGGCATTTAGAGTCCTGAAAACTGACACCCACACGCACATTGTATTCGCTGTATCCCGATTCTTAATCTCAATGTGGCGTAGAAGTTGGACTCTTTTAAATGAGTTAATAAAGCCGCAAGTGCACACAATGTCTCCATCTGTAACTGGTTCAATGTAAATTTTAAAGTCTTTTAAAATGTAACAATGTCCCCATCCGTTAATGGTTTAATCTAGATTTTAAGTTTCTTATGTCTTAAATTCTAATTTTATTGATGTACTAAGTTTTTACTTTTTCTAGCATGTGTATTCTCTAAACCCCAAGGTGGTTCGCGAGATGATTTCCTTGGACCTACCATCATACGACCCCAGGAAAGCATTTTAATGTTGCTTAAAATTAATTGTATTCTTACAGCCACAATTGAGAAGTTGTACCTCATGTTTATCTCTTTTGGTAACTCTTGTTTGTAATTGCACATATCTTGCACATGCACTTTAATGAGGTCAACGGATTCGGACACATGTCGCTGTAGACTGTTTCAAGGAATATTCAGATGATGCACATGCTTTTGTGTAAGATGGACGGATGTTTTTTATTATTTTATCTTGTAATGAAATGTATTGTAGTGTACACATACTTTTATGGTCTTATCGACCGAAATAAAGTTTTTCTGAACTGAACTGAACTGATTTATCGTGCAGTGTGTGACTACAGGGCGGTGTCCACACGACGGTCTCAGGTTCAGAGATTATTTTACGAAACTCGGGTAAGATGATTGTTTTTAACCTCACTAGAAGGGCCTCTAAGTAATAATTAATGGGCTCGTGATTGGAGAGTCCCTGTCCTCACGAGGTGCTGGGTGCATTTGGGGCATACGTTGCAGTATTCTCAGATGGGGGAATGACACAGAGGTGTTTTGTATAAATGGAATCTAAATATTCACAGGGGTTTAGAGGGGATTTCTCATGATTCTCAATCATCTTACTTACAGATATGATTGACGAGTGTGTTACGGAGATCAAGTAAGGTTGATTCATCAATTGATCACATTGTGATAAAGA
Organism: Calotriton arnoldi; assembly: GCA_963921515.1. Classification (NCBI taxonomy): domain Eukaryota; kingdom Metazoa; phylum Chordata; class Amphibia; order Caudata; family Salamandridae; genus Calotriton; species Calotriton arnoldi. The sequence goes on from CAWUFW010004815.1 coordinate 1,365,656, forward strand.
CCAGCTTTTGAGGGATCTATACTCTGAAGAAGGCCAAAGACCCAGCACGGCAAACAAATATGGCTGAAACCTGTTGGTAATTGCAGAAGGGGTTAAGGAGTAATAACTCCTCCTATACACCCCTTTTCCTGACTTTTCATCCTGTCAAGGTGGACCACTAACAAAGGAGTTCAGGTGGTACCTCCTTAGGCAGTTTTATCTCTTTTTCTTTCTGCACCAGTGATCCCTCACAAAGGAAACTTTATTACCCCCTTTTTTTCCCTTCATTCTTTACCTCACAAAAAAATCAGCGCTCCACCCAGTGTGTTGGAGCTGCACCCGGGCGTTGTAAGCGGCCCTATGATGAAGCATGTCACTATATAGTGGATGAGGGCAGTATTAAAAAATCTGTTGATTTTCCCTTCCATCCCTTTTCTTTGACCCCCTTCCCTACGTTCTCTTTTGTATAGAGACACGGACAGAATAATTCACAGCAGGGTCTCTTTTGAGATGTTATTTAGTCCTTCTCTTTTTGTGAGTTTTGATATAGTTGCCAATAACAAGATTGGTTCAAATGCTGGGCTTCACTCTTGTTGTCAATTTGATGTTACTTGTAACCCCTTGATGGAAAGCAATTTCCTTATGAACATCTATCCATCCATAATTCTTTATGTTACAGTAAAGCTTTCATTTGAATTGCTGCTTCAAAATGAGTAACTCATTTTCTAAGCTCTACCATGAACAGATTGGAAGTAGCGTGTTTGGTCTTTGCACCGATGTGCACTTCCAGGAGTGCTCCTTATTGAGACTCACAAAGATGAACCATACCACGATCATACAGGTAACTTGTCACAAAGGTTGACATCTCTGACAAACTAAAAGTGATGACGTTGTTGCTAATTTAAATAAAGTTTCCATGATCCTCTTCCAAAATTTTCAGTAGTGATGTATTTTTGTCTGATGAACACATTGTGTGGCAGCAAAACAACCTTAAAGTTCCATGTACACAATAATTAATCTGGTGGGTTCCAGGTTAATCTATGTGGAGCTTTTTTCTGTCTTGTATCTCAGCCTGGCCTGCCAGTTTAGCCCACTAACTTTAGAAATAAATATTCATATTGTAGACTTCATTTCATCTAGACGCCTCACATTACCTGCATTTCGAATATAGATCTCATCTAAAATTGTTTCTGTTTTTAACACTAAGTAATATATTCTTGCATAGCCAGGTCTTGGAAAGATATCTAATGTAAAATCACATGTTTTGGTTTCATATGTAGGTGCCAAAATAATTCCTTCTTTCTGACACCTCAAGCTTGCACTTCATACGATATTTCAGGGCTCCAGTAAACATGTAGCTTCATTTAGCAGACCGACAGTATTGGCAATGTAGAAACTTAGATGACTGTCCATTCAAAAAAGAGCACCAGTGATTGATGTACAATTAGCATGGTTTAGAAAGAGCATGTTGTAGGCTTACTGGGCATTTCTATAGGTGCGAAGCTTAAAAATCTAAATATAGTTATAAAGAGTGCACAAGGGGCACAAATTGAAGATATACGGGATACTGGATGGGATCAATGGAAGGGTCAATCCCAATAAAAGTATGGGTAGGATGTATGCTTTATCTTCAGGAAAAGAGTTGCTTTTGAGATTACAGTGAAAACAGGAATTTCAATGATTGCCAAGGAACCTTGATGACCAGAGAGGATAGTTCTTCCTGAATCTGAGACTACAGAGTGAATCAACAAGGAAAATGCAGGCCATCAGATACCAAGGACTGCTATAGCAGGAGAGGTGACCTTTGTAGTGGAACAGTCCAAGGAATAGCCGAACCCCTTTATTGTGAGAGTGGGAAAAGTTTATTCCTATTACTTCTGACTCCTTTATGACCCTTGAATTGGAAACATTTACTTCTCAATGGAGGGTAGCAAAATACTGCAAAACAGTCAGGAAGACTGAAAGAATCTTGTAAGAGGTGCAACGTTTAGTGAAAGATGAAGAAGGAGAGGGAGCCATGGGTATGTTTTAATTTACATTGGTTTAGAAAGTAATTATTTTGGAAGATTGAGCTAGGGAATTGCCAATGACGTTTACTCATGGTATTGCTAAACTCCTACAACAACATTAGCATGCTAATCTCACAAAGGTAATTCAAAGGTTCAACAATTAATCTCTTTTCTCAACCTTTTGTTGCAAGGGTATGTCAATATACTTTTTCTTGGGAGGTGCTGCAAGCTAAAGGTTTCAGAAATCTAAATGTTAAATGGTGAAAATAATAACTACTATATTAGCTAATTACCACAAAACCAACTGAATAAATTGCTAGAGTATTTAACGAATGCAATAAAGGTTATTTCTAACACATCTCAATGTGAAATCCCCAAAAAGCAATGAAAGCCTATGAGGAACAGTAAAGAGACTCATAATGGTGTATTGTAGTTGGATACAGCTTCCAAAATGAATTGCCTCAGTAATGAAAAACATTTTTGAACTTTTTCAGTGGTCAAACTTCACCAGAAGAAAGCTTTCCCAAGCTACATTTGATGAGGACTAGCAAAGATCAGAGAGGCTGATCAATTTACTGCAGCAAAGAGGTTTAAATGGGATGAAAAAGTTTTTACCTGAGTGAAGCACTTGTGCAAGCAGACAAGGGTGCTAATGTTCCAAAGAAGGGCTGGAGCTACAGTGGCTCTGAGAAAATTAGTAAATTGTTCATCATTTGTAAATCATAAATAGTTCATCATTTATAAATTCATAAATTTGTAATAAGGGCAATATAATGGCAATAATATCCAAAGTTTTTAAAGAATCTTCAAGCAGGTCAATGAATGGCCATGCCCAGAACCACCACAGATCCAGTGAATGCCAAATAAGTGTCTTTCTCTTTTCCAGTACATAGGCAAACATGAACAAAGAGTAGGGCTACTCCAGACTTCAAGGAGCTACATTTGCTGGTCTGTGAATCAGCCTCCTCAGCTATTAGAACCTTTGACATACTGGCGCCTAAAACTAAACAACTGGCACATGGGGCAGTATCAGCATCCAGAACTCTAAATAGGCCCCAACGGTGAGATGAGGTGTTGGTCTATCTAAGAGTGGTAGGCAAAATCTGTCATGGAAAGATGTTATTTCAATGAAAAACAGCTCTTCTCACCTTTTTTGAACAAGGATTCCAAAAAGGCTTCTGGATCTGTATCTTCTATAAATATGCACCAGCTGGACATTAAGGGCCTGTGTACGATGTTGGTGAGAGTTGCCTCCGACCGACACTGTTTCAGTGGAGGAACCGCCCAACCATAGGTTAGCGGTTCTGCACACTAAATTATGATCCGACCGCACTTAGGAGCTGATTACGATGTCGGTCGGAAAGCCTCCTCCCGACACCGACTCGGAATCGGTACCGACCGACTTCCGGTCGGTGGTTCCGACCACCCGATTACGATGCAACCAAACACCGTTCGGTCACAGTCCCATTGTTCCCTATGGGAGCTCGTGTTCCACCCGACAACCGGCCTTAACACAGGCTCCTATGGGGAATTGGGGTGTGCGTGTAAAACCCTGCACTCCGTCACAGGCACCCCATGACTGGAGGCCGTGGGGGCTAGGGGGCCCTGCAAGGGGCCCCCAAAGTCACCTTCCAACAGCCTTTCCATGTCGGACAGGCCGGCCCAGAAAGGCTGTTGGAAACCGACATCATAATCCCGTGGGCAAAAACGCAGTCCATTTGGGTCTACGATGCGGTTCCGCCCGACAGGAATACTCAGAGAGCCGGTCGAACGAATCGGAATGACCGCGTGGTGTACGTTCCGACCGCGAACATCGGAATCGGTCGGTTGGAATGTAAACTGACTGAGTCCGTGGGAAGGGCTCCGACGCGGTCGAGGAGATTCCGACTGTCGGGAGGAGGCTTTCTGACCGAAAATGTAATCGGCCCCATAGTGCTGTGGGAAGCTCCCATTTCTCAATGGGAGCTTGTGAGGCGGGCAGAAACTGCCCGTAGCACATGCTCCCATTGAGAAATGGGAGTTTGTAAAAATCGGTGCACCTTGTGGCAGGCACCTCACGGTGCCTGCCACATGGTGCAGGGATTTTCATGGGGGCACCATAGGTGCCCCCCAGATGCGGAGGACCAAGGCGGAAGGGGACCCTGCTAGGGTGCCCCAATGTCACTTTCCAACAGCCTTTCCATGTCAGAAAGGCTGACATGGAAAGGCTGTCGGAAATCGACATCATAATCCCTGCAGCGGAAACACCGTCCTAAAGGGATTATGAGGAGTTTCTGACCGACCAACTGGCTCCATGAGCCCGTCGGAAGGCGTCGGTCGGTCCCTCCAACTGCTGCCTCCAACCTCATGAATCCTAATGCATTGGTCGGACCGCAGCAGTAGATGTGGTTTGGACCGCAACCGACAAGCCATCGGTTGCTGTCCGAACCGCATCGTAATGAGGGCCAAAATAGGAATAGCTCTAAATCTCTCTGATGTCTCTGCAGACAAGACATTGCTGGGTTCTTAGTTTCTAGGCAAAATCTCTCTAACTTCTTTATTTCTAATTAAATCCTCTGTTACTTCTTTTTTTCTTTTTTTCTGGCACCACTGATGTCTTACATTGTAAGCAAGAGACATCTTGCATAAATGATGAGAACGACCTGAATCTCAACTACAAATATTAGTCTTAGTCCTAAGTGTATGCTAAAATTAGGAGTGGTAAAACTAAAATGTCTGCAGCAGTAGTGCTCTGCATAGCTTGGGAATTTTGTGCCATCCTACCATGTTTGGATTTATTAGTTTGCTCCATGTTTTCCTCATTGAACTTGACAATCTGTGAATAGATGTGTACCATTGAACGCAAGAGGTGTAGAGAGTATTGGTGAGATGTATAATAAATATTGAACTCAAGGGTCACATACTATGGGCCTTATTTAGAGTTTGGTGGGCAGGATACTCAGTCACAAATGTCTATTTGTATTTCTATTTGAAAGATTTCTAAAGCGCAACAGCTGCCCCAGCCAAGAGGCGTCCCGGCGCTAACAGCAAATAGGAGACCACAACGCAGAGGGGGGCCAGAAAGGCCTACACCGTGGGAAAAAGGAAAGTTTTAATAGCTTTCCTGAATTCAAGAAAATTACTAAGGCCTCGAATATGGAGGGGCAGTGTGTTCCAGAGCATCGCCGCTCTATACCGAAAAGAGCGCCCTCCGGCCCGAATCCTCCTGACTCGAGGGACCATTAGCAAATGTTGGCCCATAGAGCGAAGCTGACGGGAGGGTACATAAGGAGAGAGCAAGCCGGTCAAAATGTTAGGGGAGGCGAACTTCAAGATTTTAAAGGCTATACAAAGAGCCTTGAACTCGATCCGTCTAGCCACAGGCAACCAATGAAGACAGCGGATAGTGTTGGTCACTGAACAAACTCTGCGTAGACCAAGGAGAGATCTAGCTGCGGCATTCTGTACTCTCTGTAGTCTATGTACTTCCGCCTTATTGGCCCCCAGGTACAGAGAGCTCGCATAATCAAGCCTAGATGTAATCAGAGCCTGAATGATGATCTGTCTGGTCGGAGCGTCAAAAAAACCAAGATCGGTTTGAGTCCACGCAGCAAGCCAAAACAGGTACCCGCCACCTTTTTCGTTTGAATCTGAAAATTGGGGGACGCGTCCATCCAAACCCCCAAGTTCTTTACAACCTGTTTGGGGGTGGGGGGCGTGCCTAGAGTCGTAGACCACCAATGCTCATTCCATAGCCCATGATCCTTACCCACCAGCAACACCTCCGACTTGCTGGCGTTCAGTTGGAGGCAGTTAGTTGTCATCCACCCAGCAACTACAGCAAGATCGTCTTGAAACTTAAAGGCGTCCTGCTTAGAGTTACTCGAGAGGGCTACCACCAGCTGAGTGTCGCCGGCGTAGGAGACCACAGTCAGTCCTCTGCTCTTGGCAACTGCAGCCAGAGGTTGTACATACAAATTAAAGAGCAGAGGGCTCAAAGAAGAGCCCTGTGGCACCCCTTGCTGGATGGAGAAAGTGGGCGAGGAAAAAGGGGGAGCAATCACCTGGAACGACCTATCAGCCAGAAATGACGCAAGCCACTTCAGAGCAGAGCCACCAATGCCAGCCTCTTCCAGGCGGCGCAACAGGATTGCATGGGACACAGTGTCAAATGCGGCACTGAGATCCAGAAGGATCAGTGCCGATGTCTGCCCTGCGTCCAACGCTGTCCAGAGATGTTCTGTCACCGCCAGAAGCGCCGACTCTGTGCTATGGCTGGGGTGAAAACCATTTTGTGAGGGATCTATACTATTATTGGTGGTCAGATGGTCTGAAAGGAGTGAGTTGATATATGCCTCCGTGATCTTAGCAGGCCATGGTAGCAACGAAATCGGCCTGAAGTTTTCAGGTTTTTTAGGGTCCAGTGAGGGTTTTTTAAGCAATGGTATCACCCTAGCCTGTTTCCATGCTGAAGGCATGACTGCTAAACTAAGCGTCATGTTAATCACTTGTCCAAGGAGAGGAGAAATAGTGGGTAAAATTTTCCTGAAATGATCAGGTTTCAATGGGTCGGCCGGGAGCCAGACTTAATTTTAGGCGCAAAGAGCGAGTAAACGATCCGGCTGAATAGGAGGAAAAACCTCTAGAGTAGCATTGGTAACATTATTAGATATTTCAAGGCAGCCGGTTTGGGCCACAGGAAAACATTTGTAGATGTCTTCAACCTTATTAAGAAAAAAAGAGGCAAGCTCCTCGCATTGCCTGTCCGAGGTGATCAGCGGGCCAGCAGCCCCCTTCTGATTTTTCAGACCTGTAACTATCGAAAAGATAGTCTTTGCGGAATTGGTGCTATTGCCAATTTCTTGGGCGTAGAATGCAGCACGCTCAACATGGATAGCCTTATGATAGACTTTTACAGCATACCGATAGAGATCTTTAGATATCAGGTCAAAATCCCTTCTCCAGATTCTTTCGCGTTTTTTGCAGGTTTTCTGCAGGGCATCTAATTTGTTGTTGTACCACGGGTTGGATTTGGAGGTGCAATTCATAGACAATTTAGCTGGAATCAACTTATCCAGCGGCTGATTGATCCAATCAGTAAAAGCCGAGTTGGCCTTGTCCGGGTCCATCGGCAAAGCCGGAATAGTAGCGGAAAGATGAGCCTGGAGTTGATCCCAATTTAATTGATACCACGGGCGTTTAAGGGAGAAAGGGTTATCTGTTTTGCGAGCAGGTACAGTGCCCTGAATAGACAAGGAGACTAAAAAGTGGTCAGACCAACCCATAGGGATCGGCGGTTGGACCGTAAGAGGCAACATATTACATAATAGCCCATAATGCTTGTAATACAGCAGATGGGATATCCACCACATTTTGATGGTGTATCCCTCCGCTAAACTCTGAGACTCTATGTTACTACGTGTATGACATATATTGATTCTAAAGATCTAAGAGTTTATTCTAGATCCATGACATATATTGAACTGATGGGTCAGTGAGTGTTCATTCTTCCAGGATAAATGGAGGCTGTCTCGTATGATTGATTACATTTTTATTGAGCTCGATGGTGCTAGAAAATGCATACCTGGCAAGGGATAATAAAGACATTCTTGTGAAGAAGTTGGCATTACAAAAGCATTTTAATTCATGTATGCCCCCACACAAAGAGAGATAGAACAAAGTATTCCATCATTCTCTCCAAGAAACTAAAATAGACTCTGGAATGCAATTGCAAATCTTATTTATTCTTATCACAAAGGTTTCAAAGCAGATTAATATTCTTCTTATCTTACTACTGCACATCCCCTTAGGAAAGAGACATAGGTGGAGAAGACATATGTCTATACATGTATGTAATTATGTAATATGTTAAGAGAAATATCAATCAAGTTTAAGGCTACAGTGCTTTATTTAGAAAGTTGCATATGCAGATAACCTATGCTGACGAAAAAATAAGACATGGGGAGCTTTAACTTGCTAAAATACATATGATGATCGTGTGGATATTAAGATTATGGGCTCCGTAATCGTTGTAAAGGGTTTACCACATAGAGGCAATAGCTGGCTGTCCAAGTGATGACATGCATTTAATCTAATCAACAGAAATTGAACTTCCTTTCTTTCAAAACCAAAGAAACATCAGGCAAAATAACAGAACGTCCAATAAGCAACACTAATCTCATCACTATTATATGCATATGTTGGTTATCTGCATGTGTATCTTCCTAATTAAAGGCAGTTATTGAACCTGTCTCATATGCTTTCTGTTACATTTTCTGACTTAGTAAATTCCTTACTTTTGGTTTAATTAATATCTAAACTTTACCAGGAAGACTGAAGACATTGCACCCCAGGGCAGGCTACAGATCTTCTCTAAGTGGCCCTTCTGGTCATGCCCCCGTCCCGACCTCCTGGGCACCAGAAACAAGAGGAGGACATTTTGTACCAAAATGAAAACAATGGATAAGATACATGTAGAAGACATATATGGTAAAAATAAAAACCCTGTTGGTCAAAAACCTACTGCCCCGAGGTAAAGATATGTTTATAAGGGTAATGTTCCGTCACAGGTGGAAACCTGCCCTGAGTGAGTAGACATACCTCAGAGAATGTGCATGTAGGTGCAGTGTCACTTAATCAAATATATTAATAATGCAATAAGAAACAAATAGCAATCATGTAGATTGAAATCTTAAAAACATGTAAAGCAAAATATGAAACCAAAAGCATTCATGATTTTAATGTTATTAGCAACATAAATGGCTATCCAGTAGATTAGCACTAATAACATCTCATTGTTAGAAAGAAATTACATTCAATCAGTGCTAAAGAGTGTTGCATCAAGTCAATCAAAATGATATTGATAAATGTGACCAATGAAACCTAACATTAAAAATATCACAGCAGAATGAAAATATACTCAAATAAAAACATAATACTACAATATTATTTTAACACTTAAATGGGGCAAGCCTAATGTAAAGAAAATATTAAAAACAGAATTGTCTTACATTTAACCTGACCTACACACACATTGTATTAACTTTCAAGAACTTCAAATACAAGGTGGGTGGAAGGGTACCTCCCAGTGAAGTGTTTTACATAAATACTTTGAAACAAATATGGAGCTCAAACTTTTGAGCAGGACCATACTGGAAGGTTTGCATTGGTTTCCACAACGAATGGTAAGCACTGTAGGCTATGTTAATCAAAAATTAAAATAACATTCAGAAGGTCAAAGCAGACCATACTTGTACATGACCAGGAAAGTACCCTATGGTGCAATAACACTTCCACTGATATCTGGTGTATTCTTACTGGCACAAAGTCACAATTTGTGTAAAGTTGTCTTGATGATGACTGGAAATTGGCCAGGTCGATACGCTGTCAACAAAGTACATTGATCTCACAGCTTCCTTGGCTCAAAACATGTTTCTAACTAATTGTAGCCTCATTGTTCATGTTTTGTACCGATTTTAATTATGCCTTTGTTGCTGTCTCATATCACATGTCTCACTTGTGTCGTTTACCCTTTCACGAGCACTATCTGTGCACTTTTTGATTACACCTATATTGAATAAAAGTATTGCTTTCTGAAATGAATGCTTTCCGGCTACCGCACCTTCTACAGATCGTGATATTCAATTGTGGTGTCTCACCCTATTTGTTTCCTTCCTGTATTTGTTTCCTTTTGACTAATTGTCTTACAAATATTACCTGTTGAGTCACTGTTGTTTGTTACTACTTTTAGAAAGTTGCCATTTTTTTTACTTTAACCATTCTGTGCCTCTGCCTGTCTTTGAAAACACATATGGGTTGGGTGACAGCTGGACTCTGTGCATTCCCTCTATACAGTCACACAAAGGGAGAAGGGGTGTGACATTTACATCCTGATGGCCCATCACCTGGCTGATGGTCTTTCCTGAGGTAGATTGGGAGGAAGGAGCTGAAACTTGCACCTGAATAGGGCTGTGCCTGTCCCCACACAAAGAGCAGCATGCCCCACTGTAGTGTGAATGGATCCAGGGTAGAGCAAGAAAGGCAGGGACCTTCTGATCTTCAAAGGTCTCTTTGATGTCTCCCCCACTTCAAAGGCATATTTGCATATAAGTACTGGACCCCTGACACACCAAATCAGAACTTTGCTGCAACCAAGGACATTCTGCCTGTAAGAAGAGCTCCTGTGCTATAGGGGGAACTGCTACTTTGCTACCTGCATTGCTGTATTGGCCTGCTGCCTGCTGATTGCTTTGCTACAGGAGGGACTGCCACTTTGCATCTTGCTCTGCTGTGTAGGCCTGCTGCCTGCGGCTTCTTGCCTGGGAGTGAGAGGGACTGAACCTGCGCTCTACATCCTTAAACCCAAGATTCTGGCTTGCCCCCTGTTTTCTGAAGTCTCTGGGACACAAAAGACTTCTTGCAACCCTGCTGGTTCTGCTGGACAAAGCCATATGTGAGTCCTACCCATGTCTGAGGTGCCCCCTCCATTCCTGGTCCTCAGAAGTGGGTTCTGCAGCTGTTTTCCTGCAAACACCGACTGAGTGAGAAAAACTGACACATTGCTCCTTGATGCTGACGCAGTGCAATCGATGACGATGCGGGTCCCAACTGAAAGGCTCAACAACAACACAGCAATGATTCTTCGACACTGTCTGCAAGGCTCGTCTCTGACACAGTGGCCTGTGAGGAAAGTTCTGATGCATTGTGTGCTTGACGTCGATGCTTTGCTCCATACAAGGTACTTTTTCAGTGGGCCCTACGTAGTTCTGTAGCCGGCCTGCCCTCCATCGTGGTCCAACTGAACTTCGGATTGGTACTAGTCCCTCACGACCTCAATTACCTTTGTAGTGCTAGTGACTTCTAAGCACTGTTTTCACATTTAATCTTTCAAAATTCATAACTCAAGTTTTACTTATTGGATTTTTGTCCTTTTGGTCTTGTTTTACTTAGGTAAATACTCTATAAGCTGCTATAAAGTGTTTTAGTGGTATTTTCACTGTGTTACTGTAATGAAAGTTTGTACAAATACTTTGCACATTGCCTCTTAAGTTACGCCTGGCTGCTCTGCGCCAAGCTACCAGAGGGTGAGCACAAGTTAATTTAGGATCTGTATCTGACTTACCCTGACTAGGATTGTGGCTCCTGCTTGGACAGGGTCTGCCAACCAGAAACCTCAATTTCTAACAAGTGCAATGATATTTTGGTGCATTTGAAGCTTTAACTTTTAAATCATTGTGAAATTTTTGCATGGAACATTTTAAAGACAAGCCCTTCTGTGGCATTCCATAAGTATAGCGAACCAAAGCTAAAAGGGGACTTCAATTCTATGTCCATATGATGAAGGTAATGTCCTGTAGATATCAGGTTTTGTTACCCTAAATTCAACATTTGGGTAAAGATGAAATGGTATGACTTCCTAATTGAGACTGACCTATCCCAAATGAAAAAGGCTCAACAAAATCTCATATTAACTGAAAAGAGAACAACGAAAATTCTAGTTCCACCCAAAAAAGAGCAAAGAGATTACCCATGTACCAATTTAGGTTTCTGCATCAGAAAGTCTTATGGTGGACTCTTCAGGGAAGAGAGCTATCCCAGCACAAGTATTAACAAATTGCAACCAGAGGAGTTCGCCCTTTGTTCTGGAAAGATTTTGAAATGAAGGTGGTTACCCTAAAATCCATTAGCCTAAGCTAATAGGCCTCACCATGAGCACAAAAAATTTAACTGTGCAACAGAATTACCTTAGGACTAGAAAAAGTATTATAAGTTCAGTCCTCTTTTACCGTAATGCTAATATTATAATTTGTTTGAAGAAGTGTTCCTTTCTATGGAAACGGCATGCGGGCTGCAAAATGTGTCAGTCATTATCACTGGATCTGAATTAGCAAATTCATATTACTAATATTTATGAGGAATGTTACTGAACATGAAATATTAGCCTTAGGCCACATAAACATTTCTTAGGACTACAAGAATAACACATTCTACTTCATAGCACTCTAACTGCACATAGTAATAACAGTGCAGGCCTTATGTACTTTCATAGCGTTTGATAGGCTTGGTATGATATCTGTACACATTTCAATGACTGACAACTGACCTGGCTCACACCAGGAAACGTCCAAAGTATTAAGGAGGGTGAAGACCGTTTAAGAGGAATCAGACTCGAGCAGAGGTCAAAACCAAAGGGTCCAAAAACGAAAGAGCCTGGGGGCTTTTCTTGCTAGCGCAAGAGCAGTTTCTCAGACTATGGAAGGATATACATTTATTATTCATGTCCAATATTAATATGTTAAAAAGGAAAGAAATGGAAACATTAGATTTTAGATTAAGAGTTGGATTTAGAGTCGGTCGGAAAGGCACTCTGTCACAAACATGATCAATATCCCATTCGCCTTATAAGACGTGCATGCTCCTTTTGGCGAATTCGGCACTTCATGCAATTTGCCAAATTTGTCCAGTTTCCTATTTATACCCAACTTTACTTGTGGGAGAATTTTCCATCAAAAAGCAAGTTGTGCAACAGAATTGTCTTTCAGAAAACGTTTACAAGACAACTTGTCTGCAAAATGCAGTGTTAGACCTGGCATCCTTGACGTGCCATACTCCCAAACATTTTGATTTCAACCCTCCTGTTTGCTGACTTTGTTTTTGCTAGTTTTAGGACTGTGCACACTTCAACACTGCTAACCAGTGCTAAAGTGCTTGTACTCTCTCCATAAAACATGATAGAATTGGCTTATACCCAATTGACACACTTAATTCCCAGTAAAGTGGCACTACCTGTGCCCAGGGCCTGTAAATAACATGCTACTAGTGGGCCTGCAGCACTGATTGTGCCACTCACTTATGTAGCACTTTAAACATGTCTCAGGCCTGCCAAGGCAGCCTGTGTGTGAACACTTTTAAACTGTCATTTCAACCTGGCAAAATAACATTGCCAAACTCAAACCTTCCTTTTTAGGTCGAGCTTTAGCGCCAGCGTGCATGCGCTGCTCGCTCTGCGAGGCATGCAGTAGTAGAGTATGGGAGGCAAGCTGCACTCACTCTCCGCCCATATTTTTCATTGGCTTCTGTCTTTGTCCTTCGTAAATTCTGTCTTCTGATTGATTATGAGGCTTGTTAGTCCCGCCTTATTATGGCCATGTCGTCATTTGTACCCTCCCATGGCTATTGGCCCCTTTACTTCGAGTGTTACACTGTACGGTATGTGTTATTTAGAGCACTATTTTTTTTCCCTGCCCCTTCACCCCTCCCCCGCCCGCACTCCCGTTGTCCTTGCCCTCTCCCCCTCCCCCCACCCGTACTCCCGTTGTCCGTGCCTTCTCGCCCCCCTCCCACCTGCACTCCCATTGCCCGTGCCTTCTTCCCGTGCCTTCTCGCACCATCCGCCCCCCCCTCACTCCCGCTGTCCATGCCTTCTCGCCCTCCTGCCCCCCCGCCCACCCGCCTGCACTCCCGTTTGGAATGCAATAGGTCTCGCGTAAATGCGAGTCCTATTGCATTGCAAATTCTTGTTTTTCAGAAGCCCCGGCCGATATCTCAAAGAGACAAATGCCTCGCAGCCACAACCAGACACAGTGTGAAAGCACAGTTGATAAAACGCTCTATTTGGCATTTGAGTGCTGTAACGTCCTGGTCAGTTTCATATCCAGCCACACGGCTACGTTTAAGAGTCAATTAAAGTGAAATAATTTCACATTTACTTTTGAGATGCTGCTTGAAACCAAAAGGGAGTCGGATATTCTGACGGGCTGACAGAGTGTCTACGTATAGCAAGGTTGTTAGTTCCTAAAATAAGTAATTATTTATTTTGTCGAATCCTTTATCCGGATTTTTAAGAGTTTCTGACTGAAGTGTATATGTCTGTGGCGTTTAACACTAACTTGTCTCGAACGATCAACACCTAATTTCTTGTTATTTGGACATAGAAGAATGTGTTAGTGGCTGTCATGTTCTGGCAAAAGCTTTTCGAAATATGCCTCTACTCTCGATAGTGTTTTTTAATGTTGGCGTTTGAAGGATACCTGGTAAAAGAAAGCAGTTTTATGAAGAATCGTCCGGTTTTCTTAAGTTTAATTAGGGAACAGAAATGTAACATTGCTACAAGATTCCAAAAAGCTATAGGTTTCAGCAGTAAGAATATATCCGTCCGTGTCTTGCTTTAGGACACTTTGACCTTGGGTCCATGAACATATGTAACATACTTTAAGCAGTGATCCTCCTTAACGCGCTTCTGGGACGTTAATGAGATAGTACTCATTAAATGTGCAAACTTATGAATTGCAGAAACGAAATCGATGAGGACGTGGCACTAAAAGCACCGTCTATTCATCCCCCTCACACTGCCAGCTCACTCCAGTAGCAGCACCCCCCCCTTTTTTCTCCCCCAGCGCGTTGAGACCCTCGCGGGTAAGTAGTGCGCTTTACAAATTCTGTGATTGATTGATTGATTACTGGTCCACAGCTTTCATTTGACATCTTAGAGCATTTTAGAAGGTGCAGTCTGAGTTTGCGTCCATTGAACCAATTCAACAAACACATCTGGTGATATTGATTTGTAGCAGTAGTGCACAGGGATGGTAGCATTCTGAACTGATAATGTGGACCAAGGTGGCAGCACTAACTGCTCCGTAATGATTTTGATGCTGAAGATTAAAGTTATGCCATGACAACTCAATACCACCATTGAACTCAAACCCCCCCTCGTCACATTGTGTTGTCCCACCAGGATCAATCTTCTCTCTGCTGCTTTTAAATCATTACCTCATCCCCTTGTTAGACCTGATCAGCTCATTCAACCTAACTTGCAAGAGCTAAATAGATGACATTCAGATTATTCTAAAACTGGAAAACACTAGAGACCTAGATTCACCTAGACCTGATGAGTGTCCCTTATCATACCTAGGATACACACAGACATTACAAACCATTCTCTCCCTTGTGAAGTCACAGGTAAGAAAACGGCCTGTACCTAGAGTCTGCCCTTTTCTCACTTTGCAAAACACCACAGCAAGATTGCAACTACACATTCATTCAAAATAATGGATCACACCGGTGCTTTCACCACTTAGGGGGTGATTAGGATGGCGGGGGGATCGCCATCGCCGGCCAGGTGGTGGCGATCCGCCCGCCATCGCCACCCGATTTACCCCCGCCATATTATAATGGCGGGGGTATCGCGGCGGACGCAAAGTGCGTCTGCCGATTGCCGGCCGAGCGGAGCTGGGGCATAATATGGTGGCGGTGCCTACCAGGCACCGCCATCCATATTAGGATGTGTGCGGTAACTGGCCTTTCCATGGCGGCGATGCTGCCATGGAAAGGCTGGCGTTGATTCGCTTTGGGGGCCCGTTGCGGGCCCCCGGGGGGTGTGGGGGGCTGCACTTGGGGGGTACCTATGCTACCCCCCCTACATTGCCATGCACAAGGTGGCAGGCACCACGGGGTGCCTGCCACGTTGTGCATGGCAATGCACAACATTGCATTTCAACATTGCGGCGGGTGCTGCAGCCAGCAGCACCCGCCGCAATGTTAAAATCCCAGATGCGACCGCCGCGGTGTCGGTCGCATCATAATTGGGGTGTCGGGACTGCCGCATGGCAGCCAGGCGGTCCCGTTACCGCTAGGGTAAGTCCGCCCGCCATCCTAATCACCCCCTTAGTTAGCTATTTGTAGCTAGTCACTGCATTTAAGGCACTTTAAATTGTCCACAGATCTTTGCATGGAAAAGATCCAAGGTTTATCCAAGCTATATTCCAGCAGTACTCACAGAGTAAAACATTCTTCTTAATACTAGCTCCTTGTCTGACAATACCCTGCAATATGTAGAAGAAACCATTGCTGAGACATCATTCTTAAATCAGGCAGCAAGCTTCTGGAAATGCTTACCTGACAAGATAATAAGTATACAATACAGTTTAAAGTTCAGGAAGATGTAAATACCTGGCTTTTCCTTAACTTTTCCTTAACTAAGGATGAAGAACCAAATTGGCATCACAGCACCAGAAAAGTGAACAAACTAAAACATCAGCGCATAAAACTCCAATCAAGAGTGCTCTAAGACAGGCATTTTTACAAGGTCAATGAAAAGAAAGTTACAGGAGCCAGTGAAATAGTGCACTGTCAGAGCTGTCTGCAGTCAATACATACCATGGAGTAAAATTATTTCTCTTTTGGTTGTCCTAAGACATTTCTCCTCACTTTCTGTAACTAGTGTGCACCAAGGTTTGCTTTTCTATCCCCACATGGGGGGACCATAGAGCATTTCTATCCTGACAACCCGTCACATAAACAAACCAATAAACACACCTAAAATCTCATGCAGTCTCCTTCAACCATCCTATAAGTATCCCACTTACTATTAAGAGGATATACAACCAACACATAAAGAGATAGGCCATCTGTCACTATGGTTGAATAGTTTACACCATTATAATTTCCCCCTCTACAATACCAGCTTATATTGTGCATGTCTTTAATATACTTTTATTCTGTCCCTCACCAGTCTCTTGATTGAACTCTTTAAAACATTATTAACTCTTGTGTTACAATAATGGCTAGCACCATCGATGACTCTCATGCAGTCTATCCCAGTGGGTGTTTCTCCTTTCCTGAACCAGTCCCTCCAAAATTGCACAGATTTTCTATCTTGACTCCAGTATCTAGCACGAGATGTGAGTTGTTGGTTCAGCTATCACCCAAGAATTCTACAAAGGACCTGCATTGTAACTCACAGCAACCCAATAATGTTTGCTGCAGCCACCCTGTCTCTCGCTCTTCTTCCTACCATCACTCTATTAAGCACTGACGGCCGAGACAGGGCAAGACCGTATCTCTGGTCATTTTTCATGGCATCAATATACTTCCTACATAGACCCCCTGGTGGTGTATCGAGCTACCTGTTCAAAAATGCTGTTCAGCTTATGATGGATATAAAGCACTGTTGAAATGAAATCACAATTATAATTACAGCTCTTGGCATCTTTACAGGCCTGGAAATGTAATTATGATTGTGCTTTCATTTGTAAGGCACTGCTATGAGAGGCTTTCATTTGTATGGCACCTCTTTACTGGCATTGCTATGAGAAGCAATACACTTTCTTAATAGGAATACTTTTTCGAAAGAAGTGGACACCCATCAACTTGGTGTACAAATAACCTGCTAAATGAATTTTACAAAGTCCTGTACCCTCCTTTTCATGTCTTATCCTCTTCTTGTCAGGCTCCTCTCTCTCTACTTCAGGTTTATGTCCCTTTTTAGGTCGAGCCTGAGCCAGCGTGCAAGCG
The DNA here is from genome assembly GCA_963921515.1 of Calotriton arnoldi. NCBI lineage: Eukaryota > Metazoa > Chordata > Amphibia > Caudata > Salamandridae > Calotriton > Calotriton arnoldi. The sequence goes on from CAWUFW010004815.1 coordinate 1,382,914, forward strand.
CTGCTCTGGCGATCTGTTGTAGGTAGAGCACGGAGGAGAAGCCTCGCCCATATTTTTCATTGGCTTGTGTCTTTGTCCTTCGTAAATGCTGGCATTTGATTCCTTAATAGGCTTGTTAGTCCCTCCTTAGTAAGGCCATGTCCTCATTTCTATCCTCCCATGGCTACTGGCCCCTTTACTTGGTTGTTACACGGAACGTGTACTTTTTCTTTATTGAGCCGGGACAAGGGCGGCCGCTTGTTTGCAATGCCATAGGTCTCGCATTTAAATGCAAGACCTATTGCATTGCAAATATTTTTTATCAAAGCTATCCCTTTTACCACAGTGGGGTTTGATTTGCTAGGCGCATACAACCTCTTTCACACAGGAGGAATTACTTTACTACTTTAATGTTTGGGACACGGGCGCCGCAGGGTGCCCGCTTTTATGGGAGTTACCGCCTTCAAGGTATGCAACGTGGGCACTGCGCATTATCTTTCAGCACGGCGACCGCGTTTTTGTTTGCCAAGGCTTCTAATGTTCACTTCCACACCCGTATTTTTTTTTCTAGGCGCATACAACCTCTTTCACGCAGGAGGAGTTACCACTTTAATGTTTGCAGCATTGGCGCCGCAGAGCACCCGCTTTTATGTTTACCAAAGCTTCACAAGTTCTCTTCCCTGCCGTATTTTTTGGCGAAGCTATCCCTTTTACCAGAGTGCTGTTTTCATTGCTGGGTGCATACAACCTCCTTCACAAAGTAGCTACGCAATCAGGTGTCACAGCGTCCACAGCTCCGCTGTGTCTCGTATGGGGAGCTTAGTTATTACCTAAATTATGCGACGTGGCTGCTGTGAGGGCAGGCTCTGCTTCTGGGCCTACATAACTGCCTGAGGCTTCAGAACTAACCCACCCACCTGCAGGAGCAGCACCCCCCTCGCCAACCCTACTCCCCTGCATTCTCATCCGGCGCTGGATAACAGCCTTCATTCCGTAAGTAATGTTGATAACTAATTTAGTTTGTATACAGTGCCTTCTTCCAGAGGCCACAGCATGGCTGTGCTATAAATAACACTGGTGGTCCGAAAATGTACAAGATTTCGTGGTTTCTGTTACGCACATGCAGGATTTCCCCATACAGGAAGCCAAATGTGCACTATTTCAGACTGGTAGTAAGTAACTCAGCATTAAAGACTCCGACAGCATTGGTGTATCAGAGGTAAAAGAAAAGCCTGTATGATAGCCCAGCGGGTTAATATGATTGCTACAGTGATTTGTGTGCGATATGCAGCTCATTGCTCTGTTTTTTGTTGTACTGCTTCACTTCACATTCTTTCACAGGTTGTTAATCAACACATCAAATTGGGTAAGAACATTAACGATAGACGGTGTAGGTCAGAATGTTTGCTAATTATGAGATATAATTTAATATTTGCGACATTGGTGTAATAGCGGTCTAAAATGACAAGATAGTTCTGTGGGTTTATATACCTGCTGCAGAGATGTCAGGGTATTGTTTGCGTCATTGGCTTTAATTCTTGCATGTCCATTCAGCTGTTCTTTTTTTTTTCTCACGTTCAAATTTTTCTCATTGTGTTAAGCACAGCGTGAAGAAATAATTCAGTTTGTGGTCCGTGCTATTTAATTAGTTTTCTTTATTAGTGATAGAAAGAGTTGGATAGCGATCCATAACAGTATGCAAAAACCTGCATTGGCAAAGCCAATTGGTCTTGCCTCTGCGAGATCTATTGACTTTCTCAAAGTTTTTTTGCCATATTGCATAGCAGCGCGCCCACTGTGCAACATGGCTGAAAGTACAAATAAAAGCATTTGCAATGCAATAGGTCTTGCATTACTGAAAGTTTAAGCTATTGCCGTTGCTAATAATAATGCAACGCCAATAGCTGAAACCTTCAGTAATGCGAGACCCATTGCATTGCAAATGCTTGTTAATACATTTAAGTCACTCCTAGTGTAGGCCCTGGGCAGCCCAGAGGCTGACTGCAATGTATTTAAAAAGCAGGACATATACTTTTAAGTTGTACATGTCCTAAAAGTGAAAAATCCTTGAATTCATTTTTTACTACTGCAAGGGCTACTTCTCACATAGGATAGCATTGGAGTTACCTTATGACATTTAATAAGCTGTAATTTCCAAATGAAAGAAGGCAATCAGTTTGTTTGGTGTCTTTGGAATTGCATTGAAAAATCCTAATTTATGGTGAAGTCAGATTTTAAATTACAATTTTGAAAATGCCACTTTTAGAAAGTTGGCATTTTCCTACCTTAGCCATTTGGTCCATGCAGCCTGTCTCTGGGTCACATGACTGGGTGTAGTTGACAGTTGGGCTTTGTGTATTTCTCCTAGATAGCCACACACAATGGGGATCTTAGGTGTGGCTGGATGAGCCATCACTGGTGGGTTGGGAGGGGGGAGTTTGGCCTCACCCCACTTACACTTGAATAGGCTGTGTCCTGTCTCCACACAAAGGGGTGCATGCCCCCTGTAGTTAGTCTGGTGCCAGGGCCAGGAAGGCAGGTCACCTGTGCACTTTTAAAGGCCTGCCTCCAGAAGCTTCTCCCCACTTCAAAGGCACAACTGGGTATATATACTGGACCTCGGACACTACCAACTCAATGCACTTCTGGACCTGTGGATGGCTGTGCTGCTGAAAGGACTGCCCTCTGCTGGACTGCTGCTCTGAAGGACTGTTGCCCTGCTGGGCTAACCTGTTGCCTGCTGCCCTCTTGCCTAGGTGAGAAGGACTGGACCTGCATCTCTTGAACCCAGATTCTAGCATGACTTCAAGGGCTAGTTGGCTGGCCTGCTGATCTGAAGCCTCAGAGATGCAACAGACTTCCAACAACCATGCACCTGCAGCTGGACTCTGCCATCTGTGCGTTTACACTGCCATGTGGTGCCACCCCAGTCCTGGACCCTTGAAAGTGGCCCTAAGGTGCTTGCAAACGTCTGTGCATCCATCAGAACTGCCGCATCTCCTCTGCTGCACGACCCCAAGCAGAACCAACGCATCTCCGCTATTGTGTGGATTGGACCTGTTGCATCGCTTCTGCAGCACCCGATCTCCTTCGGAACTGCCAATGCTCGATGCATCCTTGGCCCAGGCCCTCACATACCTTGTCATTGGCAGCCTTGATGACGATGATGAACCCTGCATCGCAGCCTCGAAGCTCCTTGGAACCAATGCATTGCCCCGACTGGGTGACACATCCTCGATGCTGGACTTCCCATCGCAAAGCCTCGTTGTCGGTATCTTCGATAATGACTCAGGACCACACATCGCAGCCTCGCCACATCTCAGAACCCACGCATCGCTTCGGTTGCGCGATGCACTTTCAACCAGGATCCTCGCAACGCTTCATAAACCAGGATTTAAGGTACTCTGTTCAGCAGGCCTAACTGGGTCCCTGTAGGTGGCCCATGCTCCATCATGGTCAGTCTGAACTTGTGGTTTTGTCCCTGTATGGAGAAACCAGATATCCACAGTTGGCGCTTTGCTCTTTTAGGTGCCATTTTCACTAAAATGCTTACATTTGCATATCTCTGGTTCCACTAATTGGATTTTTGTTGTTTTGGTCTTGTTTTATTTATTAAAGAAAGCTCTATTTTTCTAACATGGCGTGGGATCCTTTTTGTGTGGTGTTTTCACTTTATTACTCTTTGAAGTGTTGCACAAATGCTTTACACATTGGGGCCGATTCCGATCTCGGCCGGTAGGGCTCCGAATCGGATTCGGATTTACCAAATCCGATTCGGAGCCCTGTTTCCCGACCGAATCGTACACGGGTCCGGCCGAGCGAGTACGATGCAGGCACCCGCGAAAACTCCGACCGACTCGAACGCGGCTTCAACACGCTCCGACCGACTCGCAGGGACACGACTCGCACCGCGCTATGGAGACGTTTCCTGGCCGGGTAAGTACGATGCGCGCCGCGAGCAGTCCGATCGACTCGCGGCGTCCGGCTCGAAAAAGCTGTTGGAGCTGGACTTTGGGGTCCGCGTCGGACCCCCTGTACGCGTAGGCGCGCGAGTCGCACACAGGGGGACCCATGGGTCCCCCTACCTGTGCATGTACGGCGCGAACCGCTTGGACGCGCACACGCTATAGGGGGCGCCTTGTCCGCCTCGCACCCATTGAGTCAATGGGAGCCCGCGCACGCGTTGTACGACAGGCTCCCATTGACTTCAATGGGAGTCCAACCGACTCGAGTCCGATGGCATGCGTGCGCATCGTACTCGATCGGTCGGACTGCCCGAGTCCGATTCGGTCGGAAATCTCTCCCAGTCCGGCTCGGTCGGAGAGATTTCCGGCCCGAATCGGAATCGGCCCCATTGTCTCTAAGTTAAGGTGAATTTAGGGTTGGCTTGTGGCTCACTCTGATAGGGATTGTGGTTGCTGCTTGACAAGGGTTCAGACCCCAGTCAACCAACAACACAATTTGTTACAGGCAGTTTTTATCCGTCAACCTTATTTTTTCTGCTTTTTACTTACATATTTGTTGCAAAGTTCATGAAGATCTTAAAGCTGACAATGTTTTAGGAAAAAACTTCAGACAGCTGCAGAGGGAAAACCATTTAAATTCTGTTCACTTCTATTCAAAATCTGAAATCCTGTTCCATTTCAGAAAATAGTGATATTTCTCAGCAAAGTTACTCTGAGGACTAAATAACTCAATATTAAATTGGAAGATCTCCATTTGCTCCACACAAACAATAATATAATATAATATGTTCTCTGGCTCCTCAAATTACTATAGCACTGATTTTCAGGACCTTCTATCAAGAACTGTTTACACTAGACGGCATTTCAAGCATGAAATTTGGCAATTGCAGATCAGTTTCTATGAACTATGCACCTGGCACTGAATACTCCCTAAACAGTGGTGTGGACATGGAATGCCTTTCTTTCTGTGTGGATGAATGGAAAATTGACGTGTCAGTAGTATCCATAAATAGACATTGGCAGACTCTGAAGCATATTATCTTGACTACATTTTAATACATATTGGCACTATTCTGTAGCATCATAATATACATACATATATTTGAATGTGCAATCCCAATGATAGACACGAATGCAACCAACTCTCCCACGTCTCGGTACAATGGAAGTCATGCACTTTGAAAATCTTCTTCAGAGATGCAGGTTGATTATTGGGTATGAGTGTTCATTTACTTCATTTATTTAGGTATTCAGACAAAATATTGAGTCAGTAATATGGACTGACACAATTATCGAGTTGGAAATATTTTGTGACACAGAAATATCATGAGCAAGAATATTGTGGACAAGAATATCAACTTTAAGGTAAGTAATATCGATTTTTAAAATATAGAAGCCATTAATATAAATTTTGTTGTTTAAAATATAATTTCTTAATTAGTGTTATGTATTTTAGTACATACTTTAAATGTATGTGGTGTATTTTTTTTTATAAGTATTGTTTATGTTTTTTATATATGTGTTACATTTTTAGTAGTTATTAAATTAAATGTAATTACATTTTGTGTCTTTTAGTTCCGTAGCGCATTGTAGGTTTATAGGGGAATAGGGTGGGAAGTAATTTAATTATAATAAATTATTGATTAAAGTTTTATTTAATCATATTTATTTAATTGATATTTAATAGTGTTAATTGTGATTTTAATTTTTGGGGGTAAATTTTATGTGTGGTTTGTGGGGTTTATAGGGGTAAAAGGTGAGAAGTAATTTATTGTCAATAGATTAATAATTAGATGTTAATTAATATTAATTAAATAATTGATCATTAATTATGGTAATAGTGTAATTTTTTTGGGGGTGCATGTTGTGGGGTTTCTAGGGGTAAAGGGTGGGAAGTAATTTATTTTTAATTAGTTAATAATTAATAATTAATTAATTAATAAATAAATATGTTAATTGTTTAATTACTTTTTTGGTGTGGGTTTTGGGTTTACAGGGGTAAAGGGTAGGAGTAAATTCATTTTAACGAATTATATTTTGTTTTTTAATTAATAATATTTGTTTAATTGATAATTAGTTATGTTAATTGTGCAAATACTTTTTTTTTAGATTTTAGATGTGGGTTGTGTGTTTTGTAGGGGTATGGCATGGGAAGTAAATACATTTTAAGCAATTAATATATTTTTGTAATTAATAATTATTAATTTAATAATTAATTGTGTTGTGGGTTGTGTGGGGAATATTATGGGGAATACATTAATTATAAAAACGTAATAATTAATATTTAATGAATGAAAATTAGTTTGTTGATAAAAATATATATTACTAGTGTAAATAATGTTTTAGGTGCAGGTTGTGATTTTTGTGGTGTTATAGGGTGGGAAGTAACAAAACTAAGGGGCCCATTACGATGGCGGGCGGAAGCACTACCGCCGTGCTGGCGGATGCAAAAACCACCAGTTACCGCCGGCACGCAGCAGTCCACACGCCCGCCCAATTACGATGCGAAAAGCAGGCCAAACACCGCCGGCAAGCCAGCAACACCGTCCGCCATCAAAGTGCGCCCGTTCACGTAGCGGCGCAGCACAACTGACACACACCGTCCGACGAAACACGTCCCGCCCGGCGCATAAATTACGATGCCGCAAACAAACGGCTCCCACGGCAAAGAGACACCGCACGTGAAAGAGAGGCGGAAACACGGACGCCGAGCACGGACAACGAAGAAGCGGCACCCCGGGCATGAATCCAGCACTGCAGGCCCTTCCCATGCTTCTGCTGATGCACCACCAAGGACGCAACGTACCGCGGAGACGCAGGTAGGCACACACACAACAAGTGCACGCAAACAGCGCACACAGTGCAAGGGCGGATAAAGCGGACAACCCCCACCAGCGCGTGCACATTACACATCCACCATTGCATCCACATATGACACACAGGCCAAATCCTAACATCGCGGAACACATGTGTACACACCACCTGGGACTAGGAACCAACCACCCCGTCACGGCCCCAAAGCGCCGATGACGCCGCCACACATGCGCACAACGCAGAGGCCAACCGCAGCGCCATGCATGCGTCGCACACAGACACAGGGACACAACCAAGCAGCACACACACCAGCCCCACCCCGAACGCACATGACACGTGACAGGCCGGCCACAGACATGTCCCCAACGCCCAATTCACGGACAACACCCAACGCCACACAACCGACGCACACATGTCAGTTAAGTCACGCAACAGCAGGACACACCCCAGTGTAACAAACATGGCGAAGCACACAGCGGCGGCAACACCAACTAGGAGAAGCAGGGCCCCTTCGGGAAGAGGAACGCCAGTACCACACTGAAAAACCCATACCACCCTGCACATATGAACAAGACACATGAAACGGAACACCAAAGAGCCCGGGGACCGACAACAGGTGGCCCAAGAATTACATCCACACACAAGGCCCAACGCAGAGCGGAAAGGCAGCCTGCCGCCCACACAAGGGAGAGCAGACAGCACTGAATGACCTTCCATTCCAACACCGAAACCACAGCCCTACGACAGAAGCCGGTGAATACAGCCATTGTCCAAGAATAGACCAACACAGGCATGCCGAGGAGACCGACCACACGGCAGATAGCGCATATCACAGAAGCACACAACGGACGGGGAAGAAAGAAGAAAACACTCCCCCATGTCGGCCACATGCAAGTTAATTGGAAGGAGTCACACAGCACCGACCTTGAACTGTCTGAGAAGCATGTGGGAAGAGGGCCCGTGTCCTCCAAACAAGCCAACAGAACACAAGTCCTGTCTCCCCACGACTACACAGAGCTCACAGCAACCCCGGAGCGTGCACATTGCAGACTGCACACACAGCCGGAGCACGCCACCTCTACGAACCGCTGCGAAATGGCAACCGCAACACACCTACCCAACTACGCCGAAGAGCTCAAGCTGTACCAAACCAGCACGATACATACATTGGGATGCGATCTCCTGTCCCTGCTGAACGTAAGTTACCGACTGACTTACCGCATCACATTGTTCAGCTGCGTCATGCCCGTCTTCTACTGTCGGAGGTGTCCCTACCAGCATCCCGTCGAGATATGCCTCTCCAACCCGGCATGTCTGAAGGCGGACCTGCTACCACTACTCCTCCCTCTGGACGCACACGACAGGGCCTGCTCTGCCTATGGGGGCATGGCGTATGTGGCCAACATCGCACGCGCACTGAAATGGAACCACTGTGCCTCCACACGACGGATCATCGAGAACAGCTACATCGAATGTCACCCAGCATGCCCCATCATGGTCCTCCAAGGGACAACCTACGAACAACACCTTGACAGCCACCATCCGCTTCATTGGCTGGCAAACATGTACACCACCAATGACATGGAAGCCCTGCTGGACGGCATCGCATACCTGACAACCTGTAAATACGTCGGACCACAACGCAGGTTCCCCGAGTGACCTATGAAGTCCAACCCCGCACCCATGCTCAGCTTCCGCACGGACTGGCCAGTCACCACCACAACAGCCATACCAAACGACCGGCAACTGTAACCACACCATCAACGACATCGCCATGACATCGGATATGACCGGGACATGCACACTGTTCCCCATCACATCCAGGAACACCGCATGCATCGTGGGAGGCAGTGGCATGGGCTCTGTGCATCGCACCCACATGGACGGAACTGCACGAACAACCAGGACACGACATGGATCCAGCGCCCATGGACACACACACCGCTCAGTGGACATGAATAGGTCGCCTGGAGTCTGTGGGTGCTGCACCCCTCCCACCCCCGCCCCGGGAAACCCATACCAGGACCTTTGCATGGACGACAAGTGCATACAACAACAACACGACCCCAGTGACTGTGACATGTCCAGTAACCACCACAGTGCAACAACAAGTGGCACGCCGCTGCATGCACGCAAGCACATGCCCTGATGTCATCTCACATGCACGCGTGCATGAGGAACAACCGCAGCAAACCTGTCACATGGAACTGAGATGGACTGTGCCCATGATGCCGAGCGGTCTGGTAGGCTACATGTATACCGTCTGTGTCAAAGTCCGCAGCTCCGCAGCCATACGTAAATGTACATTAGCACAGCCTTGGCCAAGCAGATGTAACCCCACACCCTATCCCATTTGTAATCATGCTCAGTATATCCTCAACATGTATCCCGCTGCCAGTAGTGTCCACTATACTGCATCACAGAGGACAGAAGACTCAATATAATGTTTGAAACCAGAACTGTCTCCGCTGACTCATTTCACAAGTACGAATGAGAGAGGATGAGAGTATGTGAAGTACACGGCAGTCGTGACATGACCATGTAGTCCACTGGTATTGGATGTCAACGCAAATGAGTAGCACTACTGTGGAAGACACACATGTGTCGTGTGAAGTCGTATGGACGCAGTGCTCAGGTGGGTGGGTGCGACGGGTAGATGCGCACATGCCAAGTTGGAGCACGCCGTGTTGGGAGGGGTCATGAACAGTACACCACCGCTTCCCTGGGCATTGTGAGAGGACACCTGTCGGGGGGAGTGAACACGTGTGTGCACAGCAGCCGGGCACACGTACAAAGCGGTACCAGGCGCACCTCAGCCCACCCTCTGTGGACAAGCTGGATCCTGTTGTGCGCCCGCCATGCCCCTTGACAAGGCACACACAGCCCCAGTCGACCAGGTGTAACCCCAACATAGTCAATCCACACAGGCGATACAGGGCACGGGATGGCAGTGGAGCATGGTGTGTGAGAGGTCTCCTCGCGCTCCTCCTGGTCATATCACGCAGGCAATAGAACCTCAACGTCCAGCATGGCAAAAAGTCAAATGGAAGTGTAGGGGGACGCACCACAGCACGAGCAGCACTGACGTCACGGGAGGTGGCTCGCACCATCCCATCCATTGCCCATCATACCAACCACGCCACATGCCATTGCGACTAAGTGCAAGCGCGTGCGCCACCACCCCTGAGCCCTCCCCAGAGAGGCCAAAGAGTGAATGTGTGGGCCATCAGCCACAGACGGACGCGGCATGGCCGCAAGGGCAGCCACAGCCACTGGGTGTCGCAGGTGGCGGATCCGGAAGGCGAAGACTGTGATGCATAGTCCATGCAGGCCGGGTCTCCATTTGGGGCACCACGCAGGTGGACGGCGTCCCGCCACACATCATACCCTGAGACAGCCCACTCGTGCAACTGGACCCACACATGCACTCCTTGCCCTCTCTGGTGCGAGCTTGGGGCTGCCTGTGCAAGCGCTAGCCTCGCAGGTGAGCATGCATATTGGGGGGCGAGGGGAGGACATGAGGGCTGGGGCGAAGATGACTGTATCACTGTCAGTTAGTACAAGGGATGACCCAGATGTGGAAAGGAAGAGACGTGTCCCGTGTGTACTGCAACTAGTCGCCAATCCAACTACCCCCCATGTCCGGAATGTAAGCCCGCACCTAGGCCCGCCCATCCGCCACATCGAACATACCACCAGCACGACAACCTTCCCATTCGAAACACTGACTGGGGGTGGCGACCAGTGAACAATCATGTGTAGCCTACCCACGCGTACATGTGGGCCCTCCATGATCCATGTCACCTGCGGCAAAGACATGACATGCGCAATGAGGAAGTGAGGAGAGCTGTCCGCCCCACGCGCAGAAGGTGCATCAGCTCCACAGACCCAGCAGCGAGTCCAGCAGGGGTCACATGTGCAGGGGCAGCTGTGCCTGGTGTGAAGGCACATGCATATGGACAGCACATCGACCAATGTGTAGTCTGCCCACATCCACAGTCCATCATCATGCGGACATAGGAATTGAACACAGGGCAACACATCTTAGCTGGTGCACCCACCGTGACCAACAATGCGCAATCATCGACGTACCCGCCCTGTGCATGGCCCCCCACCCAACGGAGGCACATCCAGTGCCACCATCCCACACACACAAGCCTTCCACGGAACATGCTGTGTCCAATGGTCAGTACAGAGTCAGCGCCCATCTGGTGGATCCTGAACAGGAGACACATGCACACACATGCCAGCTCCCACTATGTACGACTGCCACCTGGCACGTGCAATGTAACCTCTCACCTGTGACGTGTGACTGCAAGCACACAGCCGTCTTGGCATGGGGCTGTCAATGTGGACACCAGTCAATGTTTCGGGAGCTGTGATCCGTACAGTGCTGTACATAGGGTGCAGTGCTGACACCTACTACTGTCTCATATCCCCTCGTGCCACAGGTCCCACTTGTATTGGCCGCTCAGCCCGTGCCCACATCGTCGTCGTCGTGTGCCATACTCATCCAGCCTCGGAAGCAGTTCCATGCTCAGCAGACATTCATGTTGCCGTGGCGTTGCCGCTTGACGAATATGCAGTCAGTCCCCATCAGCACGCCCCGCAAGTCATTGGGGCCTAGATCCCCATGTGCATGCACATGGCAGTGGTATGTCTCACTTGCCATTGCCATTGTTGGGAGACCTGTGTAAGTGTATTGTGGCCGTGCCGTCCCAGCTTGACAGCTGGGCTGTGGCCCATGTGCTTGCTCAGTCATGTCAGTGATGTGTATGCGAAATTGCTATGTGCCGTGTTGCTTTGACATGTGTCCTCTGCCATTTAACCCAGGCGGAGACCGAACATTGACCGCCCATACCAATTGCTGGCGGACATGGACGATACAGAGGTAATCAGGAAGTTTCGGCTGGACAGGCCAACTCTGCATCGACTGTGTGCCATGTTAGAGCCCCATCTCCGTCCCCGCAGGGTGTATCCGACTGCTGTCACCCCCACGGCTAAGGTGATGGCCGCCATGCATTTCTTCGCCACTGGGTCATTCCAGCACACAGTGGGCAGTGGAGGAGGGATGTCCCAGCCCATGTTCAGCAAGGTGCTGAGGGATGTACTGGCAGCCATGATGCTGTACCGGAACAGGTACATCAGATTCCCCAGGGCTCGTGAATTGGCGGCAGTGAAGGGTGCATTCTATGCCCTTGGCAGAATCCCACACGTCGTGGGAGCCATTGACTGCACACATGTCGGCCTTGTTCCACCACAGGCCACTGAGCACCTGTACCGCAACAGGAAGCACACGCACTCCCTGAATGTGCAAGTGGTGTGCCTTGCGGACATGGTGATCACCCACGTGTGTGCAAAGTTTCCAGGCTCGGCCCATGACGCACACATAATGCGCAACAGCATCTTGCCACGACTGATGGCCAATCTGCAACAGGATCGTGGCTGTATTGTCGGTGAGTATGTGGAGTGGTGTAGCGTGCTGGTTGTGCGATGCTGTCCCCTGTCCAGTTGGAATAGCAACGGTTCTCTGTGTCCCTCACACCCAGGTGACTCTGCGTATCCGAATGGGGCATGGCTGCTCAGTCCATTGAGGAATCCTCGCACCCCAGCAGACGATCGATACAATGAGGCACATGGGAGGACCAGACGTGTGGTCGAGCGTACCTTTGGCCTCCTCAAGTCCAGGTTCAGGTGCCTGGACCGCACCGGGGGTGCACTGGCGTACTCCCCACAGAAGGTGTGCCAGATAGTGGTGGCGTGCTGCATGCTGCACAATCTGGCCATTCGGAAGCAGATCCCCCTCATTGTGGATGACGGAGATCAACCAGGGCCCCAGCCCGCAGACCAGGACAGCTCGAGTGAGGTGGACAGCGGAGAGGAGGAAGCTGGGAATGTGCGCCAGCAGCTCATCGCCCGCTACTTCACTTGACGGTGAGTGTCCATGTACGACGGATGATGTGTCTGTATCTATGCAGGTGTGTGTGTGCTGTGTCAGGGTGGCCGTATGTTCACTGCGTGCAGTGTGTCAACGCTCCATGGCCAGGGTAGTATGCCACTGTTGGTGACTGTGGCATTGTGCCCTATTGCTCTGTGCGATATGTGTACATTGCTTGTAGTTGTTGACATGTACTGTGTGATGGGTGTGTGACACACTCATTGAATGTGCTCCTGTTCTGTCTCCCACCCCTAGGTCCCTACAGGCCCTCCGGATTCCATTTCCATGCCACGCATCAGGTGCCTTTCCGCCCAAGGTGGCCGTTGTATTCCGTACAATAAAGACACAGGGCACAAACAGCAGTTAGTGAAAAAGGTGCATTTATTACAAACTGTGACATGTGATTGTGTGTAAGGTGATGACAAAAGTGGTGCGTGCAGTGACAATGAGCTGTCGGTCATGGCTGCGTGATGATCAGGGTGTACCCACTGGTTCTATGTCCATAGTCCAACACACACATGCCATCCAGATGGCTGTGTGGAGTGGGATCGTAGAGCAAGTCAATGCAGTGGCTGGTCAAGGAAGGCTGGCGGAAGGCTGGCTGGCTGCCTCACTTGCGACTGGAGCGTGCGAAGTCCTCCCGGGAGATCTGTTTCCTCTTCGGACGGCCCCTTCCACGTTTGGGAGGGGGTGTGTGGTGGCGACCTGCTGGTGGTGGGTGAGGTGTGCTCACTGGCTGTGGACGCAGGGGAAGTGGACACTGCTGCCCGAGCCTGCGCCCTAGCAGGTGGTGGCGGAGGTGGTGTTGCTGGCCTTGCCTGTGACCCCACCGCCACCACCAGCTGGCCCATGAGGTCCACGAGTTGGTCCATACGGGACACGAATTGGCCCATATGGGCGTCCATGGACCTCAGCACCCCCAGCACCTCCCGCGTGTCAGTAGCAGACCTGGCCCATTGTCCTTGGGCCTCTTCATAGGCCCCAAGGACTCTGTCCATTTGAGGCAGGGCATGGCTCCCAGGGGAGGCTGGCGTTTCCCTGACCCTGCTCCTCCTACCAGTCCTGCTGCCACCGGCCTGCCCACTAGCCACATTGCTCACCACGGTCCTCGCTGTGGCTCCCAGGGTGGATCCAGTCGGCCGGGCCACCACCTGCGCTGGGGCTGGTGCCAGCGAAGACGTGGTGGTGGTGGAGGCGGTGGTGGTCGGTGCGGCGATGGTGGCGGTTGCGGCAGTGGTAGTGGCCGCAATGACCGTGGGTGTGGCCGCAACGACAGTGGCAGCAGGGGACTGGGACTGTTCAGCATCCCTGGATGATGGGTTGGTGGGTAGGAGGGGTCCTGGGGAGCGGCTGGGCCCTGCCACGCCAGATGGGCCAGCTTGGTGGTCCGTGTCCGAAGAGGTGGACAGATCCTCCAGATCCGTGTGTCCTCGTTGGGGGCTTGTAGGCTGGCTGTGCTGGCTGCTGTCTCCATCCCCAGCGTCCAGCAGTTCGTCACCTGTGGAGAAAATGAGATTTGTTATTGTGTTGCACCTGGCGAAGTATGTATTAGTCGTCTGACATTGGCAGTTCGTGCAATCTCGTACATGGGTTTCCCGGAGGCGAGTGTGTGGCTGTGGCATCTGTAGGTGTGTGTGCTAGGCAATGGGACTGTGTGCTGTGCACATGTGGCATGGGACGGATTGGCCATGCCGATGGGTGTGTTGCTTTGCCCCTACTCATTGTGACTCTGGTGTATGCGGGCTCCTGGCCCATCCTGGGTCTGGTTTGTACTTTGCTTTTGGAGTTCAAATGGAACGCTTAGGAACGCATATGGCAACATGGGGGCCATGCCCCAGATTCGCATTTGGGATGGAATATGCTTTTGGGGTTCAAATGGAACGCTTAGGAACGCATATGGCAACATGGGGGCCATGCCCCAGATTCGCATTTGGGAGGGTATATGCTTTTGGGGTACATGCTGTGAGCCATGGGTGCCGAACGTGACATGTGTTGTGGCAGCATGACAGTGCATGGTCTGAGGTGTGTGCATGCCTGACATGCCCTGCATATTTGCTGTCTGTTGTGGTTACTGGACATGGCATTGGACGCATCGTTATGAGTGAGTGATAGTTGTGTGCCAGCCAACGTATTGCAGTTGTCCCATCTCCTTGGTGTGCGTGCTGCCCTGTGCCATGTGCATCACTGCAGTGCTCGGGGGGTGTGGCCCATGTTGTGTGTTGTTGCTCACAGTGTGTCGTGCGCTTAATTGACTTCTGGCACATGGTTGGTCATGGGCATGTGTCTTAGCGTGACTGCTGTATGTGTGGCAGCTGTGCGGATGACATGCCTTTCATGAGACTGGGGCTGACGGATGGGATGGATGGTATGTTGTATGTGCATGGTGTGTCTGTGTGTTTGATGGGTTCAGTGGTGTTCGTGTGCATTTCTGTTGTTCCGCTCTGTTGCGTCTAGTGTTGTTTGTCTTACATAGGCGTAGTTGTGGGGTGTGTGGTTGACAGGCAGTAGGGGCTACATGGACAGGACTTCAATGGTGTTTCGGTTGTGTGTGATGAGTTGCACAGTGGCTGCCGTGTGGGACTATATTCAGTGTGGCTTGTGCATGCAGACGTGGCTCCTTGGGTGTTGCTATGTCTGTGATGGGTCATGTGGGGTGTGAGTCTGCTGTTCATGTCCGTGTGCACATTGTTCACTTGTTCGTGACGGTGGGCGGTGCTGCATGTTCGTGTGCTACGTGACATGTCCCATGTGTTGGTGGTGTTATGGTCCTCATGCCTCCAGTAATCCAGCCCTGTCCAGTTTCCCACCTGCAAGTTGTTCGTGCGTGCACTGTACTGGATGCCACATGGCTCTTAGCGGGGGTGCTCCATGTTGCAGGTCTGTGGGGGTGGGGGGTGTAGTGGGTCGTGGGGGTGGCTGTACACCCACTGACACCGATTGCTGTGGACCGTGATGTCTGCCTTTCGGCTGTCGTTGTGCACTGCGGTGGCTGACACGTGGGTGTGGGGTGTGGGGGATGCTCCTCCTTGCTGTGCTGTGGGACTGGGGCCTGGTGTGTGTTGTACTTGGGCTGTCCACCGTCCCACCCACTGCACTTTGTGTTCCTGCCACTTACCTGTTACTTGTCAGTTGGTGCAGCTGTGGCGGACACATGGGTGTGGTGGGTGCTCGTTGTAGCGCTTCTGGCATATTTGGGGACCTGTTGGTGGTTACGTGGCTGGCTTAGTGTACACATGTCCCCACGCATCTTACAGTTGTTCGGTTTGGCCTGTGTGTGGTAGTGTCTGTTGCATGTGCGTGTGATGTGTTGTGTATTGTGTGCTGGACATGGGGGTGTTTGTCCCTGGGAGCTGTGGCATGGTGGTTGCGCATGTGTGTACATAGCGGTGTGCTGGTATACATTAGTTTGTACTTACCAGCCTCCACTCCCCCTGCTAATCCGGCGAGGATCTCCGGATGGATTACGACTCGCACCTTCTCCTCCCACGCTTTGAAGGTCTTAAAGAGCGCGGGATTCCCTCCGCCAGTGACGGCAGCCAGCTCTCTGTTTTTGCCCTCCTTCTTCTTGACCAGGCTCTTGACGTCATTCCAACGTTTGTTAATCTCGGTTCTGTTCCTGGGCAGGGTCCCGACTGCATTGACCTGGTCTACGATCCGGGTCCACATTCTGTTTCTGGTGGCTAGTGGTGTGTGCTGGACCATGTTCCCATAGATTTGTGGGTACACCTTGATGATCTCGTCGACCATGACCGTCAGCTCCATGGGCGTGAACTTGGGCATCCTTTGTGGTGCCATGGTGTTTGTGGTGCTGGTGCGGTGTGTGTTGTGTAATGTGCAGGGGGTTTGTGGTGCCGGTGTTTGGTGGTGGTGGTGGTGGTGGTTGTGATGTGTGCGTTTCTGTGGTGTGCTGCTGTCCTTGCTGTGTCACTGTGTCCTCTCCTCTCCTCTCTGGTTTGCAATGTAGCAAGGGGTTGTGGTCTGTGGGAGTGCTGCTTTTGTACTCACCTATGTGGGTGTGTCCTCATGGTCTGTTGTTTTCAGGTGTGTTGTGTCTGGGGTTCTGGCCTTTGTATTTTTTGTTTGTCCGGGGGGTGTTTTCGGGATGTGTACTGTGCTTGTGTATTTGTGCGTGCCTTGCTGTGTGGACTTGTTGGCCATGTTGTGTGCTATTGGTTTTGTGTGCGGATGGTTTCTGTGCAGGTACGTGGGCGCCATGGCTTCTGCCGTGTCGATTCTCATCGGCGTTGTTTGCGCTGGCGGGCGGTATATTTGTTGTTTTTCCGCGCTCATGGCGGTGCGATCGTAATTTCACGTGCGGTGTGTCGGCCGTGTGGGCGGGCGGTTTTGTGTTGTCGTGCGTGTTTCCGTCCGTGGCGGGCGGTTTGACTCCGACTCGGACGATGGCGGGCGGTATTTTGTATGATTTTTCCGCCGATGGCGGTTTTCAGTTTGTGTACTCATAATGGCGTGGTCGGTGTTCAGGCGGTGTGTGCGGGCGGATTTTTGCCGCTTCCATGCCTGGCGGATTTTTTTACGCCGGGTATCGTAATGTGCCCCTAAATGTATGTAATAATTCATGTTTTTGTTAATAAATAATTTCTAAATAAAAATATGTATTTGTATGAAAATTATTTTTTTATTTTATTTATAATAATATTTGTAGGTATTTGTGATATGTATGTAACATAATAGGTTTTTATTTTTTTAAATTTTAATATTAAATACATTTTTATTTTATTTTTTCAACATAGTTATATCTTTTTTATTTACTTTGTTTTTGGAATAATTTTATTTTGTTGCAGATTTTTTTTGTTTTCAATTTTGAACTGACTGGAGTGGGAATAGTAAATTTTACCCTTCCGCTATCCAATACTTTCCCTACTGTTGCATTTATTGGAGAGGGAATAGTAAATTTTACCCCTCCGTATTCCAACACTTTTCCTACAGTTGCACTTATTGGAGTGGGAATAATACATTTAACCCATCTCTATCCAACACTTTCCCTACTGTTGCACTTATTGGAGTGGGAATAGTACATTTTACCCCTCCGCAATCCAGCACTTTCCCTACTGTTGTACCGACTGGAGTGGAAATAGTAAATTGTATCTGTTGGACTTGGCCCTTTTTGACTAAAGTTCCTTAAACTTTTTGCCTTCCTCCTAGACATTTTTCGGACATTATGTTGCTGGCTTAGATGCTTTGGGCACTTTGCCACTGCTGATCAGTGTCAAAGTGCAAGTGCTCCCTGTATAAAGTGTTATGGTAATTGGTTGTCCATAATTGGTATGTTTGCCTTACTAGTAAAGTACCCCTTATATTGGAAAGTGCAACGGAAGAAGATTTTTGCCTATTCAAGTTCGGTCATCCAAAATATTTTAAAAAGATCAAATTAAAAGTACTTAACTCAGCATACAGGACATGGTATGAAATAAGAAGAATATGGAAGATTCCATACTACAGTCGCCTAGCACCTATATGGAGGTCCCCTGGTACTCCCGAGTGCTTAAAAGACTCTTTAGCAATGTCACTGATGGAAGCAGGAGTAACAAGATGGGGACAATTGTTGGAACCTGGCGCTTTAAAAACTGGAATTTACTTTTTGTAGAAACACAGGGGAAAATATCTAGGTTTAAATACTACCAGTTGCTGAGTTGGTCAAAGGATCAAGAAAATCCTAGAATCCACTGAAAAACTAGAGAATGAATTACAACGTGACTATTCAACAAAGGAAATATCGAAGTGGTATTGGCATCTGATACAAACAGGAGACGACGATTTTTCAACCCCAGACAAACTATGGAAGAAGGTCTTTCCAGCACAAGATTTGCAACATATTTGGCAAGTATCCTGCACTTTACTATGGCAAAATATAGTTTTTGCACCTCTTAGGAGAAATCATTTGTTTACTTTACATAGGTCATATTGGACGCCGGAAAAATTATCCAAAATGAATACCCGAGTGGTGAAAAATTGCCCCAAATGTGGGGAACCAAAGGCGAACGACATCCACATGTTTCACCAGTGTCCTCAACTGGGAATTTATTGGAAAGAAGTGGGTAAGATTATTGAAAAAGTCTTAGAAACGGATATCGAGGTAAGCCCACTTATTGTTATTTATGGCATATTGGATAGTAATAATGTTACTACTGTATTAAATAAAAAACAGAAATCTTTATTATTTACTTTAATTTTATTAGCCAGACGTGAGATATGCGTAAATTGGATTCTCACTACTCCGCCTACAGCAATAGAATGGATTTGCTCCGTAAGAAAGGTCAGGACACTGGATAATTTAAGAAGAATAGGGAAAAGAGGAAGGTACTTGGAACTTTGGGATAAAAATATGAGGTAGGGTAGGGAGGAATGTCCAATGATTACACCCAATGCGATCTATCAAATTCTGGTAAATCAGTACGCTGGTGCGGTGACTGAAGAGCTAAAAGAATTTGAGGGTTTCAAGACTTGATCCAAATGTCGGTACGAATATAGGGCGGTCTCCATTTCCTTGAAAGAAACCACGTTGAAGGACCTTGTCTACCTTAACCTTAATTATCGCATAAATGAGGACAATAAAAAAAAATAATAATAATAATAATAATTAATTGTGTTGTGGGTTGTGTGGGGGAATATTATGGGAAATACATTAATTATAAAAACTTAGGGGCCCATTACGATACCCGGCGTAAAAAAATCCGCCAGGCATGGAAGCGGCAAAAATCCGCCCGCACACACCGTCTGAACACCGACCACGCCATTACGATTACACAAACCGAAAACCGCCATCGGCGGAAAAATCACACAAAATACCGCCCGCCATCGTCCGAGTCGGAGTCAAACCGCCCGCCACGGACGGAAACACGCACGACAACACAAAACCGCCCGCCCTCACGGCCGACACACCGCACGTGAGATTACGATCGCACCGCCATGAGCGCGGGAAAACTACAAATATACCGCCCGCCAGCGCAAACAATGCCGATGAGAATCGACACGGCAGAAGCCATGGCGCCCACGTCCCTGCACAGAAACCATCCGCTGACAAAAACAATCGCACACAACAAGGCCAACAAGTCCACACAGCAAGGCACGCACAAATACACAAGCACAGTACACATCCCGAAAACACCCCCCCCCCTGGACAAACAAAAACTACAAAGGCCAGAACCCCAGACACAACACACCTGAAAACAACAGACCATGAGGACACACCCACATAGGTAAGTACAAAAGCAGCACTCCCACAGACCACAACCCCTTGCAACATTGCAAACTAGAGAGGAGAGGAGAGGACACAGTGACACAGCAAGGACAGCAGCACACCACAGAAACGCACACATCACAACCACCACCACCACCACCACCACCACCACCACCAAACACCGGCACCACAAACCCCTGCACAGTACACAACACACACCGCACCAGCACCACAAACACCATGGCACGACAAAGAATGCCCAAGTTCACGCCCATTGAGCTGACGGTCATGGTCGACGAGATCATCAAGGTGCACCCACAAATCTATGGGAACATGGTCCAGCACACACCACTAGCCACCAGAAACAGAATGTGGAACCGGATCGTAGACCAGGTCAATGCAGTCGGGACACTGCCCAGGAACAGAGTCGAAATAAACAAACGGTGGAATGACGTCAAGAGCCTGGTCAAGAAGAAGGAGACCAAGAACAGAGAGCTGGCAGCCGTCAC
The DNA here is from genome assembly GCA_963921515.1 of Calotriton arnoldi. Classification (NCBI taxonomy): domain Eukaryota; kingdom Metazoa; phylum Chordata; class Amphibia; order Caudata; family Salamandridae; genus Calotriton; species Calotriton arnoldi. Next base: position 1,403,317 of record CAWUFW010004815.1, read on the forward strand.
TGGCGGAGGGAATCCCGCGCTCTTCAAGACCTTCAAAGCGTGGGAGGAGAAGGTGCGAGTCATCATACATCCCGAGATCCTCGCCGGATTAGCAGGGGGAGTGGAGGCTGGTAAGTACAAACTAATGTATACCAGCACACCGCTATGTACTCACATGCACTACCACCATGCCACAGCTCCCAGGGACAAACACCCCCATGTCCAGCACACAATACACAACACATCACACACACATGCAACAGACACCACCACACACAGCCCAAACAGAACAACTGTAAGATGCGTGGGGACATGTGTACACTCAGCCAGCCACGTAACCACCAACAGGTCCCCAAATATGCCAGAAGCGCCACAACGAGCACCCACCACACCCATGTGTCCGCCACAGCTGCACTAACCGACAAGTAACAGGTAAGTGGCAGGAACACAAAGTGCAGTGGGTGGGAGGGTGGACAGCCCAAGTACAACACACACCAGGCCCCTAGTCCCACAGCACAGCAAGGAGGAGCATCCCCCACACCCCACAGCCACGTGTCAGCCACCGCAGTGCACAACGACAGCCGAAAGGTAGACATCACAGTCCACAGCAATCGGTGTCAGTGGGTGTCCAGCCACCACCACGACCCACAACACCCACCCACCCCCACAGACCGGCAACATGGAGCACCCCCCGCTTAGAACCATGTGGCATCCAGTACAGTGCACGCCCGAACAACCTGCAGGTGGGAAACTGGACAGGGCTGGATTACTGGAGGCATGAGGACCGTAACACGACCAACACATGGGACATGTCACGTAGCAGACGAACACGCAACACCGCCCACCGTCACGAACAAGTGAACAATGTGCACACGGACATGAACCACAGACTCACACCTCACAGACCCATCACAGACACAGCAACACCCAAGGAGCCACGTCTGCATGCACAAGCCACACTGAATATAGTACCACACGGCAGCCACTGTGCAACTCATCACACACAACCGAAACACCATTGAAGTCCTGTCCATGTAGCCCCTACTGCCTGTCAACCACACACCCCACAACTACGCCTATGTAAGACAAACAACACTAGACGCAACAGAGCGGAACAACATAAATGCACACGAACACCACTGAACCCATCAAACACACAGACACACCATGCACATACAACATACCATCCATCCCATCCGTCAGCCCCAGTCTCATGAAAGGCATGTCATCCGCACAGCTGCCACACATACAGCAGTCACGCTAAGATACATGCCCATGACCAACCATGTGCCAGAAGTCAATGAAGCGCACGCCACACTGTGAGCAACAACACACAACATGGGCCACACCCCCCGAGCACTGCAGTGATGCACATGGCACAGGGCAGCACGCACACCAAGGAGATGGGACAACTGCAATACGTTGGCTGGCACACAACCAACACTCACTCATAACGATGCGTCCAATGCCATGTCCAGTAATCACAACAGACAGCAAATATGCAGGCCATGTCAGGCATGCACACACCTCAGACCATGCACTGTCATGCTGCCACAACACATGTCACGTTCGGCACCCATGGCTCACAGCATGTACCCCAAAAGCATATTCCCTCCCAAATGCGAATCTGGGGCATGGCCCCCATGTTGCCATATGCGTTCCTAAGCGTTCCATTTGATCCCCAAAAGCATATTCCCTCCCAAATGCGAATCTGGGGCATGGCCCCCATGTTGCCATATGCGTTCCTAAGCGTTCCATTTGAACCCCAAAAGCATATTCCATCCCAAATGCGAATCTGGGGCATGGCCCCCATGTTGCCATATGCGTTCCTAAGCGTTCCATTTGAACCCCAAAAGCATATTCCCTCCCAAATGCGAATCTGGGGCATGGCCCCCATGTTGCCATATGCGTTCCTAAGCGTTCCATTTGAACCCCAAAAGCATATTCCCTCCCAAATGCGAATCTGGGGCATGGCCCCCATGTTGCCATATGCGTTCCTAAGCGTTCCATTTGAACCCCAAAAGCATATTCCATCCCAAATGCGAATCTGGGGCATGGCCCCCATGTTGCCATATGCGTTCCTAAGCGTTCCATTTGAACCCCAAAAGCAAAGTACAAACCAGACCCAGGATGGGCCAGGAGCCCGCATACACCAGAGTCACAATAAGTAGGGGCACAGCAACACACCCATCGGCATGGCCAATCCGTCCCATGCCACATGTGCACAGCACACAGTCCCATTGCCAAGCACACACAACTACAAATGGTACAGCCACACACACGCCTCCGGGAAACCCATGTACGAGATTGCACGAACTGTTAATGTCAGACGACAAATACATACTTCGCAAGGTGCAACACAATAACAAATCTCATTCTCTCCACAGGTGACGAACTGCTGGATGCTGGGGATGGAGCCAGCAGCCAGCACAGCCAGCCTACAAGCCCCCAACGAGGACACACGGATGTGGAGGATCTGTCCTCCTCTTCGGACACGGACCACCAAGCAGGCCCATCTGGTGTGGCAGGGCCCAGCCGCTCCCCAGGACCCCTCCTACCCACCAACCCATCATCCAGGGCTGCTGAACATTCCCAGCCCCCTGCTGCCACTGTCGTTGCGGCCACACCCACGGTCATTGCGGCCACACCCACGGTCATTGCGGCCACACCCACGGTCATTGCGGCCACTACCACTGCCGCAACCGCCACCATCGCCGCACCGACCACCACCGCCGCCACCACCACCACGTCTTCGCTGGCACCAGCCCCAGCGCAGGTGGTGGCCCGGCCGACTGGATCCACCCTGGGAGCCACAGCGAGGACCGTGGTGAGCAATGTGGCTAGTGGGCAGGCCGGTGGCAGCAGGACTGGTAGGAGGAGCAGGGTCAGGGAAACGCCAGCCTCCCTGGGAGCCATGCCCTGCCTCAAATGGCCAGAGTCCTTGGGGCCTATGAAGAGGCCCAAGGACAATGGGCCAGGTCAGCTACAGACACGCGTGAGGTGCTGGGGGTGCTGAGGTCCATGGACGCCCGTATGGGCCAACTCGTGGACCTCATGGGCCAGCTGGTGGTGGCGGTGAGGTCACAGCCAGGGACAGCAGCTCCCTCCGCCACCACCTGCCAGGGCGCAGGGTCGAGCAGCAGTGTCCAGTTCCCCTGCGTCCACAGCCAGTGAGCACACCTCAACCACCAGCATGTCGCAAGCAGGCACCCCCCCTTGCAAACGTGGAAGGGGCCGTCCGAAGTGGAAACAGATCTCCCGGGAGGACTTCGCACGCTCCAGACGCAAGTGAGGCAGCCAGCCAGCCTTCCTTGACCACCCACTGCATTGACTTGGACTACGATCCCACTCCACACAGCCATCTGGATGGCATGTGTGTGTTGGACTATGGACATAGAACCAGTGGGTACACCCTGAGCATCACGCAGCCATGACCGACAGCTCATTGTCACTGCACGCACCACTTTTGTCATCACCTTACACACAATCACATGTCACAGTTTGAAATAAATGCACCTCTTACACAAACTGCTGTTTGTGCCCTGTGTTTTATTTGTACGGAATACAACAGCCACCTTGGGCGGAAAGGCACCTGATGCGTGGCATGGCAATGGAACCGGAGGGCCTGTAGGGAACTAGGGGTGGGAGACAGAACAGGAGCACATTCAATGAGTGTGTCACACACCCATCACACAGTACATGTCAACAACTACAAGCAATGTACACACATCGCACAGAGCAATAGGGCACAATGCCACAGCCACCAACAGTGGCATACTACCCTGGCCATGGAGCGTTGACACACAGCACGCAGTGAACAAACGGCCACCCTGACACAGCACACACACACCTGCACAGACACAGCCACATCAGCCGTCGTACATGGACACTCACCGTCAAGTGAAGTAGTGGGCGATGAGCTGCTGCCGCACATTACCAGCTTCCTCCTCTCCGCTGTCCTCCTCACTCGAGCTGTCCTGGTCTGCGGGCTGGGGCCCTGGTTGATCTCCGTCATCCACGATGAGGGGGATCTGCTTCCGAATGGCCAGATTGTGCAGCATGCAGCACGCCACCACTATCTGGCACACCTTCTGTGGGGAGTACGCCAGCGCACCCCGGTGCGGTCCAGGCACCTGAACCTGGACTTGAGGAGGCCAAAGGTACGCTCGACCACACGTCTGGTCCTCCCATGTGCCTCATTGTAGCGATCGTCTGCTGGGGTGCGAGGATTCCTCAATGGACTGAGCAGCCATGCCCCATTCGGGTACGCAGAGTCACCTGGGTGTGAGGGACACAGAGAACCGTTGCTATTCCAACTGGACAGGGGACAGCATCGCACAACCAGCACGCTACACCACTCCACATACTCACCGACAATACAGCCACGATCCTGTTGCAGATTGGACATCAGTCGTGGCAAGATGCTGTTGCGCATTATGTGTGCGTCATGGGCCGAGCCTGGGAACTTTGCACACACGTGGGTGATCACCATGTCCGCAAGGCACACCACTTGCACATTCAGGGAGTGCGTGTGCTTCCTGTTGCGGTACAGGTGCTCAGTGGCCTGTGGTGGAACAAGGCCAACATGTGTGCAGTCAATGGCTCCAACGACGTGTGGGATTCTGCCAAGGGCATAGAATGCACCCTTCACTGCCGCCAATTCACGAGCCCTGGGGAAGCGGATGTACCTGTTTCGGCACAGCATCATGGCTGCCAGTACATCCCTCAGCACCTTGCTGAACATGGGCTGGGACATCCCTCCTCCACTGCCCACTGTGTGCTGGAATGACCCAGTGGCGAAGAAATGCATGGCGGCCATCACCTTAGCCGTGGGGGTGACAGCTGTCGGATACACCCTGCGGGGACGGAGATGGGGTTCTAACATGGCACACAGTCGATGCAGGGTTGGCCTGTCCAGCCGAAACTTCCTAATGACCTCTGTATCGTCCATGTCCGCCAGCAATTGGTATGGGCGGTCAATGTTCGGTCTCCGCCTAGGGAAAATGGCAGTGGACACATGTCAAAGCAACACAACACATAGCAATTTCGCATACACATCACTGACATGACTGAGCAAGCACATGAGCCACAGCCCAGCTGTCAAGCTGGGACGGCACGGCCACAATACACTTACACAGGTCTCCCAACAATGGCAATGGCTAGTGATACAGACCACTGCCATGTGCATGCACATGGGGATCTAGGCCCCAATGACTTGCGGGGCGTGCTGATGGGGACTGACTGCATATTCGTCAAGCGGCAACGCCACGGCAACATGAATGTCTGCTGAGCATGGAACTGCTTCCGAGGCTGGATGAGTATGGCACACGACGACGACGATGTGGGCACAGGCTGAGCGGCCAAAACAAGTGGGACCTGTGGCACGAGGGGATATGAGACAGTAGTAGGTGTCAGCACTGCACCCTATGTACAGCACTGTACGGATCACACCTCCCGAAACATTGACAGGTGTCCACATTGACAGCCCCATGCCAAGACGGCTGTGTGCTTGCAGTCACACGTCACAGGTGAGAGGTTACATTGCACGTGCCAGGTGGCAGACGTACATAGTGGGAACTGGCATGTGTGTGCATGTGTCTCCTGTTCAGGATCCACCAGATGGGCGCTGACTCTGTACTGACCATTGGACACAGCATGTTCCGTGGAAGGCTTGTGTGTGGGATGGTGGCACTGGATGTGCCTCCGTTGGGTGGGGGGCCATGCACAGGGCGGGTACGTCGATGATTGCGCATTGTTGGTCACGGTGGGTGCACCCACTAAGATGTGTTGCCCTGTGTTCAATTCCTATGTCCGCATGATGATGGACTGTAGATGTGGGCAGACTACACATTGGTCGATGTGCTGTCTATATGCATGTGCCTTCACACCAGGCACAGCTGCCCCTGCACATGTGACCCCTGCTGGACTCGCTGCTGGGTCTGTGGAGCTGATGCACCTTCTGTGCGTGGGGCGGACAGCTCTCCTCACTTCCCTCATTGCGCATGTCATGACTTTGCCGCAGGTGACATGGATCATGGAGGGCCCACATGTACGCGTGGGTAGGCTACACATGATTGTTCACTGGTCGCCACCCCCAGTCAGTGTTTCGAATGGGAAGGTTGTCGTGCTGGTGGTATGTTCGATGTGGCGGATGGGCGGGCCTAGGTGCGGGCTTACATTCCGGACATGGGGGTAGTTGGATTGGCGACTAGTTGCAGTACACACGGGACACGTCTCTTCCTTTCCACATCTGGGTCATCCCTTGTACTCACTGACAGTGATACAGTCATCTTCGCCCCAGCCCTCATGTCCTCCCCTCGCTCCCCCAATATGCATGTGCACCTGCGAGGCTAGCGCTTGCACAGGCAGCCCCAAGCTCGCACCAGAGAGGGCAAGGAGTGTATGTGTGGGTCCAGTTGCACGAGTGGGCTGTCTCAGGGTATGATGTGTTGCGGGACGCCGTCCACCTGCGTGGTGCCCCAAATGGAGACCCGGCCTGCATGGACTATGCATCACAGTCTTCGCCTTCCGGATCCGCCACCTGCGACACCCAGTGGCTGTGGCTGCCCTTGCGGCCATGCCGCGTCCGTCTGTGACTGATGGCCCACACATTCACTCTTTGGCCTCTCTGGGGAGGGCTCGGGGGTGGTGGCGCACGCGCTTGCACTTAGTTGCAATGGCATGTGGCGTGGTTGGTATAATGGGCAATGGATGGGATGGTGCGAGCCACCTCCCGTGACGTCAGTGCTGCTCGTGCTGTGGTGCGTCCCCCTACACTTCCATTTGACCTGTGCCATGCTAGACGTTGAGGTTCTATTGCCTGCGTGATATGACCAGGAGGAGCGCGAGGAGACCTCTCACACACCATGCTCCACTGCCATCCCGTGCCCTGTATCGCCTGTGCGGATTGACTATGTTGGGGTTACACCTGGTCGACTGGGGCTGTGTGTGCCTTGTCAAGGGGCATGGCGGGCGCACAACAGGATCCAGCTTGTCCACAGAGGGTGGGCTGAGGTGCGCCTGGTACCGCTTTGTACGTGTGCCCGGCTGCTGTGCACACACATGTTCACTCCCCCGACAGGTGTCCTCTCACAATGCCCAGGGAAGCGGTGGTGTACTGTTCATGACCCCTCCCAACACGGCGTGCTCCAACTTGGCATGTGCGCATCTACCCGTCACACCCACCCACCTGAGCACTGCGTCCATACGACTTCACACGACACATGTGTGTCTTCCACAGTTGTGCTACTCATTTGCGTTGACATCCAATACCAGTGGACTACATGGTCATGTCACGACTGCCGTGTACTTCACATACTCTCATCCTCTCTCATTCGTACTTGTGAAATGAGTCAGCGGAGACAGTTTTGGTTTCAAACATTATATTGAGTCTTCTGTCCTCTGTGATGCAGTATAGTGGACACTACTGGCAGCGGAATACATGTTGAGGATATACTGAGCATGATTGCAAATGGGATAGGGTGTGGGGTTACATGTGATTGGCTGTTGCATGTGGGATGTGGGCTTCAGAGTTACATCTGCTTGGCCAAGGCTGTGCTAATGTACATTTACGTATAGCTGCGGAGCTGCGGACTTTGACACAGACGGTATACATGTAGCCTACCAGGCCGCTTGGCATCATGGGCACAGTCCATCTCAGTTCCATGTGACAGGTTTGCTGCGGTTGTTCCTCATGCACGCGTGCATGTGAGGACATCAGGGCATGTGCTTGCGTGCATGCAGCGGCGTGCCACTTGTTGTTGCAATGTGGTGGTTACTGGACATGTCACAGTCACTGGGGTCGTGTTGTTGTTGTATGCACTTGTCGTCCATGCAAAGGTCCTGGTATGGGATTCCCGGGGCGGGGTGGGAGGGGTGCAGCACCCACAGACTCCAGGCGACCTATTCATGTCCACTGAGCGGTGTGTGTGTCCATGGGCGCTGGATCCATGTCGTGTCCTGGTTGTTCGTGCAGTTCCGTCCATGTGGGTGCGATACACAGACCCCATGCCACTGCCTCCCACGATGCATGCGGTGTTCCTGGATGTGATGGGGAACAGTGTGCATGTCCCGGTCATATCCGATGTCATGGCGATGTCGTTGATGGTGTGGTTACAGTTGCCGGTCGTTTGGTATGGCTGTTGTGGTGGTGACTGGCCAGTCCGTGCGGAAGCTAAGCATGGGTGCGGGGTTGGACATCATAGGTCAATCGGGGAACCTGCGTTGTGGTCCGACGAATTTACAGGTTGTCAGGTATGCGATGCCGTCCAGCAGGGCTTCCATGTCATTGGTGGTGTAGCATGTTTGCCAGCCAATGTAGCGGATGGTGGCTGTCAAGGTGTTGTTCGTAAGTTGTCCCTTGGAGGACCATGATGGGGCATGCTGGGTGACATTCGATGTAGCTGTTCTCGATGATCCGTCGTGTGGAGGCACAGTGGTCCCATTTCAGTGCGGGTGCGATGTTGGCCACATACGCCATGCCCCCATAGGCAGAGCAGGCCCTGTCGTGTGCGTCCAGAGGGAGGAGTAGTGGTAGCAGGTCCGCCTTTAGACATGCCGGGTTGGAGAGGCATATCTCCACGGGATGCTGGTAGGGACACCTCCGACAGTAGAAGACGGGCATGACGCAGCTGAACAATGTGATGCGGTAAGTCAGTCGGTAACTTACGTTCAGCAGGGACAGGAGATCGCATCCCAATATATGTAACAGGTTGGTTTTGTACAGCTTGAGCTGTCCGGCGTAGTTGGGTAGGTGTGTTGCGGTTGCCATTTCGCAGCGGTGCATTGTGGTGGCGTGCTCCGGCTGTGTGTGCAGTCTGCAATGTGCACGCTCCGAGGTTGCTGTGAGCTCTGTGTAGTCGTAGGGAGACAGGACTTGTGTTCTGTTGGCTTGTTTGGAGGACACGGGCCCTCATCCCACATGCTTCTCAGACAGTTCAAGGTCAGTGATGTGTGACTCCTTCCAATTAACTTGCATGTGGCCGACATGGGGGAGTGTTTTCTTCTTTCTTCCCCGTCCGTTGTGTGCTTCTGTGATATGCGCTATCTGCCCTGTGGTCGGTCTCCTCGGCATGCCTGTGTTGGTCTATTCTTGGACAATGGCTGTATTCACCGGCTTCTGTCGTAGGGCTGTGGTTTCGGAGTTGGAATGGAAGGTCATTCAGTGCTGTCTGCTCTCCCTTGTGTGGGCGGCAGGCTGCCTTTCCGCTCTGCGTTGGGCCTTGTGTGTGAATGTTATTCTTGGGCCACCTGTTGTCGGTCCCTGGGCTCTTTGGTGTTCCGTTTTATATGTCTTGTTCATATGTGCAGGGTGGTATGGGTGTTTCAGTGTGGTACTGGCGTTCCTCTTCCCGAAGGGGCCCTGCTTCTCCTAGTTGGTGTTGCCGCCGCTGTGTGCTACGCCATGTTTGTTACACTGGGGTGTGTCCTGCTGTTGCGTGACTTCACTGACATGTGTGCGTCGGTTGTGTGGCGTTGGGTGTTGTCCGTGAATTGGGCGTTGGGGACATGTCTGTGGCAGGCCTGTCACGTGTCATGTGCGTTCGGGGTGGGGCTGATGTGTGTGCTGCTTGGTTGTGTCCCTGTGTCCGTGTGCGACGCATGCATGGCGCTGCGGTTGGCCTCTGCGTTGTGCGCATGTGTGGCGGCGTCATCGCCGCTTTGGGGCCGTGACGGGGTGGTTGGTTCCTAGTCCCAGGTGGTGTGTACACATGTGTTACGCGATGTTACGATTTGGCCTGTGTGTCATATGTGGATGCAATGGTGGATGTGTAGTGTACACGCGCTGGTGGGGGGTTGTCCGCTTTTTCCGCCCTTGCACTGTGTGCGCTGTTTGCGTGCACTTGTTGTGTGTGTGCCTACCTGCGTCTCCGCGGTACGTTGCGTCCTTGGTGGTGCATCAGCAGGAGCATGGGGAGGGCCTGCAGTGCTGGATTCATGCTCGGGGAGCCGCTTCTTCGTTGTCCGTGCTCGGCGTCCGTGTTACCGCTTCGGTTTGTCGTACGGTATCTCTTGGCCGTGGGAGCCGTTTGTTTGCGGCATCGTAATTTATACGCCGGGCGGGACGTGTTTCGTCGGACGGTGTGTGTCAAATTGAGCTGCGCCGCTATGTGTACGGACGCACTTTGATGGCGGACGGTGTTGCTGGCTTGCCGGCGGTGTTTGGCCTACTTTTCGCATCGTAATTGGGCGGGCGTGTGGACTGCTGCGTGCCGGCGGTAACTGGTGGTTTTTGCATCCGCCAGCACGGCGGTTGTGCTTCCGCCCGCCATCGTAATGAGCCCCTTAATAATTAATATTTAATGAATGAAAATTAGTTTGTTGATAAAAATATATATTACTAGTGTAAATAATGTTTTAGGTGCAGGTTGTGATTTTTGTGGTGTTATAGGGTGGGAAGTAAAACTAAATGTATGTAATAATTCATGTTTTTGTTAATAAATAATTTCTAAATAAAAATATGTATTTGTATGAAAATATTTTTTTTATTTTATTTATAATAATATTTGTAGGTATTTGTGATATGTATGTAACATAATAGGTTTTTATTTTTTTTAAATTTTAATATTAAATACATTTTTATTTTATTTTTCAACATAGTTATATCTTTTTTATTTACTTTGTTTTTGGAATAATTTTATTTTGTTGCAGATTTTTTTTGTTTTCAATTTTGAACTGACTGGAGTGGGAATAGTAAATTTTACCCTTCCGCTATCCAATACTTTCCCTACTGTTGTATTTATTGGAGAGGGAATAGTAAATTTTACCCTCTGTATTCCAACACTTTTCCTACAGTTGCACTTATTCGAGTGGGAATAATACATTTAACCCATCTCTATCCAACACTTTCCCTACTGTTGCACTTATTGGAGTGGGAATAGTACATTTTACCCCTCCGCAATCCAGCACTTTCCCTACTGTTGTACTGACTGGAGTGGAAATAGTAAATTGTATCTGTTGGACTTGGCCCTTTTGACTAAAGTTCCTTAAACTTTTGCCTTCCTCCTAGACATTTTTCGGACATTATGTTGCTGACTTAGATGCTTTGGGCACTTTGCCACTGCTGATCAGTGTCAAAGTGCAAGTGCTCCCTGTATAAAGTGTTATGGTAATTGGTTGTCCATAATTGGTATGGTTGCCTTACTAGTAGAGTCCCTAGTAAAGTGCACCATGTGAGCCAGGGCTGGTAATACAAATGCTACTAGTGGGCCTGCAGCACTAATTGTGCCACCCACACAAGTAGCCCTAAGAAGAGATCTCAGGCCTGCCACTGCAGTGCCTGCGAGCAGTTTTTTAACTGTCTTGTTGTCCTGGCAAGTGCACCCACTTGCCAGGCCTTACCTTCCCTTTTTATGCACATCAGACACCCCTATAGTAGGCCCAAGGTACCCCCCTGGGCAGGGTGTAGTGTATGTGAAAGGTAGGACATGTACTGAGGTGTGTACCATGCCCTGACAGTGAAATACTGCCAAATTCGTTTTTCACTGTTGCAAGGCCATCTTGCCCATAGGACAGAATGGGGAATGCTGAGTCCCATGTTTCCAGCATATCTTCCCATAGGCATAAGATGGAGAGATGGAGTTTAGTGTGCCTGAACTCAGATTTTAATAACACATCTTTTTGTGAAGATGGTTTTTGAATTGTGTGTTTTGAAACCACACTTTTAGAAGTGGCTGGTTTCTTGTCTTAAACCATCCTGTGTGCTTCTGCCTGGATGTGTATTGCCTGTCTGGGTTTGGATGTGACAGGGTCTCGTAAGTGTCCTGACCCCAGGGAGGAGTAGGTGAGACAGCAACAGGCTGGCCTGCGTTTGATGTGGGGGGGGAGGAGTAGCCCCCTGGATGTGAAGAGGGCTGTGTTGCTGCCCCCAGAGGATGGCTCCACCTCCTGCTGAGCGTCTGGGCCCCAGACCCTGACTATCGAAGGAAGAGGGTGTGCACTGGCAGGAAGACACCCAGGTCTGGTTTGGACCAGGGTCAGAGCCCCCTGAACACAAAGACTTCAAAGGCATTTAGGGATATAAATGTAAGAGCTGAAATCCCTGAACTCAAGACTGAAATCCATACCGAAAAAGGATTGAAACTACTTCGTGATCAAGAGGAACCTCTGCCAAAGAAGAACAGCTGAAGAGACTGAAGAGAAGGACTGCCCTTGCTGTGTGTTCTGGGGCTGGCCTGCAGTTTGCTGATTTGACTGAGGAGAGGACAAGGGACTTTACTGTGTGCTGTGTCCCCCTGCTTGAGAGGACTTTGCTGTGTGCTGTGTCCTGAAGTACCTTGTCTCCAAGGGCCCGAGGAGAGCTGGTCCCCTGTAGTGGTAACTCAGGAACATAAAAGTTTCCAAGTGTGTCTCAGGGACGATGTGTGCATGTGCTTTTTGCACGCCTGAGACTGCCGTGTGGTCCGTGGTGCTGTTTACGAGGTGCCCCATGACCGCATTGCCCCCGCAGCGTGAAACATTGTCCACGCTGCTGCATTGCTGTTTGTGGGCCGAGCCGTCATCGTAACAGAGGCTGTGAGTAAAGATCGCCGGCCTGAGCCGCAACGTGCTAAAGGATTTCTTGAAGCTAAGGAAGCTACAAGGTGAAAGGGATCGTGATCATTGTTGGTCGAAAGAAATCTGCCCAAGTTCGTCAACGAAGGAGAAGGCAGCGCCGTAACTCGTCCGGCTACAGCGTCGCCTTGCAACAGAGCTGCAATGTGATCGGGATCGCCCAGCAGGAAGTCCGACGAGCGGAGAGAGAGAGCGAGGCAGCGCACCCCCCAGGTAAGGCTTGGACTCCGGTCGGGAGCCGCAAGCGTGTGTGGCCTGGGGAGGCGTGCAGGAGGAGTACAGGAGTGCTCCGAGCTCTCTCCCGCTGCACCGTGTTAGACGCGCTGAGTCCCGGAGCGGCCCGTACCTGCCCAGCAGTACCGGGGCCGCCCCTTTCAGCTTACAACCGTAGTCTCTGTTGTTGGGGCCTAGTGGTGTCCGAGTCGACCGCGCAGATTGGCTAACCGCATTATTCTTGCATTACGAACTGCCTGATTCTTGCATTACGAACCGCATGATTCTTGCATTACGAACCGTCTTATTCTTACATTACGACCGCATTATTCTTGCATTACGAACTGCCTGATTCTTGCATTACGAACCGCATTATTCTTGCATTTACGAACTGCCTGATTCTTGCATTAAGGACTGTCTTATTACTACATTATGAACTGCATTACGAACTGCATAGCATTGCATTAGGACTGCATTAGAGATCGTGAATTGCTCATTTAATACCCCAAGAATCTACAAGTGATTGCTGGCCTAATAACCGGCAAAGCGAAATATTACGAATACGCATATGTTGGATTTCTATTGTTTCGTCTCATCGTATTCCTTTTATAAAGATACCGCTATTTTTATGAAACCAGTGTGGTTCCATTTGTGGTGTTATCACTGTGTTACTGGGAGTGTGGTTGCAAATACTTTACACATTGCCTTGGAGATACGCCTGGCTGCTCGTGACAAGCTACCAGGGGTGAGCAGGGGTTATCTAAGCGTGTGTCCCTCCTTACCCTGACTAGAAGCAAGGGTCCCTATTTGGACTAAGGTACCTACCTCAGCCAACTAGAGACCCCCAGTTCTAACATTGGTGGTCAGCGGTTGGGGATTTGAACGTGTATTTGCAACTGCCTCACAGTGATTGGTGTACATCACTAGTTTTAGCGCAGACCACGATGCAACCACATATTGTGTTTTTGATTTTTTGGTTCTATTTTTGAGCGACCTTTAAGCCACACATCATGCCTCAAAGGAGTCAAGTAGCCAGTGAGGCTGCAGAATTGGAATTCGACATTGAGGCATTGCTTACCTACAAAGTTGATCAATTGAGGCAATTCTGCAGAGCTTTGGGATGTCCCATGAAAGTAGCACCAAGAAGGAGGAGCTGCAAACGGCCTTGAGGGCCTGGTGGGAAGCCAAAGAGGCTCAGGAGACAGGTGATGCTGAGGTGGATGAGGATGACCCAGGGAATGGATTTGGTCCACAGGATTTGCCGGTGGGAGGACCAGCCTCAGGGGCTGGTAGTAACCATTCAGGGAAGAGCTTTTCCCCAGAGGAGCTGGAGGAAAACCAAAGGATCAGAGATCATGAGTTGGAGGTTTTAAAACTTAAGGCTCAAGCCGAGGAGAAAAAGCTGCTCATTGAAAGTGAAAAGCGAGCAGAGGAGAGCAAGAACGCTCTCGCCTTGGAAGAGAAGAAGAGTCTCTTAGCTCATGAGTTAAGCATGAGGGAACTGGACATTAAGGCTAAACAGGTGGAGTCCAGTTCGAATGGTGGCAGCGCACACCCAGTGCCAGCGGGTAAGGTGTACATTCCCAAAGACTTAGGGGCTGATTCGATCTCGGTCAGAAGCTCTCCGACCGAGATCCGGACCCGGAGAGAGTCCGCCGAGCCGGACGCCTGCAGCTCCGACCGAACGAGTACTATGCGCATATACGCGTGTCGGACTCGAGCCGGATCGGACTCCGATCCGAAGTCACTCGGAGCCGGCTCGTACAACGCGTACGCGTGCTCGCACTGACTCAATGGAGATGTTATCCGACCGAGCGAGTACGATGTGCGCGCCGGACAGCCGGATCGATGCCTCGGAGCGACTCGCTCGGAATACATGCCCAGGTAGCGGGACCCATGGGTCCGCCCGGACTGCTGCGACTCGCGCGGCCTACGAGTCGAACACAGGGGGACCCGACATGGATCCCCCAAAGCACGGCATCTGACTGCTTGCTTGGAGCCGGACGCGCGAGTACACTGTAGGGGTGCACTTGTTCGCGGCGCGCATCCATTGCCTGGTCGTGGGAACGCTCCATTGCGCGGTGCGTGCGCATCCGGCTGCCAGTTGACTTCAATGGGCAGTCGGGACCCGCGAACAGAGTCCGGTCGGCGATCGCACGCGCACGCATCGTACTCGCTCGGCCGGACTGCAGGAGTCCGGCTCGGTCGGAAATGGCTCTGACCGGATCCGGCTCAGCCGGATCCGAGTTCGGTGCTCCACGGCCGAGATCGGAATCGGCCCCTTAGTGCGAGATTACCAAAGGGGTGATGATATTTATGCGTGGTTCACGGCATATGAGATCGCACTGAGGATGAATGAGGTGCCTGAGAAGCATTGGGGGGCGGGCCTATGGAAACACTTTGAGGCTTCCGGGAGGGATGTTTTACCACCCTTAGAGAGGGCGGGAACCCTGACCTACGCCAATATGAAGGAGGCTTTTTGCCTCAGGTATGGGCTCACTCCTGAACAGTACAGGCAGAAATTCAGGAACTTCAAGAAACTGAAATCCAGTCCTTGGGGTAGGGGTGTGGATGAGTACACACGTGCACTGGATGATTGGGTGATGGTTAGCATGGCGAATGATTTAAAGGGATTGCTCAATTTGGGCACCAGGGAGCCCCGGCTCAGTAATCATTTTTCAGAGTTGCACCAACACCTGTTAGAGTGCGAGCTCTTTGATTCCCAGGAGCTTGCACCAGAGGCAGACCTCTGGTTAAGGGACAGAGGGTCTGGAGAGGCACTAAGGGGTTGTTCCCCAGCAGGGAAACCCGTGGGTCAGGGCCCAGCCTGAAGGGCTGGGTCCTCTAGAAGTCACCAAGGTAACCCTGCCTGGAGTTGGCAAGGGACAAGCACCCCTAGGGGGCCCCCGACTGCCAGGAAGTATCAGTGGAGTAGCTTAGTTGGCCCAGGGAGTTGTAACCAAGGGAACCCCCTGGGGTCAGGAAGGCATAGAACAGGAGAGTGTCCCTGCTGTAGCGGGACCGCGTCCGGGTTCTATCACCCCAAGCAGGGAAGTCCATCAAGGTAGTTGATTGGCCTACCCTGGCTTTAGGCTGGGAGGGGTTGTGTTGGACTTGGCCCTGTTTGGCTAAAGTTCCTTAAACGTTTTGCCTTCCTACTAGACCTTTTCTGACATTATGTTGCTGGCTTAGATGCTTTGGGCACTTTGCCACTGCTGATCAGTGTCAAAGTGCAAGTGCTCCCTGTATAAAGTGTTATGGTAATTAGTTGTCCATAATTGGTATGGTTGCCTTACTAGAAAAGTGCACTATGTGTGCCAGGGCTGGTAATGCAAATGCTACTAGTGGGCCTGCAGCACTAATTGTGCCACCCACACAAGTAGCCCTAAGAAGAGATCTCAGGCCTGCCACTGCAGTGCCTGCGCGCAGTTTGTTAACTGCCTTGTTGTCCTGGCAAGTGCACCCACTTGCCAGGCCTTACCTTCCCTTTTATGCACATCAGTCACCCCTATAGTAGGCCCAAGGTACCCCCTGGGCAGGGTGCAGTGTATGTGAAAGGTAGGAAATGTACTGAGGTGTGTACCATGTCCTGACAGTGAAATACTGCCAAATTCGTTTTTCACTGTTGCAAGGCCATCTTGCCCATAGGACAGAATGGGGAGTGCTGAGTCCCATGTTTCCAGCATATCTTCCCATAGGCATAAGATGGAGAGATGGAGTTTAGTGTGCCTGAACTCAGAATTTAATAACACATCTTTTTGTGAAGATGGTTTTTGAATTGTGTGTTTAGAAACCACGCTTTTAGAAGTGGCTGGTTTCTTGTCTTAAACCATCCTGTGTGCCTCTGCCTGGTTGTGTATTGCCTGTCTGGGTTTGGATGTGACAGGGTCTGGGAAGTGTCCTGACCCCAGGGAGGAGTAGGTGAGACAGCAACAGGCTGGCCTGCGTTTGATGTGGGGGGGGAGGAGTAGCCCCCTGGATGTGAAGAGGGCTGTGTTGCTGCCCCCAGAGGATGGCTCCACCTCCTGCTGAGCGTCTGGGCCCCAGACCCTGACTATCAAAGGAAGAGGGTGTGCACTGGCAGGAAGACACCCAGGTCTGGTTTGGACCGGGGTCAGTGCCCCCTGAACACAAAGACTTCAAAGGCATTTAGGGGTAAAAATGTAAGAGCTGAAACCCCTGAACTCAAGACTGAAATCCATACTGAAAAAGGATGGAAACTACTTTGTGATCAAGAGGAACCTCTGCCAAAGAAGAACAGCTGAAGAGACTGAAGAGAAGGACTGCCCTTGCTGTGTGTTCTGGGGCTGGCCTGCAGTTTGCTGATTTGACTGAGGAGAGGACAAGGGACTTTGCTGTGTGCTGTGTCCCCCTGCTTGAGAGGACTTTGCTGTGTGCTGTGTCCTGAAGTAACTTGTCTCCAAGGGCCCGAGGAGAGCTGGTCCCCTGTTGTGGAAACTCAGGTACATAAAAGTTTCCAAGTGTGTCTCAGCGACGCTGTGTGTGGTGCTCTTTGCACGCCTGAGACTGCCATGTGGTCCTTGGTGCTGTTTACGAGGTGCCCCATGACCGCATTGCCCCCGCAGCGTGAAACATCGTCCACGCTGCTGCATTGCTGTTTGTGGCCCAACCGTCATCGTAACTGAGGCTGTGAGTAAAGATCGCCGCCTCCGGCCCGAGCTGCAACGTGCTAAAGGATTTCTTGAAGCTAAGGAAGCTACAAGGTGGAAGCGATCGTGATCGTTGTACGTCGAAAGGAATCTGCCCAAGATCGTCAACGAAGGAGAAGGCAGCGCCGTAACCCATCCGGCTACAGCGTCGCCTCGCAACAGAGCTGCAACGTGATCGGGATCACCCAGCAGGACGTCCGACGAGCGGAGAGAGAGAGCGAGGCAGCGCACCCCCCCAGGTAAGGCTTGGACTCCGGTCGGGAGCCGCAAGCGTGTGTGGCCTGGGGAGGTGTGCAGGAGGAGTACAGGAGTGCTCCGAGCTCTCTCCTGCTGCACCCCGTTAGACGCGCTGAGTCCCCGAGCGGCCCGTACCTGCCCAGCAGTACCGGGGCCGCCCCTGTAAGCTAACGACCGTTGTCTCTGTTGTTGGGGCCTAGTGGTGCCCGAGTTGACCTCGCAGATTTGCTAACCGCATTATTCTTGCATTACGAACTGCCTGATTCTTGCATTACGAACCGCATTATTCTTGCATTACGCACTGCCTGATTCTTGCATTACGAACCGCATTATTCTTGCATTACGAACTGCCTTATTCTTGAATTACGAACCGCATTATTCTTGTATTACGAACTGCCTGATTCTTGCATTACGAACCGCATTATTCTTGTATTACGAACCGCATTATTCTTGCATTAAGGACTGTCTTATTACTACATTACGAACTGCATTACGAACTGCATAGCATTGCATTAGGACTGCATTAGAGATCGTGAATTGCTCATTAATACAGCAAGAACCTACAAGTGATTGCTGGCCTAATAACCGGCAAAGCGAAATATTACGAATATGCATATGTTGGATTTCTATCGTTTGGTCTCATCGTATTCCTTTTTATAAAGATACCGCTATTTTTATTAAACCAGTCTGATGTCCATTTGTGGTGTTATCACTGTGTTACTGGGAGTGTAATTGCAAATACTTTACACATTGCCTTGGAGATAAGCCTGGCTGCTCATGCCAAGCTACCAGGGGATGAGCAGGGGTTATCTAAGCGTGTGTCCCTCCTTACCCTGACTAGAAGCAAGGGTCCCTATTTGGACTAAGGTACTTACCTCAGCCAACTAGAGACCCCCAGTTCTAACAGTATCCCTCCGCTACCCAATACTTTCGCTACTGTTGCACTCACTGGAGTGGGAATAGTAATTTTTACCCCTCCGCAATCCAACGCTTTCCCTACTGTTAGACTGACTGGAGTTGGAATATTACATTTTGTCCCTCCGCAATCCAGCACTTTTTCCTACTGTTGCACTGACTGGAGTGGGAATAGTAAATGGAGAAGTGTGGCTCAATGGTTAGAGCGGCAGACCCTGATGCAGAGATCTGGCCTGGGACCAGGGTTCAATTCCCGCCTCGGCGGGTCTTGGGCTCAATTTCCTCGGACCTGATAATTCTCGCCTCGGTGCCTATTCTAATCATGGGTCCCACTCTGCAACTCTGGGCAATAGCTTGCTTAATCTCCACAACGGCCCCAACAGCGCTGGGATGCCTGGCTTCACCCTGGGGGTTCCCAGGAGTGGACATTTCACAGGGAAAAGCCAGGAAGGGTTCCACAGCGGTATGCGTACAGCGCCTGGACACCCCTTTGGGAATATGGGTGCGCTTTACAAGTACAAATTTCATTTCATTTCATTTCATCACTCGGCAATCCAACACTTTCCCTATTGTTACACTCAGTGGAGTGGGAAGAGTAAATTGTACCTCTCCGCAATCCAACCTTTTCCCTACTTTTGCAAGTGTTGGAGTGGGACTATTAAATTTCATTTCCTGCAATCTAAACTTTTTACTAGTGTTGTATTAATTGTAGTGGGAATAGTACATTTTAGTACTTTTCAATATAGTATTTTATCTAATTTTGTGTTTATTCTAGTGATGTAACAATTTTATTACTGTCGTGTTGTGTGAGTTGGGAGTAGTAAGTTTCATATATTATTACTAGAAGAATTGTTTTTTTTGTTGTAGTGGGAAATTTATATGTATTCATTATACATTTCAAGAACTTATTTTATATTGTTTTAATTTATATAACTATGTTTTTGTTTCTTCAGAAGAATAACATTTATAATTTTTAATGTTCTATTGTTTGTAAACTATTTTTATTAAATTGTAAAAATGTTTAAATTTACTTTTAATTTTAATTAAAGTGGTTTTGGTTTTTAAATATTTTATGTTTATACATTTATATATATATATATATAATATATATATATGATATATATATATTTTATATTATTATATTATTTAAACAATTTTAAATAATAATATTTACAAATCGTTGAATTATATATTTTAAATAGATATATGTTAATATATGTTTATATATGTATGTGTCTTCGTTTTTGAAAGTAAGTTTATTTGTTATATTTGTTAATATGTATATTAAAATTAACTTATTTTTATTAAATTATAGTTAGAATTTAAAATATTTTATTTTTAATACTTGAATCTGTATATATTTAAAAATCGATATTTAATACAACTAAATTTTCGTTAACTGATATTTTTTTCTCAATATTGTTGCACTTACCTTTTTAAGTATAGGTAGTCAATATTTTTGTTGTCAATATTTTTGCCTCAATAATTTTGTAGGTCAATGTTTTCCTAGTCGATATTTTGTCAGTGAACCGGGTCGAAGATGGAAAGGTGAAGGAAGCAGAATCATTGTAGAAGGCTGTGGAGAGGCAGAGAGGCTTGGGGAAGATCATGAATCAAAGAAAGACCAGGATGAAGAGGAGAGGAGCTTGAGGTGAGATAGGAAACGAGTCAACTGGATGTAGAAATAGAGCAATCATGTTTGCTGTTTAAACAGGAAATCTTTCAGGATTCAATTAAAGTTGGAGAGGTTGTTGTTTATTCTGGTGTCCGAAGCGAGAATGTTCCATAATTTGCTCCTCCTAGCAAATGAGGATCTCAGCCACTCCAGAATGAACACTTTGCAGTCAGCAATGGAGAGAAGAGGACGGTAGGTTTCGAAAACTGGGAGAGTCTGGATTAGAAGTTATGAGATTTTATTTTCGTTTTTTCCAAATTAGACAGAGGTCTTTGAGTTGTATTTGGTGGACTATGGTAAACAAGGCGAGGTGAGTTGTAAAGGTCAATAAATGGTTGTTCTTTCTCAGTCCAAAGATAAGGCGGGTGGCTCTGTTTTGGACCTTCTGCAGGTTGAGGATTGCTTTGCTTGACAGCTTTAATCAAGCATGCATGCAGTATTGTAGTCTGGCTATCACAATTGCTGGGCTAGCATTGAGCAGTGTTGGACTGTATGTAGAGTAACATTTTTGACAGGCTATATAAGTGGAAGCTGGCAGATTTGAGAGTAGGCTGAATCAGTGTGGTAAAAGACAATTGAGAGTCAAAGAGGACTTTGAGATTTCTATCCTCTCCTGCAGGGGCCAGTGGTTGGACTTATTTGACCTGCTAGTAGTCTGATAAAGGTATGTTAGGGAATTTTTTTTTAAAACCCTCACCTTTATTACTGTTTAGGACTATATGATTGTAAATATAAATACTAAACAATGAGCAGGTTCTGCTGTTGATAACCTGTGTTTGAATGACACAGAACCACCGAATAAGTCATTGTGTGGTCCCTTCTAAATATAAAGCAAAGCGAAACTTTGTAAAGCTTAGTGTACATATATCCATGTCTGTCTTTTATCAATCTATTTTCTCCAGACGCAGAGATCTGGCCTGGGACCAGGGTTCAATTCCCGCCTCGGCGGGTCTTGGGCTCAATTTCCTCGGACCTGATAATTCTCGCCTCGGTGCCTATTCTAATCATGGGTCCCACTCTGCAACTCTGGGCAATAGCTTGCTTAATCTCCACAACGGCCCCAACAGCGCTGGGATGCCTGGCTTCACCCTGGGGGTGCCCAGGAGTGGACATTTCACAGGGAAAAGCCAGGAAGGGTTCCACAGCGGTATGCGTACAGCGCCTGGACACCCCTTTGGGGGTATGGGTGCGCTTTACAAGTACAAATTTCATTTAATTTCATCACTCGGCAATCCAACACTTTCCCTATTGTTACACTCAGTGGAGTGGGAAGAGTAAATTGTACCTCTCCGCAATCCATCCTTTTCCCTACTTTTGCAAGTGTTGGAGTGGGACTATTAAATTTCATTTCCTGCAATCTAAACTTTTTACTAGTGTTGTATTAATTGTAGTGGGAATAGTACATTTTAGTACTTTTCAATATAGTATTTTATCTAATTTTGTGTTTATTCTAGTGATGTAACAATTTTATTACTGTCGTGTTGTGTGAGTTGGGAGTAGTAAGTTTCATATATTATTACTAGAAGAATTGTTTTTTTTTGTTGTAGTGGGAAATTTATATGTATTTATTATACATTTCAAGAACTTATTTTATATTGTTTTAATTTATATAACTATGTTTTTGTTTCTTCAGAAGAATAACATTTATAATTTTTAATGTTCTATTGTTTGTAAACTATTTTTATTAAATTGTAAAAATGTTTAAATTTACTTTTTAATTTTAATTAAAGTGGTTTTGGTTTTTAAATATTTTATGTTTATACATTTATATATATATATATATATAATATATATATATGATATATATATATTTTATATTATTATATTATTTAAACAATTTTAAATAATAATATTTACAAATCGTTGAATTATATATTTTAAATAGATATATGTTAATATATGTTTATATATGTATGTGTCTTCGTTTTTGAAAGTAAGTTTATTTGTTATATTTGTTAATATGTATATTAAAATTAACTTATTTTTATTAAATTATAGTTAGAATTTAAAATATTTTATTTTTAATACTTGAATCTGTATATATTTAAAAATCGATATTTAATACAACTAAATTTTCGTTAACGATATTTTTTTTCTCAATATTGTTGCACTTACCTTTTTAAGTATAGGTAGTCAATATTTTTGTTGTCAATATTTTTGCCTCAATAATTTTGTAGGTCAATGTTTTCCTAGTCGATATTTTGTCAGTGAACCGGGTCGAAGATGGAAAGGTGAAGGAAGCAGAATCATTGTAGAAGGCTGTGGAGAGGCAGAGAGGCTTGGGGAAGATCATGAATCAAAGAAAGACCAGGATGAAGAGGAGAGGAGCTTGAGGTGAGATAGGAAACGAGTCAACTGGATGTAGAAATAGAGCAATCATGTTTGCTGTTTAAACAGGAAATCTTTCAGGATTCAATTAAAGTTGGAGAGGTTGTTGTTTATTCTGGTGTCCGAAGCGAGAATGTTCCATAATTTGCTCCTCCTAGCAAATGAGGATCTCAGCCACTCCAGAATGAACACTTTGCAGTCAGCAATGGAGAGAAGAGGACGGTAGGTTTCGAAAACTGGGAGAGTCTGGATTAGAAGTTATGAGATTTTATTTTCGTTTTTCCAAATTAGACAGAGGTCTTTGAGTTGTATTTGGTGGACTATGGTAAACAAGGCGAGGTGAGTTGTAAAGGTCAATAAATGGTTGTTCTTTCTCAGTCCAAAGATAAGGCGGGTGGCTCTGTTTTGGACCTTCTGCAGGTTGAGGATTGCTTTGCTTGACAGCTTTAATCAAGCATGCATGCAGTATTGTAGTCTGGCTATCACAATTGCTGGGCTAGCATTGAGCAGTGTTGGACTGTATGTAGAGTAACATTTTTGACAGGCTATATAAGTGGAAGCTGGCAGATTTGAGAGTAGGCTGAATCAGTGTGGTAAAAGACAATTGAGAGTCAAAGAGGACTTTGAGATTTCTATCCTCTCCTGCAGGGGCCAGTGGTTGGACTTATTTGACCTGCTAGTAGTCTGATAAAGGTATGTTAGGGAATTTTTTTTTAAACCCTCACCTTTATTACTGTTTAGGACTATATGATTGTAAATATAAATACTAAACAATGAGCAGGTTCTGCTGTTGATAACCTGTGTTTGAATGACACAGAACCACCGAATAAGTCATTGTGTGGTCCCTTCTAAATATAAAGCAAAGCGAAACTTTGTAAAGCTTAGTGTACATATATCCATGTCTGTCTTTTATCAATCTATTTTCTCCAGACTTTTTATTTTTCTATGACACCACTGATGGTAAGCAGGTGATGGAGCAAGGTATCAAAAATGAAACTTGCTTGTATGCAATCCTCCTCATAGTATTAATTTATTAAACTTGCAATGTCAATACTAATCTTTGCATTCACAAACACGAAAGGGATAGACCAAGATGGCCGCTAAAAGCGCGGGACTTCATTGCGCATGTCGCAACCTGATCACATGGTGTGACGTCTTTCTTTGCTTGGTGGGAAACTTCTGCTTCTGCGCAGTGTGCATTAAAATGGCCGCTAATGTTTTCACATGCTTAAGCTTGCTCTCATGTCATTATTAAATTGTCGTTTTCTTAACGCTACTAATGCAGGATAGTATTATGATTAAATGGGAATAGAGTAGGAAAGTGGGTATACAGTGAAACTTTTTATTTATGATTTTAATATTTTCTTCTTGCACTTTTAGTAATTCGTAAACTTGGGCCTGGGTTGGTGTCTTGAAACTCGAGAGACAGAGGGTTCTGCGCATGTGTCCTGTATGCCTGCCAAGTGAAGTCAACTTGGACGTCTCCCAAGGCCACGACCTATTGGCCGAAGATGATGTACTCAATGTTTCCGGCGGACAAATTGTTACTTTTCTCCTGTAAAATGTATAACATTTGTCGTGAGACGGGTGGGAAATAAAGTGAATGTATTAATTTGAAGGGGCGGGAAGCTAAAAACAATAGGCTTCACAATTTAGGCCAAAATTGACATGGTGCGAGAATCCACCCCCTGTCCCTGTCCAATCAGAAGTCGTGGTCCCATATTTTAGCAACATTAAGGGGAGGTACATGGGCGTAGAAGGGTATAATAGAATATAGCATTAGTAAATTAGTCAGAGCATGCGTTCACGAAGAACAGGCGTCCATACTGCCAGAGCGCTCTCAACTCCAGACTGCCCAGCTGATCGGTTGCTGACTGAATTCCTGTCTGGAAGAGGGTCCTGAGGAGGGCGGCGGAGTCCATTAGACGGGAGAATCGAGAGAAGTCGCGTATCAGAGAGGGAACAGGCGCAGGCGCCGTTGTAGAGAGGTCACCGGTCCTGTCCTGATCCTGGAAGAAGTCTTTGCTCTTCATCCTTCCTGGGTCCTATCTTTTTCAACTCCTTGGCTAAGGGGCTTGGTTCTCGCATTTAGGTAACTATACTGCAACCTTTAGTTGCGCTGCTGTCTCTATCTTCTCCTCTTCCTTAAACACCGTCATTTATTAGCAAAATCATTTCTATGCTTTTTCTTGGGTATTTCAATCAAGTACCGTGTTTTCTGTATTTTACTGTGCTAAAGCGTTAGATAAACATTTTAAAACTTCCTGACTCAGTGATTATTTCAGGATAATGTACTATAATGAATGTCACTCATTTTAAACTTCCCAATTAGCAAAGGATCCATTGGTAAGTTATTACTCTTCAATCAGAAGGTAATTGGTAGCAGGGACTTTGATAAAGAGTACATCTGACACCCAGCGTAAGTATTAGTGTAGTGTGAATGTATGGGCCCAAGTGAGTATATGGTGTATGAATGTTGTTGGCTAATATTGCGCTGGATCAGTTTTCTGGTAAGCAGAGGACGGTTTTTGTTACTCTTTGTTAATTGGGTAATGAGAATTTTATTTGTATTTTTATAAACTAACATCTGCTTATTTTTGAGTTTTTGTTACATGTTGTCCAGAATACCCCGGGGTAGGTAAAAGAATAGTGGGTGGCAAGTGGAAGCCATACTGCAGTGAGGTTATCTGTCAGGCAGAAATAGTACTGAGAAGTTAAGCAGGACTTCAAGTACTCGTTAGGGACTCTATGCGTGTGAGTAATAGCAAAAGAGAGTACGCTGATAAAAATTTGATGTTATATCACCTAGTAAGGGTAACATTGGAGAAGTAACAGGTACTTCTGGAGCTTGTGTGAAGAGTAGACAGAAGTGTTTTACTCGTAGTGTATGTATTAGTAAACGGAAAGGTTTTACTAAAGTGTGGAAGAAACTATCATTTTCAAAATTAGTGGAAACTGGCACGATAGCGAATGTTTTATGTTGTTACTGAAACTTAATTAAGATTTATAGAGAAAATAAGTTTGCGTTAATTTTTGTAAAGGGAGGGTCAGTTGCCGGAGAGGGAGCTGACGTCACAAAACGCCGTGCTGTGGTAGGTTGAAACAGCGGGTGTGGAGAAAACCCTTGTAAAGGAGGGGTCAGTAGTCAGGAGTAGTACTGACGTCACAGGTGCCGCGCTGGGATTGGTTAAACCAGCGAGGACAGAAAAGAGCAGATTGTAAAGGAGGGGTTGACAGAGAAACGTCACTAAAAAGCCGCGCAAGGATTGGCTCGGAAATAAAAGGTAGCAGACATTTGATTGGTCGAAAATATAGAAGCAAAATTCTTAGTGGATAAGGATTGCATGTTAAAACGCGATCCGACTTTAACAGGAACTCGTCCGGATAGGAGATTCCTAGGTTTTGCAGAATATAATCTTGTACACAGAAGATTAGATAGAATGTACGGAGAAAAGGAGAAAAATGTCATTTTTACAAAGATTAAGAATTATTTTAAAAAGGACAAACCAATCAAAACTAGAGAAGGAATTATTATTCCACCAGCTAAAACGCCAGCATCATTTATGATGATGGAGAGAGGTTATCATACTTGTGTATGGATGGAGAATTGGTTAGAATACACCAAAAATGATGGAGTATTAGCATTTCCCCAGAATGGCACATTCAATGGGCGAATTCTTCAGAACTTGAGATTGAGGATGAATGATTTAAAACCCAGACCTAGATTAACCCAGTACGAAGCTCTAGAAGAATGGGAAACCGAGGCATTTGAGCGGGATAGATCTAGAAGTAATAGGAGTTACCCAGGATTTTACCCCAGATATTTACGTGAGTCGAGAGAGGGTCAGATGAAACAATGGAGAAGGGCAATGATGACAGAGGGACTGTATCCATTATTCACAGAAGGAGAGAAATCAGGAGGCAAATGTACAGAAAAGACAAAACATTTAATGAGAAATGAGGATTCAGAAGACAAATTTATGGAAGAAATGTTAAGAAATCCCCCACCATATCAGGAAGGGACAAGTGGATGCACCCCAAGTGCACCACCGAAAACTCCAATGGTACCACTGGTAATGCATGAGTTTACCCCGACTAGAATACTTCATGACAAAGAAAAAGAAGCCCTAGAAAAGACTAGAGCAGAATTAATACAGAAAATAACTCAGATAAAAGTACATCCTGATTCGTTGACCATACCTGTAACAATTGGTCCAGTAGTTCCATTATATGGTACTCAGGAAATTGTCCTCAACCGATACTTGCACCTACTCCTGTGAGTAACCCCAAACCTGAAGCTCCGGTTATAATTGAGGATCAATTTAGTGACTGTGAATTCACAATATCACTCATGGATTTACCTATTCGAGGTTCTGTAAATAGTACTCCCAGAAAAGATGTACCTGGAGGTTCAAAAGATGTAAGTTTAGTAACTTCATCAGGAACAAAAAGTGCTACCATAGTAACACCTGAAGATCTAGAAAGATGGGTGCAAGGGTCAGTTAAACAGTGCACACCTCCAAAAGTACTGGATATCCATAAATTGAAAGTCGAATTAGAAGAAATAATAGCAGGAAATGTAGGAGTAGAACGGCTTGAATACCTATGATGAAGAAGAATTATTATTCTTGTGCAGGAGTATCACTAGAAATGTAAAGATATTCCATGAAAAATTGTCCAATTTAGCACTACAGATGGGAATCGAAATAGGGAGATCAAAAGTATTACAGAAACCATATAGAGCAGAATTTGCGGACAAAGATTTAGAAAATATGAATGCATCTGGAAGAAGACTGCAAATAAGAGAATTAATGTTAGTTTTACAAAAATGGGGAGATCTAGATAAATGGAGATCTAGGTGGGCCAAGAAAAGGAAGAAGCACGAACAAGTAGAACAGCATCAGAATATGTGATGAAGGAATCAGGGAAAGCAGACCAGATGTATCCAATGCGAGAAGTTGCGGGAGGAGGATATGTACATGTCCCATGGAGCAGACAGGATATTTTATCATTTACGAATGATTTTCCAAAATTGAGAGAAAAACCAATTGAATGGTACAAGCAGGTTGAAAGGTTTGTGGAGGTGTCAAAGGTATTGTTGAAGGATTTAGATGGTTTGTTTGACATAGTGGTACCTGCCGATTTATGGACAGATTGTAAGATCACAGTCGATTGGCCTAGTGATGAATATCCTAGAGATCCGAAAACAGGTGCCCCGTCAAATGATGTGATGAAAAAGTATCAAGCAGGTGATAACATACCTGAAAGGGAAAATACCCCCGAAAGAAACAGATTGGGTGAAAATAGATCGAACAACCCAAGAAGCCAGTGAAACAGTAAATTCCTATTATGAGCGTTTATTGCAGGTGTTTAAACAGTATAGTGGATTTGAGGACATTGGAGACAAGAACATGAGTCAGTTTGTGTATCGATTTGTTTACGGTCTGAAGCCAGAGATTTGCCAGATGATTAAACAACACATGCTGTGTTGGCAGGGAAAGCCCATAGATGAGATTCTGAAGTATGCCAAATATTGTGGAGACGATATTGAGGATAGACACAAGAAATTACAAGAAAAGGTGATGTGGGCTCAGGTGAAAATGGCAGAAAAGCAGGGAATTAATTTGGAAAATCCGAGTGAAAATCAAGGAAAAGATTCTGGAGCAGTGGTGATACGGAGAAATTGTGGAAAATTTAGAGGACGAATGAGTAGAGAAGAAGCTAAAAGAAATTTCCTTGTCATGGATGCGGAAAATTGGGGCATTGGAAGGATGAATGTAAAAAGATTCGGAATAATAATGGCCCAAATCAAAACTTAAATCCACAGACGCAGAATGACTCACAGCAGGGTGTAAATCCCCAGAGTCAATTACCACCTCCACCTGTTCAGGGTAATGTAAGCAGAGCAAAACATGGTACAGACATTGGATACCCAGGAGGGAGTGGTAAGAATGATTATATGACATCACAATTTCTTTTGCAGGACAATTACTGTAAATTCGACTCATGACGGTGCCTAGGAGAGGGGAAGAAGGAGTGCATACTTGCCGCATCCTTACAGGTAGATCAGTCTGGTCCATATGTTGAAGGAAATGTGAAAGGTAATGATATTACTTTCCTTTTGGACACTGGTGCTACCAGGTCTACTGTGAGATCAGCAGAAATCCCAGACCTTCCTCTCTCTGGTGAAGATATCCAAGTAGTAGGAGGTAGCTAATCAAAGAATTAGAACGCCTCTTACAGAACCAATGGAAGTCAAAATAGGAAATTTCAGAGAAATGCACCAATTTGTAGTGTGCGATTCTAGCCCAGTAAATTTATTAGGTAGAGATTTATTGTGCAAAATGAACTGTACAATTTTCTGCACGCCAGATGGTGTGGCAGTCCAGACACCAGATGAGGACCATGTATATAAAATTATGGTTGCAAAACAAGGTACAGAAATAGATGAAATGTTTTCATTGATAACAAAAGATGAGTTGCCAGAAGAATTAAAAGGTACAGTAAACCCAATAGTATGGGATTTCACCGGAAAAGAAGCAGGACTTATGGCAAAAATATATCCAGTTCAAATTACTGTAAAAGAAGGTGCGATTTTCAAAATATACTAAACAATACAGAATGAGTGCAGAAGTAAAAGCAGGAGTCATTGAAGAAATCAATCGAATGGTAAAACAAAACATTCTAAAAGAAGTAATGAGTAGCCCATGCAATTCACCAATCATGGGACTAAAGAAACCTAGTGGAAAATATAGGATTGTTCAGGACCTGAGGAAAATAAATAAGATTGTAGAACCATGTTGTCCTATAGTAACAAATCCTGCAGTAATACTATATCAGATTCCTTGGAATGCAGGATGGTTCACAGTAATTGACTTGTGTCAAGCATTCTTTTCAATACCATTGCATCCAGACAGCCAGTATCTTTTCTCATTCAAATTTGAGAATAAAGTATATGTGTGGAATCGTGTTCCTCAGGGGTACACAGAAAGTCCTTCCATTTTCAACCAGATACTGAAAAAGTGCCTTGAAAAACTAGTGATGCCAGGAAGCTCAGTTTTAGTTCAATATATCGACGACTTATTAGTAGCGTCGACCACCAGAAGAAGACTGTGTTGTTGATTCCATAGCATTATTAAATCTTTTGGCTGAGGAAGGGCATAAAGTCTCACCTGAAAAGTTACAGTTTTGCAGGACAGCAGTTAAATATCTGGGACATCAAATTGAGAGGGGAAAAAGAAGAATAACCTCTGAAAGAGTAGAATTAATAAAGAGAATGCAAATGCCTGTAACCCAAAGACAAGTGCGAATGTTCCTAGGAATAGTAGGATACTGTCGACAATGGATACCAAATTTTTCGATGTTGGCTAAGCCCTTAATTAACATGACGAAAAGGAAAGCAAAAGACCCTGTTGAGTGGGAGGATGAA
Organism: Calotriton arnoldi; assembly: GCA_963921515.1. Classification (NCBI taxonomy): domain Eukaryota; kingdom Metazoa; phylum Chordata; class Amphibia; order Caudata; family Salamandridae; genus Calotriton; species Calotriton arnoldi. The sequence continues at coordinate 1,433,315 of CAWUFW010004815.1, forward strand.
AGTGTAGAAGCTTTTGTAAAATTGAGAAACGCACTTTGTTCAGCACCTGCCTTAGGCATGCCTGATTATAAAAGAGAATTTGCATTATTCTGTCAAGAGAGAAAATTGTGCACTTTCAGTCCTAACTCAGAGACATGGACTAGATAGACGTCCTATAGCATATTTTTCTGCTACATTGGATCCAGTAGCAGCTGCGTTGCCAGGATGCTTAAAAGCAGTGGCAGCGACTTGTTTGAGCATTGAACAAAGCGAGTCAATTGTGATGGGACATCCTGTAAAAGTGTATGTTCCACATGCAGTTGTGATTCTATTGACAAGAACCCAAACTCAGCATCTTACTCCTAGTCGGCTGACTAAATATGAGAGGATAATTATGGGTGCTGAAAATGTGACCATGGTAAGGTGTACAATAATAAATCCAGCAAATCTATTGCCAGACCCATATCATGAAACAAATAAAGATGACGAAGAAGATGAACATGATTGTGTACAGATTACAGAATTATGCACAAAACCACGCCCAGATATAGAGGAACAGCCTCTTAAAAAGCCAGACAGGGAGCTATTTGTTGATGGTTCATGTCAAAGACATGAAGATGGTAAACTAACTGCTGCCTATGCGGTATGTGAATTAACTGGAATAGTTGAAGCATCCTATTTACCAGGAGTAAAATCTGCACAAGTAGCTGAATTGATTGCTTTGATAAAAGCTTGCAAAATTGGGAGGAATCAGAGAGTGACCATATTTACAGATAGTCAATATGGTTACGGGGTTGTGCATGATTTTGGCCAACTGTGGATGCAGAGGGATTTCATGACTTCTTCAGGATCCCCCATTAAAAATGGACAATTTGTAAGGGAATTGCTAGAAGCAATACAATCACCAAAAGAATTGGCTGTGGTGAAATGTGCCGCACACCAGTCAGGAGATGACTGGGTGGTAGTCGGCAACAGATATGCAGACCTGGTGGCTCAACATTGTGCCAAAACCAGAACGTCAGTCAATAAGAGGGTGGAAAGAATGGGAATCAGCTGCCAACTTATGCTGTATATGCCACCAGAAACTTGGAATGAAGTAAAGAAATTGCAAGATGAGGTTGAGGAAAGTGAGAAGAATTTGTGGATCAAAGTGGGTTGCTCCCAAAGAGGAGAAGATGAAGTGTGGATCAGTGCAGATGGCAGACCAGTCATGCCAGACTGTTTACTCTCACAAATGGCTAGAATGCATCATGGAGACACACACATAGGGAGAGATGCAATGATTAGGCTGTTCAGACAAAATTGGTACAATCCCAAATTCAGGGCTGTTGCAGAGAGTCTTTGCCAGAGATGTCTAACTTGCCAAATGCATAAACCAGGCAGGAAAACGATAATTGGGTTTGGAAAGATTGGGAAGGCAGAGGGCCCATTTATAAGACTCCAGTTCGACTTCATACAGTTACCACCATGCAGAGGACTAAAATATGTTCTAGTCATGGTGTGTCTGTTTTCAAAGTGGGTGGAGGCTTACCCTACTAGGAGAAATGACAGTATTACAGTTGCAAAACTGTTGTTACGTGAGCTCATACCTAGGTTTGGTTTCCCAGTATCTTTGGAATCAGATAGAGGAAAACACTTTAATAGCGAAGTGATCCAGATAATATGTGAAGAGTTTCAAATCAAACAGAAATTGCACTGTGCATATCGCCCAGAGGCTTCTGGAGTGGTTGAACAATTAAATGGCACTATCAAGTCAAGATTGGGAAAAATGTGTGCATCAACATCATTAGAGTGGCCAGACGCATTGCCACTTGTTTTGATGGGACTCAGAAGCATACCTGACAGAAACACAGGATTGAGCCCCCATGAAATAATGATGGGAAGAGCAATGAGACAAGCACATGTTCCCACAAACAAATTAGTAAATATATCTGATGATATGGTTCTGGATTATTGCAAAGGATTGGCTGACCTAGTGCGTTCTGTCTCTCATCAGGTTGGAGAAGACGCAGTTTCCAGGCAGCCTGAACTAGAACATGGTCTGAATCCTGGTGATTGGGTGGTAGTGAAGAATCACACCAGAGAAACGTGTCTATCACCCAGGTGGAGCAGACCTTGTCAAGTTATATTGACCACCAATACAGCAGTGAAGTGTGCAAGATTTCCTAATTGGATTCACGTAAGCCACACAAAGAGAGTGCCAGACCCTGAAGAAGAGAATCCACAGACAACGCCAATCACTGAAGAAGCTGAAGGTTGCCCAGCTGAGGAATCTCAGGCTAGAGGTTCAAGAGAAGCTGACGGAGAACAACCGAGCACAATTCAGGATTGGATACCAGTGGTAGAAGTTCCTGAAGTATATTACAGAACGAGAAATCAAACAAAATTGGAGGAAATTGAAGAAGATCAGATAGGTGAAGAAGAAACAGTTCGGGATCAAGAAGACAAGACAGTAAAAGATCCAGAACTAAATCAGATAGGGAAAGAATATTAGACACAAAACAGTGAAGATTTAATTGACTTTACACAGGGAAAAACAGGTTTAGAAGAATCCGGTCAGGCTGCAGAAGTTCACAGTGCAATAAGCCCTGATCAGAAGCAGTTAAATCAAGAAGAATTCACTAAAGAAAAAGGGGTTGATACAAATGAACATAAAGAAATAAAAGGGAACAAGGTCAAAATCTTGAAAGTCATTGTGGAGCTACTGAAAAGAAACCAATCAGACCTGAAAAAGAACAAACAAAAGAGGCAGTAATCAAAGAAAATAAAACAATATTAAGCAGTGAAAATAACGAGATCTTTGAAGACGTAAACAGAGAAACAGTGCCAACAAAGAAAACAAGAAAAGGAGATCATTGGCCAAGTGTCATAAAAGAGTAAAATACCATATAACAACCAGAAGTGAAGATCCAGAACAAGTACCTGAAGTGACAAGTCAAACTGAACAAGAGAAAAAGTCAGGAAAAAGAAAAAGTAAAAGACTGAGACTTGTGAATAACAAATTCAAGGGTCCTGACTGGACTTATATCATTCTTGAAGATTTTGAAAGCTCAGAGTCAAGTGACAGTGGTGGCGAAGGAACAAGTGCAGAACTAACATACGAAGAAGAAACAAGACCACCCTGACTAAACAAAAGAATCATCTAAAGAAAAGAAGAAGAGATAAGAAGAGCAATCTTCCTTGTCGAAAAATGCCTGATGATAGAGTTACTGGGAGACCAAAACGAAATTGTTGTAGGAGATGCTGTGCAATCTGCATATGTAGTCTAGTATTGGTGCTTATAGTATGGTTAGTCCTGATTGTAGCAATTCCTTACCTTATGATAATAGATAAGAAGATTAATAATGAAACTAAAGGGAGGACAGCAAACATGAAGGGCAATAGAGTAGAATTAATGGCAGAAGATGAGGCAGAAATTCATCATGAAATAGCTGATAACGACACTAGTTTAAATGTTTTCACAAAGTTATTGTTTCAGTATGTAGACACAATGGAAGTTAGTAATTGTTATGTCTGTATGAAGTTACCTGAATCAGTAGCGGAAGGATTAACATACCATCACTTACCACTGACATATGGCATATCATGTAGTGTTTTGTCTAGTTTATTTTATAGAACAGGTAGGCTACAGTATTATTATTCAAACTTAGATGTGATATTTTCAGAGGTTCCGATTCGCAAGAGTATGAACCCAGTGCTTAGTAGTCAAGACGCACAGTTTATGGGAGAGTTTTTCTTAACAATGAAATCGATAGACATAACACATGCACATAGACACAATCTAACATGTTCTTTACTAGAAGAAGAAAAGATATTTTTGAATTTAGTAGAAGATAGAAGACATGATTTTCAAAAGAAAGCTTCAGAGCATAAGGCTCAGTTGCCACCTTGGGCGGAGAAGGAAGAGAGTTATACACCTGGTAAAGCTCAAGCTGCAATGGCTCTGGATTTCGTAAAGAAAGGGAAAATTTGTCTTCATAGGTTAAAGACTGATTATAACATGTTTTCATCGGTACCAGTGAATGTGAGCACAATTTTTTAATAATTGGAGGTTGGGGACTCAAAGGAGGAACAGATTCAGTTTTTCCAGGAATCTATTATGTATGTGGGAATAAGGCTTACTTTAGGCTTCCTGCAAGGTGGTATGGAAGTTGTTATTTTGGAATAGTTTTTCCAAAGATATACCACGTAAAAGAAACACTGGAAGCAATGAAAACAATAATGAATTAATACGTAGTAAAAGAGCTAGTTTTTCAGAAATTGTAGGTGATATATTTGGTGCATTGATACCTTCAGTGGGAATAATTCTGAACTCAAGGAAAATATGCAAATTGTCTACAGTGGTTGATCGTTTATCAACGGATACTGCTGGAGGTTTTCTAATGATTAATACGGAGATGGTTGCGATTAGATCTATGGTGATGCAAAATAGACTTGCTCTTGACATTCTATTGGCAAAAGAGGGAGGAGTCTGTAAATTATTGAAGACGAAACATTGTTGCACTTATATTCCTGATAAGAGTGCAGAAATTGGAACGTATATTCAGAACGTAACTAAACTTGAGAAAGAACTAAAACCACTGGAAGTTGATAGTGTATGGGAAAGATTGACAAAGAGTATCTCGTCAATTGGAACCTGAGTTGCTAATATAGGGAAAGGACTTATAGGTCAAATATTAGTACCCTTAGCAGGGATAGCAATAATAATTTTAGCAATAACAATATGGTGCAAATGCTGTAGAAAGAATGGAACATATAAAGTGACAGGAAAAGGAAAGAAGAAAACTAGATGAAATCGAACTGGAAGAATGGAGAAGTGATTTATACAAGAAATTAAAAGGAGACTGTAAGAATAGAAAAAGTAAAAATGAGAATGAAACAATTTGCTAGAAGTTGGCATCTGATTGAGGGTAGTATTTTGATGGCTCAGAAACGCCATCAGCGAGGGATTGATGGAGCAAGGTTTCAAAATGAAACTTGCTTGTATGCAATCCTCCTCATAGTATTAATTTATTAAACTTGTAATGTCAATACTAATCTTTGCATTCACAAACACGAAAGGGATAGACGCTTGCCTATGTGTTTTACTAATGAATAACGCTTGTCTATAAACCAAGATGGCCGCTAAAATCGCGGGACTTCATTGCGCATGTCGCAACCTGATCACATGGTGTGACGTCTTTCTTTGCTTGGTGGGAAACTTCTGCTTCTGCGCAGTGTGCATTAAAATGGCCGCTAATGTTTTCACATGCTTAAGCTTGCTCTCATGCCATTATTAAATTGTCGTTTTCTTAACGCTACTAATGCAGGATAGTATTATGATTAAATGGGAATAGAGTAGGGAAAGTGGGTATGCAGTGAAACTTTTTATTTATGATTTTAATATTTTCTTCTTGCACTTTTAGTAATTCGTAAACTTGGGCCTGGGTTGGTGTCTTGAAACTCGAGAGACAGAGGGTTCTGCGCATGTGTCCTGTATGCCTGCCAAGTGAAGTCAACTTGGACGTCTCCCAAGGCCACGACCTATTGGCCGAAGATGATGTACTCAATGTTTACGGCGGACAAATTGTTACTTTTCTCCTGTAAAATGTATAACATTTGTCGTGAGACGGGTGGGAAATAAAGTGAATGTATTAATTTGAAGGGGCGGGAAGCTAAAAACAATAGGCTTCACAATTTAGGCCAAAATTGACATGGTGCGAGAATCCACCCCCTGTCCCTGTCCAATCAGAAGTAGTGGTCCCATATTTTAGCAACATTAAGGGGAGGTACATGGGCGTAGAAGGGTATAATAGAATATAGCATTAGTAAATTAGTCAGAGCATGCGTTCACGAAGAACAGGCGTCCATACTGCCAGAGCGCTCTAAACTCCAGACTGCCCAGCTGATCGGTTGCTGACTGAATTCCTGTCCGGAAGAGGTCCCGAGGAGGGGGCGGCGGAGTCCATTAGACGGGAGAATCGAGAGAAGTCGAGTATCAGAGAGGGGAACGGCGCAGGCGTTGTTGTAGAGAGGTCACCGGTCCTGTCCTGATCCTGGAAGAAGTCTTTGCTCTTCATCCTTCCTGGGTCCTATCTTTTTCAACTCCTTGGCTAAGGGGCTTGGTTCTCGCATTTAGGTAACTATACTGCAACCTTTAGTTGCGCTGCTGTATCTATCTTCTCCTCTTCCTTAAACACCGTCATTTATTAGCAAAATCATTTCTATGCTTTTTCTTGGGTTTTTCAATCAAGTACCGTGTTTTCTGTATTTTACTCTGCTAAAACTTTAGCTAAACATTTTAAAACTTCCTGACTCAGTGATTATTTCAGGATAATGTACTATAATGAATGTCACTCATTTTAAAATTCCCAATTAGCAAAGGATCCATTGGTAAGTTATTACTCTTCAATCAGAAGGTAATTGGTAGCAGGGACTTTGATAAAAGAGTACATCTGACACCCAGCGTAAGTATTAGTGTAGTGTGAATGTATGGGCCCAAGTGAGTATATGGTGTATGAATGTTGTTGGCTAATATTGCGCTGGATCACAGGTGCATGTATTCAGCATTATACACCCTCCTTCTAAAATCACTGACGAATTTTACTGAATTAAGTGGAAAAAGCAGATAAGACATGTCAGAGTTTTTCGTGATCAGAAACTATATCTGGTTATCCACCTATGCACCACTACCTCAGCAATAGGTGAGCGCAATTGACACTGTTTGCGATGACACTTCTTCACATCCATCTGTGGTTGCTTTTAAGCAGCTGGAGGATATAGGGAGGCCACAGATGACACCTCTAATCTCTCATCAGCTATGTGCGTGGTTACATTAAGCAGGTTAATGTGTGTTGGGTAAAATTGTTAGGAATCGTCCCTGCATAGGTTTATGATAGATGTAAAGGGTCAAGCGACACCTGCTATAGTTCAATGCCAGTATTTCATATGAGCAGCCATTCTCACTCTCTACATGGCACGTCACGCTGGGCCTGAGACTCACCTACAACTGTGTATATTAGGAATGATTCCTGGGAAAACCCAATGTCTGAAGGGCTAAAAGGCATGAATTCCAGTACCATAAGCTAACTGCATTGAAGCTGAGAGAGAAGTTGAAGGGACAGCACACTTAGATGACTGACGAAGAGGTTGTCTATATATTTAGACTTCATTTCATTGCTCAATCTCGGGAACTAAGCAATGTGTTACCTATGGTGTGTGACAATCTGTGGGAGACAGTAATCGTATAGTTTATGGTATTTTATCTTCTTATTACAGGTCTATGATATGAAAATGACTCATCAAGTGCTTGTAAAAAATTATTACAGATGACTCTTGACTTGGCAGTGCCCCAGGGGGACCGCGATCTTCACTCATCGTGAAGGAAATTGTTGTACCGGAGCCCATACACTGAATGAGTGCTACCAGCAGCTCGTTAAACAAACTGTCACTTCACAGAGACAGTGGCTGGTGGCCAGTAGCCCAATTTCCCTTTTCTCTGATTTGGAAGGAAAGCAGCGTGTCTTAGTCAGACTGGAGGAATCACAGTGCTTGCTCGTCCAAGGAGCTAAAAATATTTATTCCACAGCTGAAGGGTTAAGGTGCAAAACAACAGGCTTATCTGGTTTGAACCAGTGAAAATAATGATTTTTCTTTCTTGTATATGGGTTAGAGTTGCTAGTTCTTGGAGGACACCACCCAAGGGGCCCCATTTCACATGATGCCTTTAGCAGTTCCTGCATTTGTAGCCTGTAGCCGGTTGCATTCGGGTATATACATGTACCACTGTACAGTACTTTTGCTCTCAACATTAAAAATCCCAACATGCAAAGTGCTGGTGGCTACAAAGACATGACCAGCAGAATATGTCACACATAATATGGGTCACTTGTCAACTACATAATCTTTTTAGAGAAAAGGGACATGAAAACCATATATTACATGGACGAAATACCCACTGACTTTACTTTACGTTTACCGAGTTACATGACCAATAAACCACTCAGATGTTGACTTGTAACTCTGTATGGTCATAGTAACTTGCAATATCCTCACGAAGTAAGAATGAACTACTGTATCCCATATGGAAAAGCCCAAACCTGATTGCAACTTTGAGAGGAATCTGTAAAAACACAGAGCATCATGTTCTGCGATGGACTTTCTGCAAACAAGAAACTCCATATACTAGGGGGCCGATTCCGATCTCGGCCGGTAGGGCTCCGAATCGGATTCGGCTTAACCGGATCCGATTCGGAGCCCTATTTCCCGACCGATCCGTACGCGCGTCCGGGCGAGCAAGTACGATGCGTATTCGCCGACCGACTCGTCCGGGCGTCCCGACCGCTCCGACCGACTCGATCCCGGGTCGAACCGCACCGACCGACTTCGCACGGACACGACTCGCACCGCGCAATGGAGACGTTCCCGGCCGGGTAAGTACGATGCGCGCCGCGAGCTAATCCGACCGAGCCGCGCACTCCGGCTCGAAAGAGCTGTCGGAGCCGTACTTTGGGGGTCCGTGTCGGACCCCTCTGTACGCGTGGCCGCGCGAGTCGCACACAGGGGAACCCATGGGTCCCCCTACCTGTGCGTGTACGGCGCGAATCGCTTCGCCGCGTACACGCTGTAGAGGGCGCACTTGTCCGCATCGCACCCATTGAGTCAATGGGAGCCCAGCGTACGCGTTGTACGACAGGCTCCCATTGACTTCAATGGGAGTCCGACCGACTCGAGTCCGATGGCATACGTGCGCATCGTACTCGTTCGGTCGGACTGCACGGGTCCGATTCGGTCAGAAATCTCTCCGGGTCCGGCTCGGTCGGGGAGATTTCCGGCCCGAATCGGAATCGGCCCCTAGGTGTCTCCAAGGGGCAGGAGTGACTGGTAACATATAAAAGCGGTGGGGGGGGGGCGTGGCCAGCCATCATGGCCGAACGGACGTAACTCCGCTCGGCTTCGTGCCAGGCCTGAAGACATTAGCCCGATCGGAACCGTCCTACCTTCCACAAATGCCGATAATCGGGTCCCCCACACTGCTGGATGGAGGGGGACCCCCCAGAGGCGCTGAAACCTCCCTGGAGGCTGGCTGCGGGTGTCGGCGCTCCTGACTGAGATCTCAAGGTTGAAGCCAAAATAGCGGCCCAGGTGTGGACGGGACTCGGCGGCGGCGCCTCCCGTGAACTGGGGCTTCGGCTGGTCGGTGCCTCCACCAGAGACAGGCGGCGGTGGTGCCTGCGACCCGGGATCGCTGCAGACGGGGCCTGACTGGGGGCCCCGACCCAGAGGCTGTTTGGGAGCTCTCGTCACCGCGGCCCGGCCGGATGCGGTGAGGTCCCTGCGGTTCCCCGGTGGGGTGCTGGGGAATCGCCTGAGCAAGGTGCGGACCACCACGGCTTATAGGGGATCGAACTCCTGACCTGCCACCCCCTGCGGATGATCATTGGATCTGGGTTGCCTGGCCCGAAGATGGTGGCGGTCAGGCAGCCCCAGTCATAGAGAGGCGGCCTTGTGACTGGGCTGCGGGCTGGATTCCTCGCTCGACTGCACCGGCTCTGTCCTTGGCGGGGCCTCCCTGCGCCCTGGGAACGGGCCCGTGGTGCAGAGCTGCCTGGGCCACGAGGACCCCCTTGCTGTGTCTCTTCCCACGCTGCCGCGGCCCAGCTCGACACTTTTGGGCAACAACATTATCCCTGAGATGTGGGAGGTGGCCCAATGATTTCGGGCGGAGGGCCCCAGAAGAAGCAGCAGTTAAAGCACCCTACTCAGTGAAGCAGAGGGGCCCCCTGCTACAACACCATAACTGGAAGGGCCCTGAAGTGGCGCAGCCTGGGCTTGGCTTGTGGGAGGCCTAGAGGCTCCGGACTTACACCTACAAGCTCGTGGACGAGACCTGGGGCAGATCTACTGCAGCTCGGTGCCGGTACTCACCTGGGAGTGGCATCCGGGGCCCCGAGAGGCGTCCAACCTGAACTGGAGGGAGTGAAGAGGTCTCGGGACGCCCAGAAGGCTATGAAAAGGGGTCCCTGGGCACAGGTCCAACACGAAGTGGGCTTCCGCGCATTCCCACTGCGCTCCCGCATTGTTCTCTTGCCACCTCACTGCAAGGGGGCCTCTGGCTGATACCGTGTCCTGGGCCACATGCCACCAAAGAAAGCGCAAAACTCCAAAGTCTCTAGTTACTTCACCTCGGCCACCGCGGGCGCAAACAAGGAAGGAGGAGCCCCCACTGGTGGCAACATGGCGCTCACTAGAGAGGATCTGATGGTGACACTGAGGGAGTTTAAGAAGGAACTTTGGGAGGACATTAAAGCGGATATGGGGGCCTCCCTAGAAGCGTTTAAGGCTGAGATTGGAGGAAAATTGTTGGCCCTCCAGGCAGATGTGGACTCGATTGGGGCCCGCACCCTAGATCGAGAGGCGAAATGCCAGGAACCGGCGGATCATGTTCAGCCTCTTGCAGAAGGATCTGCTGACCTACGCAATCAGCTCAAGGCCACGATACTTAAATGCGAAGTCCTTGAGAATCGCTCTAGACGCGACAACATCCGTGTGAGGGGCCTGGAGGAAGGCCCTGATTTGGAAGCATTCATGGTGGGGATGTTTGCGACAGTGCTGGGAGAAGATGGTCCGGAGGTGCAGCTCGAGAGGGTCCACAGGGTGGGGCCGTGGCTCCCGGGGGACTCCAGGAAACCCAGGGATGTTTTGGCGAAATTCAGCTCCTTCAAGATCAAAGAACGGATTCTTTAAAAGACACGTACTATGGATAAAATCACATTCCAGAACGCTTCCTGCTGGTTTTTCCAGAACGTGGCCCAAGCAACACTTGCTCATCGCCAGCAGTTCAGGCCAATCACAGACGCCCAGCGGGAGCGCAATCTAAAGTATCGATGGACATATCCTTTTGGCCTGGCCTTCTTGTTGGACAACAGAAGCGTTCACTGAACGGAGCTCGATAAAGCAGCATCCATCCTGGGCATTGAAATCCCCGCTCAGAAAAAATCTAGAGAAGCGGGTGCCTCGGGAACAGAGTCACAAAGGGAACGACGCGATGGAGGCCCTTGGTTGCAACAAAGAAGAGGCGACAAGAAAACAATAAGTTGAGACACTAAGAATCCTTCTGTTCTGATAACACTTTCAAACGTCAGATGCAGGCTGGTGAAGTCCTAAAGTTCTCAAAACGCAAGGGGATCTGACCCTACTTGAAGGTGACATGGTGTCACTCAGATCTTATAGACGCTTGAGGGGTCGTGCATGTGAAAGGGACCCGAGACATAGCCCTCACAGGCTATCTCTGAGGGACAGAAGGGAGTATCTTTACATGCATAATGTCGGTTAACTGTTTCTCCTGGAATGTGAGGGTTCTTAACTCCCCTAATAAAAGACATAGCATTTGGAAGTTTCTACTAGACCATAACGCACAAATAGTGACACCCTGCAAGAAACCCACCTACCAAAAAAAGATGACCAGAGGCTGCGACATAGAGCCTACCCGTAGATTTTCCGGTCTTCCGCCCACACGAAACACAATGGGGTGGCAATCCTCTTCCACTCCTCTGTTCCGTTTCTCCTTCAAGATTCTAAAGCTGATAAAGCAGGGAGATTCTTGATGGTCAGGGGTGAATGAAGGGGTAGACCATGCACTGTCTCAACAGTCTATGCGCCCAATGTGGGACAACAAGACTTTCCCAATGCATTCCTGGTAGCACTGGAGGGGTTCGCTTCAGGGGACATCCTATTGCTGGGAGATTTTAAGTCTATCTGGGACCCGTCGCTAGACACTACCCACCCACACAGGGCAATAGGAGGGTATTTAACAAGACATTTAAATTGGCAATCCAGGGCTTGGGCCTTATAGACGCATGGAGAGATCTTCACCCATCAACAAAGGATTTTTACTTTTTTTCCCACTCTCACAGGTCCTACTCCAGGATAGACCATGCCCTCATTAGCCAATCCCTACGTCACATGCTTTCAGGTTGCCAGTTCCATCCGATTTACCTCTCAGATCACTCCCCTTTAGAGCTTGTACTAGACTGGCCACTCCCACGTGCTAAACACGTCAGATGGTATTTCCCTAATTTCCTTAGCAGAGATCGTCTCCTTAGAGATGAATTAAGAAAAGCAATCACAGAATTCTTTGTCTTTAACGATCCCGCAGTGACTTCTATCGCCAACAATTGGGATGCCTTCAAGGCAGTCATTAGGGGTAAGTGCATTGAACTGCAACTACTTTAAAAAACCAATGTAAGGGGGAGAGGAAACTTCTAGAAGGCGAACTCCAACTCACAGAAGGGGCCCACAAGGTCAATCCCACGGTGCAGAACTTAAGAAAAGTCACTCAACTAAGAGGAAAATTACAGGCTATCTACACCAATGGGGCAGGAAAAACTATCCTGCATCTACAAGCCTGAAACTACGAAGGGGGAAATAAGGTGGGATCCCTCCTGGCTAGACAACTAAGAGCGAGACAGGAGAAGGAATATATAGCGCAAATTGTGGACAAAAATGTCTCTGTTCAGAACAGTGAAGAGGGGAAAGCTAGAGCTTTTGGGGATTTCTATAGGTCCCTAGATACTGCGGATCCCTTGGCAGCTGAGGACCAGGAGAGATACTTAGGAGCGCTTGCTCTTCCGCAGATCCCAGTCTCCACGAACGAGGACTTAACCAGACCTATCTCCGGCAAGGAAGTACAAAGGGCAATAGACTCGCTTAAATTGCAGAAAGCACCTGGCCCTGATGGCCTAAATGGCCACTTCTATCGTACCTTTGCCCCCGAGCTGGTGCCTCGTCTTTTGTCCTTATTTAACGATATTGCAACCCCACAGCAAGTAACCCCATCTATGGGGGAAGCGCTAATATCGGTCATCCCCAAACCTGGTAAGGACCGCACAAATTGCGCCTCTTACAGGCCTATTGTGCTTTTGAACCTTGATGCCAAGTTATACTCTAAAATTCTGGCCACGCGCTTAGAGAATGTCATGCCATATCTCATTAAGCCCGATCAAGCAGGATTCATTAAGTGTAGGCAAACGCACGACAACCTAAGGAGAGTGGTACACCTCATTGGAAAAGTGCAAAAAAAGAACATCCCTGCGGCCCTTCTCTCGCTTGATGTGGAGAAGGCCTGTGATCGGGTCGATTGGGCCTTTCTGTCGCGAACAATGAAGAAATTCGGCTTTGCCGAGGCCTTCATAGATATGGTTCTGGCTAACTACTCTGCTCCCTGATCGCGGGTTCTAGTAAATGGTGTTGCATCGGAGCCCTTTGATCTCTCGCGAGGCACCAGACAGGAGTGCCCGCTTTCCCCCCTCCTATTTGCCCTTAGTATCGAGCCCTTCGCGGAACAAATCAGGGATATCCCAGACATAGGATGGGTGCCTTTTGGGACAGACAAACACAAAATCTCCCTCTTCGCGGATGACATGTTGCTCCCAATCACGAGACCGATGTCCTCTCTCCTGGCCATCCAGAGCGAGCTCGCCTCCTTCAAAAAGGCTTCAGGGTTTAAAGTTAATCTATCGAAATCCTATCTCCTTAACCTGACTCTGTCCAGAGATTCCATGAGAGCTTTGGAGGGTCTATCACCTTTCCAAAATATGCATAAAGACATTACGTACCTAGGAGTCGAACTCACCCCTAAGATATCGAACCTGTACGGAGCCAACTATCCTCCCTTGCTTCGACAACTTAATGCTGACCTGACCAGGTGGAGAACCTCCTACACTTCCTGGATAGGACGTATTAATGCAGTTAAAATGAATGTGCTCCCTAGGTTACTTTACCTCTTTCAAGGCCTTCCGATACCGGTGGAGAGGACCCTGTTTGATGACTTGAAGAAGATGGTCACAAAATTCATTTGGCAAGGGCAAAGGGCTCGCTTATCCTTCCGGTTGCTTGCCAAGGCGAGAATGGATGGGGAATTGGCACTCCCGAACTTCTTAGGCTACTATAGAGCAGCACAACTTCGGGTGATTACTGACTGGTCACTTCGCGAGTCAGAAAAACTCTAGCTTCACATAGACAGGCAAATTGTGGGCAGAACGATTTGGGACCTCCTTTGGAAGTCAAAACACAATCGACCACTGAATGCATACATTAGCACCCCCATGGCCACTACCCTACGGGTATGGGATAACCTTAACAGATCCATTCTCCTGACCACTTTTCCTTCCCCCTACACCCCCATTCACTTTAATTTGGACTTCCCACCGGCTCACCGAGAGGGCCCGTTCGAAGCTTGGCGGGAGGGGGGTTGTCTGATGATTTCGGATCTCTTTAAGGGGGGGAAGTTGTTGACCTTTGATGACTGTGCCAAAACTTTTACGCTCCAGTCCTCTGAAAAATTCCGCTACATCCAACTTAAACATTGGGTACAACAACCTCGGTTCAGGCTAGCCGCAACCAGAGATCTACTCCCGATCGAAAGATTTGCGCAGTCGGGGGCTTCCTCGAGGGGAGCCTTTTCTTTACTCTCTCATACGGGCCCTGGGCCCTCGCTCCACCCCTAGACATCAAGGGTTCTGGGATTCTCTTCTCTCTACTCCAGTGGGGGATAAACAATGGGGCTCCTTGTATAAAGACATCCACAAATACAATCGCTCCATGTATCTAAGAGAGGCTCACTATAAAATTATGTATGAATGGTACTTGCATCCCCAGAAGTTGAGCAAAATATTCTCTAACACCTCCGATAGATGTTGGAGAGGTTGTGGTCTCCTGGGTGATTTTAAGCACATATGGTGGGATTGCCCCTCCATCCAGCCTTTCTGGAAGGAAATCCTATCCCAAATTAAGACAATACTGGGCTATTCAATTCCCGCTACAATAGAGCATATTCTCTTGGGGATCAGGGACCCGAGTCTGAGACGTTAAACACACGGGGACCGCTCTGTGATGTGGTTGTGCTTAGGGGCCGCCAAAATGGCAATAGCTGCAGCATGGAAGAAAATGGAGGCCCCCTCCCTAACGCAATGGCATGCTCGGCTATGGTGAGTTCTGGCGATGGAAAGGATGACAGATATAGTGGATGACAAGAGAACAGGATTCGACTATACTTGGGCCCCCCTAGTGGAGTATTTATCTGTAGGTCTGCCCCTCTTCGCCTGCGGCCCCAGGTTAAGGGCTCTCCATCTCTTTCATATCTAACTCTAGGGTCGACCGTGACTCTTAAGCAGAGAAACAAGGGAGGAGCGGTCTCTGGCCCTGCCCACGTTGCCCCGTCCGTACCACTGACCAACTTTGACTTTGTGATACCGTGATACTATTGTTTGTTTTTGTCTTGTTTTTGAGTTGCAAGGGTAGAATGGTTCTGGGTGGGAGGCACAAGAGTCAATTAGACAAGTTCCATGCGGGGAATTCCAAAACAAACTCTTTGTGGGTCAATTTCTCCTACATCCAGATGCAGAACGTAATGTTTGTAGGTATCTCAGGTTGAGTCCTAGTACACAAGATGAACATGACAGTTAAGCTTCGTTGCTCTCTTGATCTGTAAGATATGCTGATACCTCCCACCAATGTTTGTTTTGTATGTGCTTTGCAGAACATAAACTAATAAAAACATTTTGAAATAAAAGCGGTGGGGCGAGCGAAGTGCCCCACCGCATTCCAAAACACATTTACATTTAGAACAAATACAAAATAAAAACACATGCATGCATTAAAATTATATTAAACCACTTACCTGTGCTGCATCCTCTGAGTCCTTGCAGTCTGTGGCTCCGAACGGGCTCCAGTGGAAGCGGAAACTTCCCTAACCAATTCAGACGCTGCTCTCATACTGCATGAGAGCAGAGCCTGGATTGGATGGATCGTCCTGGCTGGACACTTCTTTACGCCCTGTAGGCCTGTGCTTGGTCTCCTCCCAGCTGTCTAAAATAGCTGGGTGGAGACCTGCAAAGTGAGCATGTCACTTTGGCCTGCTCAAGACAGCCGGCCAAACTGACTTGCCCACTTTTGCAGTGTCAAGCCTGCCACGTCACCAGACCTCCGAACAGCAGAGGACACGCCCCTCTTTCATCCCGGCTCCTGGGCAGGATGACGACTGCGGGGCACTTTGTGCATAATAAAATGGCAATGAAATCATTTCATTGCCATTTTATTGTTCACAATGCTTTAACGCAGCTGGCAGGGGGAAGGGAGCAATGCTACCCCGCCCTCACAAAGAAACCGCCAATGGATGAGAGTTAGAATTTGGGCATAGCTATTTTCTGTTCATCAGCGGCGGGTGAGACGGATCCCCTGCCATCGCTTCTGTAACCGGGGTAATGCATTGTAATTGTATTTCTATAGCTCTTATTACCCCAGATGAGGCATTGAAGTGCTTTACGGCAAGTAGCACGCTAGTCCGGCATTGATGTTTTAACCTCTGTCAATTTCCAAACAAGATCTTTCTTTCAGTTTACTTTTACTAATTCGTAAGCATTTGTATTCACATTTCAGGAATGTAGCTACCATTGGTGCAGCAGATGCAGTGGCACCGGGGCCCAGAGCCCTGAGGGCACCATCGAAACCTGATAATGATGTGTTTACTACCCCAACAGTAATCAAAGGGGACATTTTCCTTTCTTGCACCAGAGCCCATGGCATCCTTGCTACGACTACTGTAGCCTTTCTCTCGTTTTGTGCAATGCATTTAATTGTAAAAGGCATGAGAGAAAGACTGAGAATGGAGTGTACAGAAAGTATAAAGCAACACACCTCAAAAGTAAAGGGCTGTATATTCCATTATTTTAGTCCAAGTGCAAAATGTATCTTCTTACTTTGCCCCAACAACAATGGTAATCTGAGGTTTACTCTTCCTGTACTGCCCTGCCTAAAACGTTTACGAAAAGCTGAAAATAAAACAGATGCAAAGGATATTTATTTGGGAACCCCAGCTGAAGTTAAAAGAATAATTGCAAAGAACATATTTAGTTTTCGCAAAACAGGCATCTTCTGGTTAAATATCATTATTTTTCTGCCTCTCAGTGTGTCGATTGGTTTGTAATATCAATGGTTTCTGGTATGAGATTGAATTTGGCTTTTGCCAATACTTGTGCATGATCAGTTTCTCTATAGTGGCTTCTGTACTGGGTCAGAAATAAGGCACACTGCTGTAGCTGAAGACATTGACATCGGGCGTTTTAAGCAGACCCAAAGCTACAGCGTAACTTAGTCAAAAATACAGAGTTTCATAAGTAAAATGCTGCTAGTTAGATGAAAATCCTTACACAGGGGCTGATTGCGATGGCGGTGAACATGCCACCGACAGGCTGTCGGGGCTGGGTTCACCGCCATCGTGAGGCCATTTCCTGCCCGCCATATATTAAAATGGCAGGCGTTACCGTGAGCGGTCGGAAACTCGGACTGCCACGCATCCGACGGGCTCCTTGAGCCCGCCAGTGCTGCGGAGGTCCTCGTATTCCCTGAAGTGGATTACAATGGACCACCCCGCCAGCCTTTCCATGGCGGTTCACCTGCCATGGAAAGGCTGGTGGGAGTGGACATTGGGGGCCCGTAGCGGGCCCCCCTTCATTCAGGGCCCTTTCTTTTGGGGGTTGGGGACACCCCTACATTTCCCTGCACCATGTGGCAGGCACCGCATGGTGCCTGCCACGTAGTGCAGGGAAATGTAATAAGTGCCTTTTTAACATTGCGGCGGGTGCTGCAGCACCCGCCGCAATGTTAACTATGACAGGTGCGACCGCCGTGGTGGCTGTCGCATCGTAATTCCCCCTGTGGGACCGCCGCCTTGTAGGCGGGCGGTCCCACTCCCCGAGACGATGGCGGACGGACTAAGTCCGTCTGCCATCGTAATCAACCCCACTGTGAAGCTTTGTTACTTCCATATGGGCTTGTCTTTATTTATATTTGTGTACAGTAAACGTCAGAAGAACATGGCTATGGGAGTGATGCTTTGTGGCTCATACTTTAGGAGTGTATGAAGCTGTCTTATTTATTTATTTTAAACATTTACAACGTTCTATAGAAAGCTTTGCAACTTGGGGAAGGTTGGAAAGGTTGAAATGTTTTTCACTTACCACTTAAAAGGGAAAATTCTGAATGTTAGTACCCATTTCGGGCCATTAAACTGTATTGTATTCTAATTATAGGATGACAGTGCACAGAAACGGTAATTCTGAGAGCGGATTTACCACCCAACAATTACCATGCAATCAATTTATAATCTGGGCCTAAGAGCTGAGCCTTCTGGCAACGAGGAGTAGCCAGTGCGTAGCTGATGAATAGCGACACTTTACTATCTCCCCTTAGGGCTAAGGTCACTGCTGATCAGTAAAAGGCAAATTATTGTTAAAACATTTTGTCCCCTGTAATTGTCTGTAGCAATGCTACTCCCTGCAGTTTAATTTAATTCTGTTGATTAGTTAAGCCTTGCCAGCGGGACAACTGCAGCAGTAAGTGTCACATTAGGTAGGCTACGCAAGCTAATCTTCAATTTAGGTGATGGCGGAAATATTTACCATGGCTTCATGAACAGCAGCGATGCTATATTTTTCGGCCTAGTGTGGACAAATTAGCCCAACTTCCTTGTGAACTTTTCTTAGTTTGCCGTGTACAACATTCTTACACAATTGAACTGGATGACAAGTACCCGAGCTAAGGGGCACATTACGATACCCGGCGTAAAAAAATCCGCCAGGCATGGAAGCGGCAAAAATCCGCCCGCACACACCGCCTGAACACCGACCACGCCATTATGAGTACACAAACTGAAAACCGCCATCGGCGGAAAAATCATACAAAATACCGCCCGCCATCGTCCGAGTCGGAGTCAAACCGCCCGCCACGGATGGAAACACGCACGACAACACAAAACCGCCCGCCCTCACGGCCGACACACCGCACGTGAAATTACGATCGCACCGCCATGAGCGCGGAAAATCAACAAAAATACCGCCCGCCAGCGCAAACAACGCCGATGAGAATCGACACGGCAGAAGCCATGGCGCCCACGTACCTGCACAGAAACCATCCGCACACAAAACCAATAGCACACAACATGGCCAACAAGTCCACACAGCAAGGCACGCACAAATACACAAGCACAGTACACATCCCGAAAACACCCCCCGGACAAACAAAAAATACAAAGGCCAGAACCCCAGACACAACACACCTGAAAACAACAGACCATCAGGACACACCCACATAGGTGAGTACAAAAGCAGCACTCCCACAGACCACAACCCCTTGCTACATTGCAAACCAGAGAGGAGAGGAGAGGACACAGTGACACAGCAAGGACAGCAGCACACCACAGAAACGCACACATCACAACCACCACCACCACCACCACCACCAAACACCGGCACCACAAACCCCCTGCACATTACACAACACACACCGCACCAGCACCACAAACACCATGGCACCACAAAGGATGCCCAAGTTCACGCCCATGGAGCTGACGGTCATGGTCGACGAGATCATCAAGGTGTACCCACAAATCTATGGGAACATGGTCCAGCACACACCACTAGCCACCAGAAACAGAATGTGGACCCGGATCGTAGACCAGGTCAATGCAGTCGGGACCCTGCCCAGGAACAGAACCGAGATAAACAAACGTTGGAATGACGTAAAGAGCCTGGTCAAGAAGAAGGAGGGCAAAAACAGAGAGCTGGCTGCCGTCACTGGCGGAGGGAATCCCGCGCTCTTTAAGACCTTCAAAGCGTGGGAGGAGAAGGTGCGAGTCGTAATACATCCGGAGATCCTCGCCGGATTAGCAGGGGGAGTGGAGGCTGGTAAGTACAAACTAATGTATACCAGCACACCGCTATGTACACACATGCGCAACCACCATGCCACAGCTCCCAGGGACAAACACCCCCATGTCCAGCACACAATACACAACACATCACACGCACATGCAACAGACACTACCACACACAGGCCAAACCGAACAACTGTAAGATGCGTGGGGACATGTGTACACTAAGCCAGCCACGTAACCACCAACAGGTCCCCAAATATGCCAGAAGCGCCACAACGAGCACCCACCACACCCATGTGTCCGCCACAGCTGCACTAACTGACAAGTAACAGGTAAGTGGCAGGAACACAAAGTGCAGTGGGTCGGAAGGGGACAGCTGAAGTACAACACCCACCAGGCCCCCACTCCCACATACCAGCAAGGTGGAGCACTCCCCACACCCATGTGTCAGGCACAGCTGCACCAACTGACAAGTAACAGGTAAGTGGCAGGAACACAAAGTGCAGTGGGTCGGAGGGGACAGCTGAAGTACAACACCCACCAGGCCCCCACTCCCACAGACCAGCAAGGTGGAGCACTCCCCACACCCATGTGTCAGGCACAGCTGCACCAACTGACAAGTAACAGGTAAGTGGCAGGAACACAAAGTGCAGTGGGTCGGAGGGGGACAGCCCAAGTACAACACACACCAGGCCCCAGTCCCACAGCACAGCAAGGAGGAGCATCCCCACACCCCACACCCACGTGTCAGCCACCGCAGTGCACAACGACAGCCGAAAGGCAGACATCACGGTCCACAGCAATCGGTGTCAGTGGGTGTACAGCCACCCCCACGACCCACTACACCCCCCACCCCCACAGACCTGCAACATGGAGCACCCCCCGCTAAGAGCCATGTGGCATCCAGTACAGTGCACGCACGAACAACTTGCAGGTGGGAAACTGGACAGGGCTGGATTACTGGAGGCATGAGGACCATAACACCACCAACACATGGGACATGTCACGTAGCACACGAACACGCAGCACCGCCCACCGTCACGAACAAGTGAACAATGTGCACACGGACATGAACAGCAGACTCACACCCCACATGACCCATCACAGACATAGCAACACCCAAGGAGCCACGTCTGCATGCACAAGCCACACTGAATATAGTCCCACACGGCAGCCACTGTGCAACTCATCACACACAACCGAAACACCATTGAAGTCCTGTCCATGTAGCCCCTACTGCCTGTCAACCACACACCCCACAACTACGCCTATGTAAGACAAACAACACTAGACGCAACAGAGCGGAACAACAGAAATGCACACGAACACCACTGAACCCATCAAACACACAGACACACCATGCACATACAACATACCATCCATCCCATCCGTCAGCCCCAGTCTCATGAAAGGCATGTCATCCGCACAGCTGCCACACATACAGCAGTCACGCTAAGACACATGCCCATGACCAACCATGTGCCAGAAGTCAATTAAGCGCACGACACACTGTGAGCAACAACACACAACATGGGCCACACCCCCCCCGAGCACTGCAGTGATGCACATGGCACAGGGCAGCACGCACACCAAGGAGATGGGACAACTGCAATACGTTGGCTGGCACACAACTATCACTCACTCATAACGATGCGTCCAATGCCATGTCCAGTAACCACAACAGACAGCAAATATGCAGGGCATGTCAGGCATGCACACACCTCAGACCATGCACTGTCATGCTGCCACAACACATGTCACGTTCGGCACCCATGGCTCACAGCATGTACCCCAAAAGCATATACCCTCCCAAATGCGAATCTGGGGCATGGCCCCCATGTTGCCATATGCGTTCCTAAGCGTTCCATTTGAACTCCAAAAGCAAAGTACAAACCAGACCCAGGATGGGCCAGGAGCCCGCATACACCAGAGTCACAATGAGTAGGGGCAAAGCAACACACCCATCGGCATGGCCAATCCGTCCCATGCCACATGTGCACAGCACACAGTCCCATTGCCTAGCACACACACCTACAGATGCCACAGCCACACACTCGCCTCCGGGAAACCCATGTACGAGATTGCACGAACTGCCAATGTCAGACGACTAATACATACTTCGCCAGGTGCAACACAATAACAAATCTCATTCTCTCCACAGGTGACGAACTGCTGGACGCTGGGGATGGAGACAGCAGCCAGCACAGCCAGCCTACAAGCCCCCAACGAGGACACACGGATCTGGAGGATCTGTCCACCTCTTCGGACACGGACCACCAAGCTGGCCCATCTGGCGTGGCAGGGCCCAGCCGCTCCCCAGGACCCCTCCTACCCACCAACCCATCATCCAGGGATGCTGAACAGTCCCAGTCCCCTGCTGCCACTGTCGTTGCGGCCACACCCACGGTCATTGCGGCCACTACCACTGCCGCAACCGCCACCATCGCCGCACCGACCACCACCGCCTCCACCACCACCACGTCTTCGCTGGCACCAGCCCCAGCGCAGGTGGTGGCCCGGCCGACTGGATCCACCCTGGGAGCCACAGCGAGGACCGTGGTGAGCAATGTGGCTAGTGGGCAGGCCGGTGGCAGCAGGACTGGTAGGAGGAGCAGGGTCAGGGAAACGCCAGCCTCCCCTGGGAGCCATGCCCTGCCTCAAATGGCCAGAGTCCTTGGGGCCTATGAAGAGGCCCAAGGACAATGGGCCAGGTCTGCTACTGACACGCGGGAGGTGCTGGGGGTGCTGAGGTCCATGGACGCCCATATGGGCCAATTCGTGTCCCGTATGGACCAACTCGTGGACCTCATGGGCCAGCTGGTGGTGGCGGTGGGGTCACAGGCAAGGCCAGCAACACCACCTCCGCCACCACCTGCTAGGGCGCAGGCTCGGGCAGCAGTGTCCACTTCCCCTGCGTCCACAGCCAGTGAGCACACCTCACCCACCACCAGCAGGTCGCCACCACACACCCCCCTCCCAAACGTGGAAGGGGCCGTCCGAAGAGGAAACAGATCTCCCGGGAGGACTTCGCACGCTCCAGTCGCAAGTGAGGCAGCCAGCCAGCCTTCCGCCAGCCTTCCTTGACCAGCCACTGCATTGACTTGCTCTACGATCCCACTCCACACAGCCATCTGGATGGCATGTGTGTGTTGGACTATGGACATAGAACCAGTGGGTACACCCTGATCATCACGCAGCCATGACCGACAGCTCATTGTCACTGCACGCACCACTTTTGTCATCACCTTACACACAATCACATGTCACAGTTTGTAATAAATGCACCTTTTTCACTAACTGCTGTTTGTGCCCTGTGTCTTTATTGTACGGAATACAACGGCCACCTTGGGCGGAAAGGCACCTGATGCGTGGCATGGAAATGGAATCCGGAGGGCCTGTTGGGACCTAGGGGTGGGAGACAGAACAGGAGCACATTCAATGAGTGTGTCACACACCCATCACACAGTACATGTCAACAACTACAAGCAATGTACACACATCGCACAGAGCAATAGGGCACAATGCCACAGCCACCAACAGTGGCATACTACCCCTGGCCATGGAGCGTTGACACACTGCACGCAGTGAACATACGGCCACCCTGACACAGCACACACACACCTGCATAGATACAGACACATCATCTGTCGTACATGGACACTCACCGTCAAGTGAAGTAGCGGGCGATGAGCTGCTGGCGCACATTCCCAGCTTCCTCCTCTCCGCTGTCCACCTCACTCGAGCTGTCCTGGTCTGCGGGCTGGGGCCCTGGTTGATCTCCGTCATCCACAATGAGGGGGATCTGCTTCCGAATGGCCAGATTGTGCAGCATGCAGCACGCCACCACTATCTGGCACACCTTCTGTGGGGAGTACGCCAGTGCACCCTCGGTGCGGTCCAGGCACCTGAACCTGGACTTGAGGAGGCCAAAGGTACGCTCGACCACACGTCTGGTCCTCCCATGTGCCTCATTGTATCGATCGTCTGCTGGGGTGCGAGGATTCCTCAATGGACTGAGCAGCCATGCCCCATTCGGATACGCAGAGTCACCTGGGTGTGAGGGACACAGAGAACCGTTGCTATTCCAACTGGACAGGGGACAGCATCGCACAACCAGCACGCTACACCACTCCACATACTCACCGACAATACAGCCACGATCCTGTTGCAGATTGGCCATCAGTCGTGGCAAGATGCTGTTGCGCATTATGTGTGCGTCATGGGCCGAGCCTGGAAACTTTGCACACACGTGGGTGATCACCATGTCCGCAAGGCACACCACTTGCACATTCAGGGAGTGCGTGTGCTTCCTGTTGCGGTACAGGTGCTCAGTGGCCTGTGGTGGAACAAGGCCAACATGAGTGCAGTCAATGGCTCCCACGACGTGTGGGATTCTGCCAAGGGCATAGAATGCACCCTTCACTGCCGCCAATTCACGAGCCCTGGGGAATCTGATGTACCTGTTCCGGTACAGCATCATGGCTGCCAGTACATCCCTCAGCACCTTGCTGAACATGGGCTGGGACATCCCTCCTCCACTGCCCACTGTGTGCTGGAATGACCCAGTGGCGAAGAAATGCATGGCGGCCATCAC